>VZTF01004190.1:318860-390901 GCA_013397755.1 Cnemophilus loriae | reverse complement strand
CCGCCTGTCCCTCCCCTCCGCCTGTCCCTCCCCGCCGTTTGTCCCTCCCTGCCGCCTGTCCCTCCCCTCCACCTGTCCCTCCCTGCCGTTTGTCCCTCCCTGCTGCTTGCCCCTGGCCGCTACCTGTCCCTCACCGCGGTGCTGGTTTCGCCCCATCGCGGGCGCGCCAGGGCTGCTGTAGCCTCTCCATCGCAAAGGATATTTGGAAGTATCAATTGCCTGATGTGCTTTTCTGTACTTAATTTCTTTCCGGTATCATCCTCTGTTCTCTAGCCCACAATACACCACTGTTCTTCTCGTGGCTTCCGTGCAGTGCCTTAGTGGATTATCTGCTCAAAGAAACGAAGTGTTTCTGCTTTCCTTTTTGACGCATAAGAAGGACAGTTGGATAAAAGAATTGCGTAAAATATTTGGGGCCAGGACCAGTTTCCATGTGGTATTTATAAAGCCCTAGGAGTTGGAACTCAAGTTCCAGTAAAGCTGAGCAATGGCACGTGGTCTGAGCTACTTCAGGCTTTGTTAATTTAATGAATTAGGGAAAAAAATCTGAGAGCACTTACAGCACTGTAAATTTGCCGCACTTTAAATAGCATAACAGTAAGGTAGGGACTGGGTGGAAGGCTGATAAAGATAGCATATACGTATAATGCATTTTTGACAGTTTTCTTTGCAGCATGGTTCCTCCTGAGAGCTGGTCCATTGATTTCATTCAGCATGCACAAACCACTCTAGAAAGTATTCTTGGACCAGAGTCTATCACTGAGTCAAGCTGATTACCCCAGTGAAAGAAAAATGTGCCTATAATCGGGTGCTAAAAGAGCAAGAGAAGCCTGGGGGCAGCCGGGTGGTGACCGAAGCCTGCAGCACTGGTACAGAGCATCCAGAAGCACACTCTGTTTCATTATTTCATTTGGGACTTGGTGGCATTTCCTTGTGGCAGCCTTGTAAGCCAAAGAATTGGTGGTCTCCTTTTATGCATCAATTCCACCTGGAAATGTGGACCAGTTTTTCACTTTGTTTTGAAAGCTATGACTCGTGTTCCCATAGTAACACACTGCAGTTTTGGGAAGGGTGACATTTTGGCAGCTGGGAAGTGCCTAACTCTGCCAGCTGCTGAGCCCTTGGCAGTTCCCAGATGCCCAGGCAGCTTTACAGGGTGTTTGTCCTGGCAGCTCCCAGAATGTCCTGCAGCTTTCCTGGGAGTTTGCTGGTAGCTGATGCTCTGTCTGGTGTGTGAGGCTGCTCGGCAGCCGGTTCAGGGGGTGGGTGTAGCAGCTGACCTACCCTGAGCTGGCTTTTTTCCTCAGCACATGGTCATGGCTCTGGCTGGTGGTGCTGGGCATCCTTTCCTGGTTCTCCTTGCAGGTGGCTCACCCATCTTGGTACATGGAAGCTATTTTAGGAGAGGGCCGAAGATTTGCACTTCTTCAGCAGAGCCCCCTTGTAAACCAGCCAGGTCTGGAGGGGATTTTGTTTGTCGAAATGCCCAACTATCCCTTTGGAAGGGACACTCTTTTGGAGCAATGTGAATGTGACTGCTGCTGTACAATGTATGGTATATAACACTTGCCCGTGTTCTCTGCCCTGCCTACTTGTTTAATCCTCTTCTGTTTGCTACACTATGATAGGTAAGAGATAGAAATGCAGTCATTTAGTTTCTAATAATAGAACAAAGGTTTTAAGGTGAGTTGAAGTTACTGCAAAAATAGTATTTCAGTTGTTTTTATGTTGCAAAGAATTAATGTAGAAGTAAGTTTGTATTATAGCTTACTTAGGACCCTTTTGTACTCAGGCTTTTGCAAAGCAAGGTTTTCCAAGCATGACTATTGAAAAGAAAATTAATGTTAAATGTCGAGACCGGAACATGTGGTAATGGAACATAATAATAGGAAATGCCAGTTGTGTTTTAGATTTCAAAATTTATGATGTGTGTAAAGTTGTTTAGTTACTGCATTTATGAAACAGAGGGGATAATGTGATTATATATAATTAATCAGAAAGCCCAAATAGCACATCTGGGATATTTGTGATAAATAGTTTATTCTTTAATGACCTGTAGCCTGAAAAGTACTCACTGGAGACAATTGTAAATAACTCTGTGTAATGGATATTAAGGAAATTTAGTGATATGGTTTTAGAAAGTGCATGAATAAAAAAATACACAGATTCAGATAATAAATTTTTAATGGAAAATTCATTTCCATTGGTTAAACTGCTTTCATAAGGGGGTGGAGGTTTTTTATTCTTAGTTAGCCAATTCTAAGTATTTATCTTCAGACTTTTATTTTGAGAAGTGTGCCCTGGGAGTAATGAATGGGATATTTATAATAATAGGCAGAGGCTAATGTTCTAGAAAGATGGGAGAAAAAAATCCAGATTTGTCAGGTGTGCTGGTTGCCACAGTTGAAGCCTTTGAATTACATTTCTGTTTAGCAGTTAGTGAGATAGATATTAAAGAAATAGATGCCAGCTTCCCACTGGAACTCTTGCCAGCAGTGTGTTAAAGTGAATCATGTGGTGTTTATACAGTGGTTCAGCTCTCAAGCTCTTCTGTGCCTGTTCTTGCTAACTGGGACAGGGCACTGTGTGTGCTTTGCCTTCCAGCTAATGCCTAACAGATCACTCCTCACCTACAGCCTTACTAACCCTGTATTTAATTGAAATTTGCCCGGCAGATTCTTGATCTGTAACTATAATGATTTCTCCTTTCACTTTGGAAGCAATTTGTATGTTATAGGTGTCCCTACGGCCAATAATAGAAGCAATCCTTGATGTACTGTAGCTGGGTGCTTATACCAGGAGCTCAGTTAATTTGTTTTTCTTTCATTGAAATATTCTGATATATGATCATTATTCATGATAGATTTTCAGGGAACTGAATTTAAAAGTGAGTTCTTTAAGCAGGATAGCCCTGCGTCTAGCTATTAATTTTGCTGGAAATAATAACAAAATCTTACCTGAGGTAGCCTGGGACATTTTCTTCTGTTATGGAATACCATAAAAAGAAATTTTTTTAATAAAATTAAAAAAATACGTAGTTCAAGAGAACCATATATTAAGATTCTTTCCCTCCTTCCCACCTTCCTTCCTAAATGTCCGTTAAGGATGTAACTCTGACTCCTTTGGCCATACAGTGTTCCTTGCTATGCCTGGTGAAAGAAAACAATTTTTAAAAAGCAAAATCATTACAATGATTAATTGTACCTGGTTTTGTTATTAAAAAGGAGTAAATTAAGCAAAGAAGCCTCATGAACTGTACACAGTAATCTTAGATTGGAAACGTTTAAGAAGTATATACTGTACTTTCTATGGCCTTATGCAGAGCACTCCTCTTCACTATTTCATAAAGACTTCACTCTGTGTTTTACTTTTGTGAATTTCTCTTTAACAATAGCATGCCTAAACTTCATATGAGTTAGCAATAATTTAGGTTTATGTATGAATAAAGAAGGAGGAGCGTATGAGGAGAAAGAAAACTGTAGCTTCTGTTTGGTGGTCTTAGCAGATCAGTTCTCCAGATCCCTAAGAAGATGTGAATGATCATGTGGGTTTGTTTGTTTTTTAACTGTGTGTTGGGATTCTTGACTTCTTCAGAAGGCTCTCTTTGCTGGGTGTTGGGATGAGTATCCCTGCGCTAGGCAGAGCCAATGTGACGTGAACATAGAGGATGCAGCACACCGGGGCTTGGGACACTGGGAGAGGGACACCAGGGGAGGGACAGAGGTAGAGAGACTGCCCCAGCTTTCTGTGCAGCTCCACGTGTACCAGAGGGCTGGCGGTGTGCATTCATCAGGTAGCGCTGGAGGGGATTTGGCTGGAAAAGATGAGCCATCTGTGCTCATGCAGGTTGATACGGAGACAGAGGAGAAAGAATAGACAGAATGGTGATTCTTCACCTTCTCCAGCCATGTGTTTGGTGATTTGAAGCCTGTTGAGCAAAGGCTTGTCTTATCTTTGTGACCTCTCATGGACATCAGTGGAGTACTCTGTGGAGTGTGGTCTGAAAATCACTAGGTACCTTGAGGAGTGGTGATTATGGTGAAGAAAAAGCTCAAAAGCTGGAGGTTTAGGATTCTTTTAGGGTGATGAAGTAATTTACATTAATTGTAGGCACTTGTTTTTAATGCCAGAATTCTATTTTTGTTCAGTTGTTAGAAAGGAAGAAAACAGAAAAAGGAGTATTTTGGGAAAAGCAGGCGATGGTGGGAAGACTGACTAATTCTCACTCTTCTATTGGCTCCTGCTTAGCAATTCTGCAAGCCTACCAAGGATGAGACAAGTTTGCTTTGCAGCAATGTTGATGCTTAGCTTTTTGCAGGAAAGCTAGATGGGAAACTGGAAATCTGCCTGTTCTACAAGCAGACTTCAGTTTTCAAAGCTATGTAACTAGAAGAGGAAAACTCGTCTTTTGAGTTTAACTGGATGTCTTTGAATTTCTGTGACATGTTATGTATTAAAGAAAGGAAGTGGTTCCTAGTTCCCTCTAAGACTGAAGCATATCCTAAAATTTTTTGTAAAATACCCGTCTGGATTCTTGCATTCAGGTATTGTATTTAATAACTCATCAGCTGCACCAATTACCTTATGTGCACTATAAACATTGTCTGAAATGTAGGTGTACTGTACCAGATGGGATCGCTTACATATGCACAAAGGCAACATCATTCTCAAACATGGTATTTGTTGCCAAGATCAGTATCGATTTTCTTAGCAGCCAAGTTAACAAGTGGCATGCCTTTGACCAAATCCAAAATCACACAATGAAAGAGCGATGCTTTGTGTACAAGTCAGGAAGGCATTTAAAACGTAACCTTGGCCAAAAATCACCAGGAGACCATTATGCAGCTTACTCTGCCTACTAGGCTGCAGTCATTAAAAACTTGGCAGCTTCAGAAGCCAAAGGGACAGTGAAACCTATTGCTGGGAGGCTGCAAAGCTATGTTCACTGGCCCATAGTATATGCTCATAGCCAAGAAAGACAAGTTCACATTTTTTAAGCTTTTACAAATCCTGCTGCTTGGAACTCACAGGAATCCAGGTCTTAATTCAAGAATCTTCTAATTGTCTGGGTTAGTCAAATATTCTGTGGAAGGCAGGTAAGAAAGCCCTCCCTTAAGGAAAGGCAAAATGTTGCTGAAGTTTCAGTCTCTGAGTTGTCTTGTCCTTTCATGTTAAAAGGAGCCTGAAGGATGGATGACTTTCTGCAGACTTGTCTTGGCTCTTTTTTTTGAGAGAATAGGAAGCACTACACTTAGATTTTTGAAGAGTTTTTAATGATGCTTCTTACAAAGAAATGAAGCTACTGTGGATAAAAGGACATTTTCTTGTGGATTAATAACTGGGTAGTGAGGCAGGAAATAGCAGGAAAAAATTATTGCTGTTCAAAATGAGAGAGATTACCAAAGGAGCTGTGCTGCGGCCACTCTTCTTGGTCATTGATTGGTCAAATGATTGGTCAAAAATCCCCTTTACTGATAATACTTTTTTACTGATTCAAGAGACTAACACTGAGAGGGGATCTGTCACTGTCATGTAACCAAACAGCAAAATAGCTCTTTGATTGGCTGTTGTTCCCAATCAATGCACTGGTGGCCATCTTGAGATGTTAGGTGGACTGAGTCTAGAAGAGGAGGGAAACCTGGGGGTGAAGAGCTGGAAAATTTGATTTCTCTTCTGAAGGGATCATCTGCTTCAGCAGTAGGATTAAAGAACTTCCTCTAGATCATTGTAGAAAAATAGCGTATAACAGGTTCCTAAGTGTACTGCTAATGTGAGCTCCACAACCTCCCTTGTTTCAGCCTTTTCCAGAATTGTAACTCTGCTTAGAAGTTCCACTCTGCACTTCTGAGAGATTGTTTCCATCCTAGTATATCTGTAAAGTGCACAGATAAATACTAATTGCCACCTTCTTTAAAATGATCTTGTGCATATATGAAGATCCCTCTAACAGAGTTTCAAGTAGAAAAGAAAAATATAGGGTTTATTATTTTCAGAAACATTAGTTTGAGCTACTGGTCCTGTCCTGAAGAGTTTGACTTCTCCTTAGAAGATTTTTAGGCTACAGGTCATAAGATCTTTATGCTCCTTTTTTTTTTTTTTTTTTACTTCCCCTGTTAATGTTCAGGACTTCTACGTAAGGTGAAGATTATTATGGAAATGCCCTAGAACATGCCACCTAAAGAAGAGAATCTAATTGCTTCTCTTTTAATAATTACGGGGTAATTAAACTCATCCATCAAAATCCATTTCTGCAGGCAGTTTCAGCAGAGAGAGCTTGCGTGAGGACTGGACTGTGAAAGAAGCTTCTCAGCCTTGGCCTCTATCAAGGAATAGCTCAGGTCTGGAGGGCTTGAAGGCTGCATCTTTTCTGCAGTACAATCAGGGGACATGGAGCCAAACTTGCTGTAGTTCATGACTTTACAGCATGTGCACAGACTCCATTTCTTCAAACTGGAGTTGTTGCAATGGACAGGTGAGCATCTTGCCCTGGAAGGTGTTCCACAAAAGGGATTTACTTCTGATTCTATCATCTGCTCTCCTGTGCTTCTGCTTCACATGAGCTGCATTGTTTCTGGCTGCTTTTCTTTCCCCCTTCCTTGAAGAAATGCCCAGTCCTAGCCTGCTATCTGAGCCCACACAGCAGAGGCAAGGTGGCTGGTGCTGTTCCTAGGGCTTCTGAAAGGCTGGAGAATCTACATCCTTTTCAGTGAAGAGGAGGATGTTTCCTTGTGTTTCAGTTGTGCACATTTGAGAGTTTATTTGGAATATGATCCAGAGCTATGCAAGTCCATCTAGACTTGTGCTCACTGACTGCACAGGGAAACCTTCACTTCTCAGTTTGTTTTTGGGTCTGCAGGCACCGTAGCAGACAGGCTTTTGACCAGAAATGGTGTCAGCCTGGTCATGCTGCCTTCTCTGTAAGTTGAAGATACAGTATCTTTAGTAACTCTGACCAGCTCAGTATTGCACTGGTTTTGTTTCAGAGCACTCTGGAGAGCTGGAGATGGGAGATTTGTTTCTGAGCTCACAGGAGACATTAATTCAGCCCCAGAACTTGGTGATCTACAGGTCCTGCTAGTCCACCCTCACCTCCCAAAACAGTTAAGCTACATACTGCTTTCAGTGTCTTTTGTTCATCTGTTGATCATTGTGGTTGGATTTCTGCCCTTCGTGGCCATTTTCTGAAGACTACTGATATGAATACAGCCATTCTAGACAGAAGAACGGGAAAAGCTTTTTAAAATAAGCCCACCTCTGACCCATGTGCTGATAAAAGGCTAATGCAGTCACTGTGGAGAGTTGCAATAAAAAATTATTATAAAGGTAGCAGCAGGAGACAACAGGACAAGGACAAAGGCACACAAGGGAGGAGGAGGAGGACTGCTGTGCCTTCTCACTGCTGTATTGTGCAGCAGTAGAAGCCAGCAGCTGCAATGAGGTCTGGTGATGCTATTTGCTTTTCTGAGATTTTTTTTCTCAACTTGCTGTTATAACAAGCTTACTGGATTGTTACTGGACATTTTGAGGGCTAAGCTGGGGCAGAAAGTTGCCAGTCGAGGTCTGCCCTTGAACAAGGGTGCACACTTGTGTCTGGCAGTGCTCTGTGAGTGCAGGAGACCAGCTTCAGAGACACTTGCAGAAGCCTCACGCTGGAGGATCCTACAGTTCTGCCTAAGGAGGAGGTTCAAAGTGGCCAATGGTAGGCTAAAAGTGCTAATTCCAGGCTTGTGTTGGTCTGTGCTGCAGAGCAGGTACGGCCCTGCAGAGCAGCGTGGGGTCCATAGAGGCCAGCAGTGGCTCTGACTCACAAACTGCTGCAGAGATTGCACACAGTGCTTTGGCCTCTGAGGGCAAGCAGGAGAGTCTGCCACAGCTCAGCTCTCCTCTCCAAGGCGCTGAATTTGTCCTGGGCGTCCTTTAACAGTCTGAGATCAGGAGTTCAATCTTGCCTTCACCTGAAGGGTGGCCCAGTTACATCTAATGCCTTCTCAGAGGGGTTTGCTCTGGCTTGTCCTTCTGGTGAAAGCAAACAACTCCAGTTTTTTCATTCCTCAGCTTCAGACCTGTGATGCTTTGGCACTTAGAGATGTGCACACGTACCATATGGACATACTCCGTTCTTCTAAGCACATCCTGGACTTCACTGTCTGGGAGGTTTTGATATGCAGTGACTTACTATTGAGTCAGGTGTTTATGCTTAGGGCAAGGTGTTGCCTGAGAAATACAGGTAATTTTGTCTGGTTAATATGGCTAGCTCAGAACTGCTTAACATGGGTAAATCTAGTTTACACAGTTCCCGCTCAGGAGAGAGGTGGTTCATGAAGTGCTGTTTGAAATCCCAGCCCTTGCATGTGTTTAGCCTGTTCTGAGGAAGGATGAGCCAGCAGAAGCAATGATTTAGTTGCATCTGGTAAATCACAGTTTTACTAATGCTGCTATCCATTCTGGTGCATAAATTTCCCCACAATCCACACTGAATGCTACCTGCTTCCATTTTGGTTAAAAAAACACATTAGTTGCAGTTTTTAAAATGGCATTTGGAACCTTTTGAATACCTACAGACTGCATCAAACACACAACAAAATGAAGTGTGGAGATCACAGAAGATGCCACTTTTTGGGACTATGGAAAACAGAAGGACTGTTTGTACATTCTTCCCTGGCTTTGCTCAGAGGGGAGGCTTAGGGAGGATGACATCTTCAAGGATAACAAAATGATCTGTCCAAAGACAGAATAAACTTCAGTCTGGGAGCTTTGAGCTCAAGTCTCTATGTGTGCCCTTCAATGCAGTTATTGGAGTTGTACCTGTGCTCCCGTCTTGTGCCTTTACTCTCCTCTGCTTCCCAAAGAAATAGATTTAAAAATTCAGGTGTGTAATCTCTGTTAGCAAGTCTTTAGTGTGTGGTCATCAAACAATGTGGTGGGCACAAGCATACAGCCTGCACTAGGGCCTGATCATTAATGTACAAATTCATGTCCCGCACACAGCCCTACATACCTGTTAGAATATGCATGTATGGCTGCTCACTGATGCATTCAAAGATCAGCTTGTCCTTTGGTCTACTTCTGCTGGACGTCTGTTTCCTGACTGATGCCTAACAGCATCCCTCTAGGTGGATTTGTCCAGGTAGTCTAGAGCAGGCTTTGCTGTCTTGGACAGACGCGCTTGCAGTGCCTTCAGATGCAGCCTTGGTTGCTTTGATGATCGTGTCTCTCCCTTCTGATCACTTTGGCCAAATACTACCCACAGCAGAACTGCAATAAAGGTTCAGTCAAGAGAAGGAAACGGATAGCATTGACTGAGGCTGAGTTTAAAATCTTTTATTATTTAGCTTTGCCAAACAGATAATGGAATCTGAAGTTGATTTGCTAAAATGTTTTGAAGTGGATGCCACCCCTGCCTGAGACAAAGAGGACCTCAGTGGCAGCAGGGACCTTAGGCTATGGCAGCAGTTCAAAAGAACACTTTTAATTTTGTATGCAACAATGTAAACTTCAAAAATAGTAAACTATAACCTTTCCCCCCCCCTTTTTACATAGCATGTGATCTATCACAGATAGAAATTTAATGGCGAACCAAAATCGCGTAAGTAAACATCCTGGTGCTTACAAGTTTCATAAAAAGTGTTACATTTGATGTAAATATCTTACATTTTTAACTCTTAACACTCACAATTATGGAGTAAAAGCAACTGGTGATTCACCCCCTTAGTCCATGCTCTCAAGACTGTACATCAGCAACCACGCTCTTGCCAGCCCCTTTGATCATTTTCGGTCGGATTGTCCCACACGTGACCAAGACTTCCCCTTCCTCACATGGGCATTAATCAAGCGCAGCTCCACACAGGGGTAAAACCTGTGAAGTGAGAAGAGAACCAGGTCTCCTGCGCTCGAACTTGCAGTCCCCTGGGCCCCACGTTCCCACAGAAGCCACGGCGTATATGGCAGGCACGTCCTGATGTCGGTGGGAATTTGGGGTCCTTTGGGGCCACAAACCTGAGCCCTGCCTTTGCAAGTGCCTCGCAGCAGGACCTGGTTCTGCGTGGATAAAGACAAGAGTTCTGTAGAAGGCACTGGATTTCTCTTGCATGATTTTAAACGTGGACTACAGTCATATGCAGAATAAGGAGATTTGGGCTCTAGACTGCTTTCTCTCTAGTGCTTTAGTGCAAGCATTTTTTGCGCTTGAATTTTCCCTGTTTGCAGCGCAACATGCGCTCATCTACATAGAGTGATTTCTAAATCTTCCTTCCACTCTTCCCCCCATCTTCCCATCCCCGAAAAGATTCCGGTTTTTTTGCTCCTTGAAAACTTTCAAAGTACAGCTCTGGTCAAAAATAAACATGTGATGTAGCATAGCATTTGTTTCTTTTAAATCACAGTGTGCAATGCATCATTCAGTACCTAATGTTCAAAATGTCTGCCCTGCTTTTCATGAAAGTCATTCTTGAAAATAACCTATGCAAATATATTTTGACTATATATTACATTCATTTAAAAAGAGAAGAGAGGTTCTTGGTTTGCAGTTTTTTTCAGTGTACTACTTAAGTGAAAGATCAGATGTGAAAAAAGTACAAGCAAACTGGACATGCCAAGACTCGATGCTTTAGATGGTGATCATATCAAAACTGTACAGGTATGTACACCGTGTTGGACAGGTGTGCTTCTTCCCAAGAAAAGAACTTTGCATCATCATATATAATATTAACCACAAAGTTTTGGTAAAAAGAGCATTTAATGAGCAAAGGATGACATGGAAGGGCGAGTTCTCCGGCTTTTATTAGGCAGTCCTGAAGCAATGTCTCCATTCCCTTCGGGAACTTCTTCCTTCTTCCGGACTTTGAGACGTGTGAGGAGCTTTATTACCCAGACATCCCATTCCTCTGGCAAGAGCAACAGGAGAAAGCCCAGGCCAATAATGATGATGGCAATTACTCGGACACTATTGAAGACAATTTCACTCGTGTAGTGATCAACAACTGTGTGGGACATTGAATTGGGTGTTATTACATGGGAAAAGGCATTAGGACAGTATCCCCTTCCCTCCACCTCACCTTCCCAGCTCTGAGGGCTGGCTGTGGCAGGAGAACACGGCCATGGAGCCAGTGATGGCAGGGGCACTATTTCCTGCTGGTTGAGCACACAGCAGGGTACGTCCCTGCCACCAACAGCACAGGAACTCCTGCTGAGGAGGAGCAGGGGTCCAGGGACACAGAGAAAGGGGCATTTCCCTTCCCTGCACAGCAGCTCCTGATTGCAAATTTTTCTTGTCACCCTGAGTGCCCTGCGAAGTAAGAAATCCTGCCTGGGCTGAGCCATGTGCACACTGTGGGGGGATCACACCTTTTGGTAGCCAAATCTGCCAGAGCAGTGGCCACCTCTGTGTGCACATAGTCAGCATGAAGCTGGGAGCTGCCACCTGCACCATGGCACCAGCTGAGCATGCTGGATTTTAGGAGCTGCTTTAGGCTGGGTTTGTGTCTGCACTCCCCTGCCCAGCCCTCTCAGACTCTTCAGTCTCTTGGCTTTCACTAAATTTCAGAAAAACTGTCAGAGAAATGTACCAGGCCATGCCCAAAATTGAATTGTCCAGTGCTCTTGATAAACACCTGCAATGCTATTTACCAAGGCAAGCAGAGTTACTAGTACATATCTGCTCTAAAATGTAAGCAATTTTATTTGTTTAAATTTAGTGTTAAGCCTGCCTTGAAGAAATAATTAAGAATTGATTTCTGCTTTATCCATGGGTTTTCATTCCAGCCCAGAGATGAATGTCTTCAAATCTACTTTGTTTTTCAGTATGCAGGCTTCTTCGGACAGTAATTTAAAAACCAATTCTAGGGATTATGAATATTCATGTAATATTATACAATACATATTTAACGCATAAAGAATAAATTTTTAATCAGTGTCATCTCTGTAAGTCTTCGAGAGAAGATGCAAAACATGTTTAATAAATCTATTTTCTTTTATCCCTGCTGTGTATTTGAAAGGCCACAGATTTAATGTATTCATTAAGATGCAAAAGACAGAAAATCTTACCTGCATTCACTGGGACACTCAGTACAATTCCAAGAGAAATCAAGGTGGGGTAGGTAATTGCAATCCCAAAATTTAGTAGAATATTGAATGCTGATGAAGGAAAGAAAAATGTCTTTTAGTACAGTGAAATTAGGCATAAGGAATGTCACTTGAAACACTTATGCTTTATTACTCTATTTGTTGTTCAAATAAAGGGTACATCAGCTTCTGTTGTTTTTCCTGAAGATACCAAAGGACAAAGGTCTGTCTGCTGCATGTTCACCTGCCTGAGACACCGCTGTTTCTGGGGAACTCTGTATCCCTCTGGAGTTCAGTGGCAGGATCAGGGTGGGTTTTGGGTACAGCCTGTTTCTCAGTGTCATGTGCAGTAATGCCCACTCTTTATACTGATCCAGTGATCCACTTGGCCCTGCTGAAAGACTAAACACTCTTCATCTGGGAGATTTCAGCTGAACAGCAGCTTCTGTCTGGGTGCTTTTTTGTAGAAGAGCTGCCTCCGGTTGCAGGTGGAAGACGCTGTAAATCTAACCCTCTTCCAGGCAGGAACTTGCTAAATATAATTTCATACAATGAAATTATAATGTCATTACTACAGAATGATTATAATATCACTCCATTGTAATATCGTATGCTGTTTGTGGAGAGTTTCATGACAAATTAATAATTGCTTTGGATCAAATTCACCCTTGTTTTAAAGTGATTAGCTTTAGCAAAGTCAGGAGGGCCTTGCCAATACTGAGCTTGTTGGGAGCTGGGGCTCTGACTGCCTTCCAGTAGTACCCACATATTGCACATGCCAGTGACTGCTTGCCAAGTTCTGCACCACTTTCTTACAGACACCTTCCACTGAGTCCACTGATAAGTAACCTGGAGGTACTTCTGGAGTCAAGTGTTGTGATTTTTCAGGATAAAATGAGCTGGGACTCAAGACGGGGGTAGAGAAGAGCTATTTCCAGTAGAAATTAATGTTTTAGGAGATGCCATTCCATCATCCAGTCTAGGGACCAACTGTGGCAGCAAGCCAGCACATCTAGTTTAACAACGAACAACATCACATTTCTGATAACCATTAACCATTAAAACTTAGATTGGTATCCCTCCCCAGCTGAGCTCTTTTGGTGGCACAGAAATGGCAGCAGAAGAGAGGATTGCCACTTATCAAAACTACCATCAGCACTATGCAACACTACATTTTCGAAAGTTTCCTCTTCTTTAGGAGTAGCAATTAGCTATTACTGCAGGCAGCAGAGGCATTGGAGTCTGGCCTTGACTGGCCTGGCCTAACCTCCTTGCTGTGAGGATGCTGATGAGCCCAAGATAATGCCCTCCCAGCAGGGCTGCTTCCATCGCAGCCCAGGCAAGCGTCACCTGTCTCTGTGACAGAGTTCATGAGTAGGAGTTAGGACAAGCTTTACAGTTTAGTCCCACAGCATCTTCTAAAGAAAACCACAGTATTTTGGTGTGGTAATAACAGCAGAAGCGAGGTCTGCATTGCCCCTAGGAATGGGCCCTCTCATAATATCTCAAGCTAATAATTAGGTTGAAAAGAAGGGAAAACAGCTCCAGTATGGGAGAGGTTTGCAGCTTCCACCAGTGTCCAGTTTCTGGCACCCTCCTCCATCCCGAACAGTGTGAGAGCCCCCCCGTCTACTCACTCAATAAGAGAATTGAAAATCCACAGAGGTTCCCCCAAGGAATGATGTCAAAAGAGCTCCAGTACTCCACTTTGGTAAAATAAAGGATGACAGGAATACAGGTAACGAAGAGGACGTTGAAGACAGCTAACACAGACAGGAATAAGGCAGCTTCTCCAAATTTAGCACTGCCCAAAAGAAGTTTGAATAAAACCTAAAAGAGGAAAATACATGGGTTTAAACTCTCTTGCACCACATCCCTGGAAGGCTGGGGTTCTGTTCTGGCACCTATGCAGTGATGTTTGCCAGACACCTGGGATGGCAGATTGTCAAACTATGGTAAGCAGCTTGTGTGGCCCAGCCTTCACCCTCCTGGCACCTCCTGGAACACAGGCAGGGGCAGCTGCCAGCTAAGTCCATGCAGAAAGGGGACTCAGCACCTTTGACTGTGCATGTCCTGAAAGGAAAGGTCACTAACTCAGACCCTTCAACCCTAGCTTAGACCCTTCAGTCTTTTTTCTACAGCTCCAGAAAAATTGACAGTAAGAAGACTGTGGAGCAGGGCACTGGGAGGAGACGAAGCAATGTATTATCTCTCTGCACGAGACACCACTGGCCCAGGCCTTTGGCTGCCACCTGAGCCATGCTGTGGTGGTGGGCAAGCACAGTCCATGCTGGCTGGCTGTCCTTCCACCTTCTGCCTGGGAACTCATCTCCAGAAGACAGTGGAGCAGCAGCCCTGCAGCCCAGGGCACAGATGCAGCCTAGCTAATGGGACTGCAGGGAGGGATTTAAAAGCTTTGGTTCGTTAGTGGGAGAAGAAAAAAAAACACTAGAAATGAAGGATGTGAGCGGCCCATCCATGGCAGGGGAGTGCCTGTGGACAGGTCTTTTCTGGAGTCTGCATCGGCTTTTCACCACAGAGCTGCAGAGAGTCTGTTGGATACCATGGTCTGGGTAGTTTTCCTCTGCTACTAACTGCAAACCAGGACAGCCAATGGACTCTGACTTAGTGGTTTGTGCTGCACTGGCAGTCCCCCTCACCAGTGTCAGTTCTCTCCTTTGCCTACACAGAGCAGGCAAGTCTGCAGGGCTGCTGTGCTTGCAGGGCTCTGCCCACTCCCAGCTCCCCCACAGCCATCACTGGCCAGTGCAGCTGTGTTGCTGCTCTGCAACATGGAGCAAAATGTCCCAAAAGCCGCTTACTCCTCATTTGCCACCTGAGCACAGTGTGTTGTGTTGCCACCGGCAGGGCCACCTCGACCTGTCCTCCTACCCCAGACACGCAGTGGCTCTGCTGCACATGGTGTGATCTGTCTGCCTGTGGATCTGCCTGCCCCTTTGGCACACGCAACTCATAGAAACTGAGCCAGACTGTGGAAGCAAGAGCAGGGTGGCAGCAGCAGTGGCAGCGGCATGTGTTGCACAACAAGCTGCAGAGCTTCATCTGTCCTGGCATGCAGAGCACACTGCAGAGTAACACACTGCTGGCACTGCCACCACCACCCTCCTGTGCACGGGCTCTGGTGGAGCAGCCCTGAGACTCTCATTCCCAGAAAGAGCAGCAGTGTCATGGGAAAGGGAACAGAGCTAGGCTCTAGCGTTTAATTTTCTCTGGTTTGGAGGGCCGTGTCTCTGGTCCTGCAAGGGAATGCTCTATTAGAGGAATGAGCTGTATGAAACATCATGACCTTCCTAATGTAAGATATAGTCTGATCTGAAAAAGCAAGCAGAAAGCATCGCAGCACTGTGCTGAGGGGCACAGGCAGATGCTTCTCAGTTTGGCAAGTTTCCCTGGACTGCTGGTGTTAGGGCTGCAGGGCTCTCCTGGCCAATTCCTGTTGGATGACTGGTACAGTGCAATTCATTAGACCAGATGGAGATGTCTACACCTCCTCCTAATCTACACATCCGAGCCAGGGTGGGTGAACCACACCCTACAAATGCTTATTCCTTGCTATGAACTGTGACTTTGAGCACTATGAGCAGCACAGAGGCAAGTGCCCAGAAGTGTCTCAGGCTGAGTGAAATGGCTCTGCTCAGCAGAGAAGGCTGCATCTTACATGTAGTGCAGCTTATCCAGCTGCTCAGGATGAGGTCTTGATTCATAGGCATGTGCTTTGCATTTTAAGGATGCAATTGCTTCCTCGATAAGCAATGCTTTAGGCCCAACACAAGCTACATATGTTACTGAAGGAGGACAGGCAGGGGGAGGTAACAAAGTGACTTAAAGAAGCTAAATCTCTGCAGGGTGCTTCCAGAATGAGTGATTAAATCCAGAATTTATGGAAAAGCAGCCTCATTTTTCATAAAGGTGAGACATCTGTAAATCCTCCCCCTGGTGGAGGAGCACTGGAGAAGACTGTTCCAAGGAAATAGGAGCTGTTGTCCTAAGTGAGAGCAGACATCAAAGCAAGTGAACACCTGAATGCAGCGCTGCAGAGCCAGTGTGTTTATGGCAGAGCTCTCAAAGAAGGGCACATGGCACTGAACTGCACGGAGGTTTGCAAGTAAGACAGGAACAGCCAAAGTGAGTGATGAGGGTGACAAGCTTCTTTCTGAGGGGGAAGAGCCAGGAGTGCTTACCTTGTAGAGAGCAGACATTGAGGCAGAGCCCACCACCAGGGCTATCCCAATAACGGAGTGGCTGTGAAACCCATCGGCATACGTCATCATAACTATCCCTGCAATAGCAAATATAGCAGCCACGATCTGGTTGGAGACAAAGAAAGAAAGCAAGAAAGTGTTACTAGACAACCCCCACGATGCAGAAACAGGCAGGCAGATTTACGTGTGAGCACAGTACTTCTGCATCATCTGCTCATGTAGAAAATAGTAGCAAGCCTGGGCCAATACCCAGGGAGCAGATGCTGCCTGCCCTCGTGGTTTCAGGGAAGCTGGCTGCAGGGAAGCTGCAGGCAGAGCTGCAAAGGAGTGGCTGCTTCGGGCATGTGCAGCAGGCCAGACTGCAGGGCTCAGTGCCTCCGGCTGAGCTGAAGTGGGGATTTAATCTCTGTCACTGAGCCTCCCCATCAGTGGGTCCCTGCAGCATGTGCATGACAATAATATACAAGTAATAACTCCCTGGAGCTTGCATAAAAGGCTTCGGGTCCTGTTGAAGTTTTGGAGGAAAAAGGTTGTAGAAATAAACAGGGGAATAAAATTCATGCAACTACTTTCCAGTCTAGACGAGTCATTTCAGAGAGTAGGAGGAGGTTTTTTCAGCCAGCTACACACACCGCAATGCCAGTGGGGGGTCTCCCAAATGGAGGGAGCATTCACAAAGGCAGGGGACATGCTGCCCCTGCATGAAAGAAAAGGTCAGCAAGAAACCCCTGGCTTCTCTGGGACTGTCCTGCCAGATACCTTCAGCTTTTCAGGGTATTAATTCTGGGGTGAATAGGGCTTTCTGTATGCTCATGCTTCCTGGCTCTGCAGGGGTGGGAGGGATTCCCTGCTTAGACCACATGCCTTTTGGCTGCACAGTTGTGGTGATGCCTCCAAGATGACTGGGATATTACTTTATTTCGAGCCACAGATGGTAAGTGCCAGCCAACTGTCCCCTCTCCCAGGACCACACTGGGGTTTTAAGCCCCATCCACAGGCTGCAGCTGCCTACGCATCCATGAGCCTCCTCTCATCTTTCCTGCTTCCCAGCAGAGATACCGGGGCTGCAGTGAAGATGCAGGGGGAAAGTCTGTGTGCCAAGCTCTGGTGCTGCCTGACGAGCAAGATGTGGTGAGGTAGCCCCTTTACCAGCTGCAGATCCCAATCCCAGCAGCACCAGCAGCCTCTTCCCTGGGTTGAGCTGGGGCTGGTGCCAGGGGACACCTATAAGCCAGACAGTCATCCAGCAGGTCCTTCCTGCACATTGACATCAACACCTCCAATTTCCCCTAATAGAAAAATGGCCCCTTTTTGCAAACAAAACCTCATCAATTTCTCCACAGGTGTTGCTGTATAATGGCAGGGCGGCATAAGGCAGAATGCTGATTTATGACCTGATCAGGGTGGAGCCCAATACAAGCTGCAAAGGCTGGGTATACATGCTGCAGATTTGGAGAGGTTCAGATACAGCACCTTGGCTTGCAGCCTGGTTGGCATCTGGTCTCTCCACGCACAGCTATGGGGCATCGTTTCTACAGTGAAGTTTTGTGGCGGTGTGACTGGGCCCTATGGTCCAGGACAGGCTTCTTTTTAATGCAAGGAGAGAATCCCCCCTGCATGGCTTTACAGCAGTGTGGGGCTGTTTCAGACAGGCAGCGCTGGAGCTCAGCAGTTCTCTCACCAGTATGCTGACGCTTGTCAAATAAAATTTCAGACACTCTGTGTGGCTTCAGAGGCACAAGAAAAAAGGTCATTGAATAAGACTAACATGAGGCAGGTGCAGAACAATGAAAAAGAGATTTGCCTTCACCCAACACATAATTAAGTGAAGGAAAGCTTTGCTGTTGCACACTATGGATGTGAAAAGTTTACAAGGATAAACTCATGGAAGAAAAAAATTCCATCAATGACTATTAGCTATAGAAACACTGCTTCCATCTCAGGAAGTCCTTGAGCCTCAAATTGTTGGAGGCTGGAAAGTCTCATGAGGAAATATCATTACAGGCTTTTCCTAGTTAGACAGATTTTTCTAGGTGTCCACTACAGGCAGCTGCTGCAGGCAGGCTTCTGAGGCAGAGGCACCTTTGCTCGGACTCACTATGGCTCTTTGGAGAGCTGCAAGGTACATGGCTCAGGCTTATCTGAAAGATGGCAAATCCGTACCTTCCTTCAACATCACCTGTGCTACAGACGAGTTGACAAAGAGTGGAAGATGCAGCATTTCCTGTAGCATCTGCTCCAGGTGTGGCTGTCCTCCTGTGAGCTGCATGGGGCTTGTCCAGCCTTCACTGGAGAGCCAAGGAGAACCACAACCACATGCCAGGCTGTGGCATCCAGCTGGCACCTCCAGGTGCATCGGCGGAGGAAGCCTGCCTCAACCCCCCCCAGGCAGCTGTAATGCCTCTGCACTGGAAACTTGGGGGATGCATGCATGAACTGCAGAATGAAAAGTCTCCAGCTTCGCTTTTAACGCTGGGAACTAATCAGCTCCAGGGCACCTTCCAAGAGACTGTGTCTCTGCCTGTTTGGAAGGGAAGACCACAGTCTGAGATTTGATATTTATTTCCAAGTCCCACCGGCAGATGTGCTTGTCTATTTGTTATGTACACAGGAGGCACTTGCAAGTGATGGCTCTCTTGGATCTCGAGCTGTTTTATTCACTGTAGCATGGAGAGAAACACCGAAGTCAAAGATCAAAGCAAATAAATGCAGTCTTCAACCAGTTCCGCTGGGGCAGAGGTCCTTGCCTATTCCATCAAGCATGTTACAAGTGTCAGATGAGTCTTGGCCTCACCTCGCAGCCTCCTCTTGACCTGCCAGGGGTGTCACATACACCTTCTCTGAAAGCCTTTCAGCCTGTCTATCAAGCACATTGTTAGTGGTGGTGACAGGCTGCTCACACACCACAGCGCCCGCAGATGTCACAGCACTGCAGGGTTTGCAGAGGCAGTGCTTCAGGCACTCACAGCTTCATTATGTGTGTGCCTTCCCTGACAGCTCACAGCCCAGTCAGTCGTTCTCTGGGCACAGTGAAGGGCAAGGGGGAAAAGTGCAACTTCATTATAGGAGATGAAGGCACTTAGAAGTACCACAATGGCAAGGATGGGAACTTGTAGCTTGCCCTTACATTTAAATTCCAGCCAAATTGCGATTTATGTGCTTACAGAGCTAGTAGTTGCACTTCTGAAGGCCAGGTAGGATACTTGTACTTGCTTTAACCCCACTGAGTGGCTGCCTTTCTCACCTTGCCACTGTCAGTGGGCATGAACAGGGACACCCAAAAGTGCAAGTCAGAGCTTTGCTGTGGCACTATCCATCCTGCTGCACAGGCGTGGGGATGGAGCAGGAGCATGGGAAGGCAGTCGCTGCAGGACAAGCACTCTTCCCCTTGCAGCCTTGTCTACCAAATACCCTCTCAAAGGGTACTTCTAAAAGAGTCAGCAGCTCTGACACGGTGTGGCCTGAGGGACCACACACTTTGGGGCTGGGCTGTGTGGTGGCTGAAGCCCCTAGGTCACTCCCAGCGAAGCCCTAGCAGCTGTCCTTCCTCCTGGTGGCCAGTCCCAGGGAGAAGGCAGTGTGCTGGGGTCATCCTGAGGCTATTCCCCAGCAGTGACACTCTTGCTGCCAGTTGCTTTTCACATGGGCTGTACAGAAAAGAGAGGAAAGAGGGAAGAAAATTATTCTCTCCAAAGACTCCATGCTATGTCCCTCTGCAGACAGGAGTGCCCCAGCACTCCCACTGTGTCACACAAAGCTGGGCAGTAGTACTGCTGTGCTGCCATGTGCCCTTCCAATCCCTAAGGACAAGTGCCTCCTCACTCTCATATTGCCACAGGTCAGAATGCCACAACTGCTTAAGAGCGAATAGCCCAGTCTGTCTGCAAACCCCTTCTCCCTGCATCCAGGTCCCTTGTTGGCCTGTCACCTGGGAAGGAGACAGCTGTGTTCTTTCTTGGGTTCAGGAGACAGCTTGTTGCTTCTCAGCAAGCTCCCCTGCCACAACCTCACCAATGCCAGGTGCCACAGGGAGGGGCTGGAACACATGGCAGGAGCATCACACAGCCACCACTGCCCTGGCCCCTGTTCTGCTTCTCTGCTTCATTGCTGCTTTCCCAAAGTAGTGATGATAGGAAACAAAAGACAGCTGGACCTGGCCGAGACCACCACTTGGGTCTGCTTCTCTGCTCCTTCTACTCCTTCTGCCCATTTGAGAAGGGAGGCATCCAGAACAGGATTTATCCCCCAGTTCATGTCCCCTGCTACGGCACAAGACAACCTGCCCAAGAAGCTGCTGGGAAGTCCCTGACCATCCTAGCTTTTCCATCATGGTCATGCACTCAGGAGAGCCCAAGAAGCACCTCTGCTCCAGCATGTACATGCCCATGTGGGTATCCCTTCACACACACAGGTTGGCTTCTTTCTCTCCACACCACAGCCATATCCCATGGCAAGAGATGGCACATTCAGATTGAGGAGCAAGCTGCAGGTGCAGACCACAGTGGTCACCCCTCTGAACACCATCTCTCCTGGTGTCCCACCAGCGCTACAGCTGACAGTGCCACAAGAGAGATGACACAAAAATACCTTTTTTTATTTCCATTTATCAAAATGGCCAGCACATCCAGCTTTGATAACGAGACTTCCCTAGCTTCAGGATCATTTCAGGATACCCTTGCTTCTGCACTCAAAAATCATAGTTAATTTGTTTTTAGGGTAGGGCTGCTTGGGCAGAGGGGTGGGCAGACACCAGCTGGCCACACTGAGCTTTTGGCAGGTACATTTTGCAACCATCCCCTGAGCAGCCTCTTGGCTGCCACCACTGAAAGGCTGGCCAAGCTGTCCTGCCAAATTCTCCTGCCAGAGAAGAATACTTCCTGAAAAGTTAACTCTCGACTGCTCCACGCAACAACCTCTTCTTAGCACTACCAGCCAGGGTGGGTGAACAGGGAGCTCCTCAAGTAGTGGGCAGGAGATAGGAATAATTACAGTTATTGCTGTTGATCTTGATTATTAATTAATATTAATTGGTGCAGCAAGGCAGGGGGGACCAACTGGTGCCTTTTCCTTGCAGTTGCTCCTTGCCCTGGCAGGAGCTTCTTGGCTCCGAGGTGGTGGGTTACCCACCCACTCACTCTGCTGCCAAAGGACACCACGCGCTGAGGGCTGCTTAAATGGCAGCAGGGTCAGCAGGGAGCTGAGGGGTTTTCTGATAAACCCTCTGCATGCTGCTGCTGCAGAGGCATTCGCGTGGGGTGCAGAACTAAAGGTGTTAGCAAACATTTGGGGTGCCACCAGGAGAGCAGCCCACAGCTGCTGGGCAGACGCAAGTCCCTGCGGACACCGATCCTCCATCAGTGACGCATGCACACACACGGTTCGGCCACAGGTGGGCGAGGGCAGCCCAGCTCTCCTCTCCTGTCCGCAGCTGCTGCTACCTGAGACGGATGCAAGAGATAACTGTCCCACCCTGCAAGCCTGCTGGCACACGTAGGAAGGCGAGGGCCCTGTTAAATTCCCAGGATGGGACCAGAAATGCATTGTGTGTGGCCAGGGCTTGAGAGAAAACACAGTTAGAAACAACCAGGTCTGGTGGCAGCCTGGGAATAGTCACTTGGAAGGCAAAGGCTGACACACATCCACAGCAGTACGGAGATAGCACGTATCCTTTGTGACACGCTCTGGAGCAAGTTACCTCTTTCCTGATGGAATATGCACAAACGCACTGGGCTGGGGGAGCCAGGGGCTCCAGGAGCTCACAGGCACCTGGGAAGGCTGCAGGGAAGGATGCATCCCTGCTCCGCAAGGACTTCTGTGCCCACCCAGCTGTCTGCATGGCTGCTGCTTGACTCAGCTGGCAGGAGGCAAGGGGTAAAGGAAAGACACAAGGGTGAAGGGGAAGAGGGGAGACAGAGATAAGGAGTCACTTACCCTCACTCCCATGAACCTGTCCCTCAGAACGATCCATGAAAGCAAGAACACAAAAGCTTTGTTGCAGCAGAACAACACGGAGACATCCGTAGTGTTTATTTTCTTTATTGCATGTAAGTAAAGGTAGTTTGTGAGTGTCCAAAGAACACCAAAGGGTGCTGCCTTGGTAAAAAACACCTTCAAAGTCAAGCCATTGTCTCCAAAAAATCGGCAGCACTCCCTAAAACAAGGAGAGAAAGGCAGTGTTATTACATAAGCTAGTCAGAGTCTGCAGAAAATACGTGGCTTTTTTTGCTCCTCTTTTTTTCCTTTGGGGAAAGAGAGGCACACACCTTAAAGATGAGAAAACAACCAAGTTTCAGCTTCTGCTGCAACAGCCAGCACCTGCACAGGTTACAAACGGGCAGGGGCTGCAAACATGGGAGGAGGCTGCAAAGAAAGAGCAGGGGGAGGGGTGATGACAGGAGGTGAAATCTCACTCTTTCCACCAGTCCCTTCACAGTGAACATCTTGAAGCAGTGTGGGGTCATCCTCCTCCCTTCACCCCTGTGGGCACCAGGATGCTGAGGGCCCAGGGTTGCCAGCAAAGCCCCTAGCTCCCCACTCCTGCTGAAGCCTTGGGAAGCTAGTGCCCATCTGATCTGCTACGTGGGGCTTGGAAAAAGCCTTGCAGGAGCCCCGTTTGGGGTTTGTCCACCCAAGGGGTGGGACCTGGCTCAAATCTCCAGCAGCATCAGGGCAGAAGCAGGAAGGGGCAGCAGGCAGCTGCCTGCTCCCCCTGGCGTGAGAACATGGCATGGTAGCACCTGGGGACACGCTGTATCAGCTGGAGCAGCAGTGGGGAGTCAGGAGCTCATGTGTGCAGTCCAGGCTGGGGATGCTGTGAATCCCTGAGCAGGAAACAGCCTGAGCAGGTTCAGCCCTGGCACAAAGAACAGAAGCATCAGCAGTTTGTGTCCCGAATGTGGCAGTGGGCAACAGGACACAGGAGGTGATGGGGTGCAGCTTGGCCCAGCTGGCAGGGCTGGGATGGGGCTGCAGGGGTGGGGAGGGGGGGGAACCTGCCCGCAGCCTGTGCCTGCCTGGCAGCAGAGCTGGGAGCTGCCGGCTGCGTGGAAATTCAGTAACACAAAGAAGGAATGAATCAGCCTGTGGGGCTGGTGCTGTGGCCAGCAGCCTGCAAGGTGTGGGAGGAGCAGCCAGCACAGTGCCCTGGCTGCACTGCCATTGCTTACTTTCAAACCTGCAAACTCCCTGGGGCCCTGAAGTATTATATTGGGGTGTTTTGACAAAACCAGAGCAGAATTAAATTTCCTGCTGACAATGATGGATGAATAGGTTTTCACTGCTGTCATGAATTTCAAGCTGTTTGTTTCCTGAAACTGGGCATATAAAGATCATTATATGGACTCTGATGAAAGCATTGTTTTGATCCACTTTCCCAGAAGACAGGGCTGTACCAGATGAATACCTAAAAAAACCCCCATCCATTCTTTGAGCCTCATCAGATCTCCCCATCCACAAGTCTGTGTCAGCCTACAGCCCCTCTGCTACAGCAGGTACAAGACTGCAAGGTAGAGGAAACACATTTTTTGTGTTTATTGGGTTTTGTTGCCTGCCAGTCCCTTGTATCAAATCATAGCTACGCAGAACTTGCCCATCTCTGGATGCGATGACCCTGTACTTTGGCTGCTGTACATGGACACTTTCATTTGAGCTGCTGGTTCTGCACTGTGTCACTCAGCGTCCCTTGTCCTCTGCAAAACTGCCTGCTGGCAGCAGCCTATTCCCTGCCAAACCTGTTAACTGCCTCTCTGTATCAGCAGAAGAGCTGCCCATCTGTACCACAAACCACAGCCCGACCTCCCACCTGCTGGAGCCATGCTGGGCTGTTCAGGGATGCTCATGACCCTGACAGATGCTGCCTGTGCTCAGCATGTGGCCTGGATCCATTCTCCCCTTCCACAAACACTACACCCACTTCAGGTCTGGCCTTCAGTCCTGCACAGCACTGACTGTACCAGCCACTTGCCACAGGGGACACAGGGAGTGCAAAAGGAAGCAGAGACACTGAAAAAGCCAGTCCCAAACTTCATTAGAGGCTTAAACCTGCTTCCTAAGACACCGCAGAGGGTTTGACTGCCAGGGTGTCATAGGAAGCCAGCCTCGTGCTCTGAAAACAAAATACACAGGCACAATTTAAATTAAATGATGTGAAGCAAGATTAGTATGAGAGGAAAAGGAAGGCTGTACTCAAATGAAAGGACAAAAATTGAATTTATGTTGGGATTCATCCTGGGGAAAAAAAAAGTTCCTCCTGCCAAAAATCTGTTCCCCACATATAGAATTGGCTATCACTATTTCATATACAGTAGAAACATGTGTTTTTCTGTCTTGTGGGCCTGATTCTTGTTTAGTAAATAACACTAGGTTCCTATGATACCACAGCCTGGATCCCTGAAGCATCCAATGTAGTGCCATGATGCCCCAAAGGACAGCCTTGCCCTTACACGGATCATGACCTTGAGCTGCAGTGCCCACTTTGGGAATCTCCTCTCTCCCCTATACAATAAAGCTTCCTTTTAGCTGTTTTGGCTGGTCTCACCAAGTGTGAATTGCTTTTTGTAGGCTGGCTCCAGCTTTCAAAGGAGACCTCCTTATGGCAGAGATTTCCCTATCCAGCACAGAGCTGTAAGGAAGCTTCTCCCTGAGGACTCCTAGGGCTGTGGAGGGTGCTGCCAGCCATGCGCCCACATCCACAGTTGTTCCAAACAGGGGCACTCCTGCAGATGGGTTAGATGGCTGCCTTGGACCTGGCATCTTTAGTGGAGTACAAGGACCATCTGGGAGAATGTGGCATATTTTGTGCACCAGAATGACTATGTGCCATACGATAAACCTCTTGCAATTAATTGTCTCCCCAGGTTTGCTACTGCTTACTGGGAAAACTGATTTTTCCTTGGTGCCATAGTACAGCTTGTGAAGCCATACCAGGAAGTGTTTGATGAAGAAAGTTTTCAGTAATGGTAGATAAATAGTTACGGGAAGTGAGGCAGGACTGTGATATAACCTACGCTGTAAGCTCAAAACAGTCAGGGATGACTCCAGAAAAAACAATCTTCAGCTTACATATTTTGACAGAACATTTGAACACAGGTGTTCCTGCTGTCCACTAATTTCTGGGCCCAGCACAGACACGGGCACGTCCCCCGTGTTAACCCCCACACTGTGTTAAAAGAGAAATTGTCATCTAAGACTGACCAAACCTATTCCTGGTCACATTACCAGAAATCCTGCACCTGCTGCTCTCACCTGCCCCCTCAGCCTGAAAGCTGCTTTGGTGCTCTCTTGATGATACAGTTTTACTTGCTGGGAACACCCTGCTTTGCCCAGGGAACAGTGGGACTTTGGGTGTGGACAACAGCCAGAAAGGCTACAGGGGAAAGTTGATGCAAAGCTCAGGTGTGCCCTGGCCCTCTGAATCCCCAGGTCATGCTGAGCATGGCTCCTCCCGGGCAGAGAAACTGCCCTGCAGAGCCCCTCTGCTGAGATGATCTCCTCCTTAATCTCCATAATCCTCTATATGAGGAGTAAATTCCTGCAAGTGCCGGGCTGTGTGCAGATAAGGTGGCAGCACACGGCAAGGAGCTGTGGCATTGCAGGGTGTAATGCTGTATTTTTGAGATAAACGATCTTCCTGCATTATTTTCCTCGATTCTGCCATCAAGAGCTGGTGCTCCATTGTAACCACAGCAATTGGTTTTAAATACAAATGCAAGGCATTAACAAAGGCAACAGCCAAGGTCTGTGTAAGACTGGAATGGAAATGTCAGAGGAAGGATACTGGAAGGGAAACGTACTGGCTTAATTGCTGCAGCAGCAATACAGAAAAGTTTGCTTCCACCCAGAAGTGCCACATCCATGTTCAGACAATCTGAAGGCTCATGAGTGAAATAAACAGCGGGATTACACTGTGGGGAGGAGGTCTCCATGCGAACAGAAAGCACGGCAACCTGGTTACACGTGGCCCTTGGGAAGGGTTTCCAGTGAGATGTTACAGAGTGGATGTGCTTGCCATGGGGTGTTGCTGAGGGCACTGCTGCAGGAAGCAGCCTTGCTGTGTGTTGGGGTAACAGGATGGTGCAGGTGAGAAAGACGGGCAGAAACTCTGCCTGGTCACACTACTCTTCCTCAGGATGTCAACTGGTAGGGGTGGCATCTGGGAGCAGAAGTGGCTGCCTGGCTTTCAGGGCATCCTGTTCATGGGAAGACAACAATGGAGGCAGATGGAAACTTGCTTGTAGGTATAAAATAAAGCAGTGGGCACCACACAGCAGCACTGGACTCACCTTGTTGTCACTGTGTCATAAACCCCCCACTGTAGCAGCCCCCATGCAGGGCTCGGTGAGTCCTGACCAGCACCCAGGCAGGGCTGTACATCCCAGCGGTCCTCTCTCCCAAATGGGGATTCTGGTCCCCTGCCGCTTGTCACAGGGCACTCTGTCAACCTGGCCTGAAGGAGATGTGTAGTGTCACTTGGAAACAGCATGTGGCTGCTACGGTACTACAGGAACTGGTGTAAAAGATACCACAGAAAAGCCTAAGGCACAGCGATCTTTTGTTGGTGTCTTAACTCTAAATTGTTTGCTGGTTTCTTTGGATTTCATGTACTAGATCTTGTTCTTCCTCATACTCTTTTTAGTGTGCATCTTCATTAACCCAGCAAATAGCAAATTAGCTCTACTCCATTAGGCAAGTTTCCAGCACAATACTAGCAAAATAACTCCATCACTGGAACCAAGCATCCCCAGTGAAGTAAATCAGAATTCATCAGTGCCAAAATTCTATGCTAAGTAAGAGTTAATTATATTGAAAGCAGGTGTTGCAGTCAAATAAAACTTGCAAATAAAATATGACAGTAAAGCTCCACTTTTTCCCCACTGGGTTCACAATTATATATTTAGCACTATTCACCTTCCACTGCCTGTTTTATCTTTAGCCATTGTTAGGCAGTCGTGATGTTTCCCCATTTCTTTGAACCTCGTGCAAATGAATTTATAAAATCTTGCCAACACTGGAAGGAATGCTTTCTTCCCTATTTTGAAAAAAGAAAATCCCACCTATGAAGAGGAAAGGTAGACAAGAACCAGAAAAAGTGCACACAGTGTGTTGCCCCAGGCCAGGGGTTTGGTCTCTTGATACTCTCTGCAGAACAAACCAATGCCAGAAAGGTTTGTAAGCCATTGAAACTGCCTTTACATCTTTGGGAAATTTGCAGCAAAGTAGAAAATTTCTGGAAATAATACATATCCTAAGGGAATACTCTGCACAAGCCAGTTATTTCTTCTTTCCAGACTGTTAACTTTTGCTAGAATTTTTTCATTGTCTCAGTGCTCATACAGAAGCCTTTTCCTCCAAACCAGGTTTGGATCTGCTGTTGCTCTTAGAGGGTAATATTATTTCTTTGTAGACTGTGCTTCTTACTTTGACCTTGCAAGGTCTGTACCTGCAAATTGAATTTGGCTAAGTTGCTTCTGATTTTCAGCAGAGTGAGCATCACCTCCCTGGAGCACAGCAAAGCCACCACTGTGCCAGTGAATCTGTCTTCTTGATTAGAGATTGGCAGGCAAAACATGTTTTGCTAATCCCTGCACCAATTAGGCCTGCATGGATAAATAATCTGCAGATGCGCAACAGTCTTACATTTTCTATTCAATGTACAAAAAAAAAGACATGGACTAAAATGTCATGCCATGTCTTCTAGGAGGACTTGCAAGCCAGTTGTAGTAAGAAAAAGCAAAGCAGACAGACAAAATGCTTTAAAAGTAATAGGAGAGAAAGAAACTAGACTCAAGTTTAATTTCTCCCAGTGAAAAAACCCACAAGAACGATTTTTGTAATTCATCCTGTTAGGACCACAGGATCTCTCATGCATTAAGCTCACAAGTGGAGGTAAGTATAACTGCTGTACAGATACAAAATGCAAGTTAACTCAATATATTCTTCAAGAATGGTCTCCAGGAAAGTAGAAGATGTGTTTTGCGGAAAAAAGGATCATGCCTCTAGCTCTGCTTCCTTCCCCTTTGAGCCAGCACTGACCCAAAGGTTAGCCATGACAAAATCAGCCTCTCAGGTGGGTGGATTTCAAAGCAGTGCAAGAAAAGGGTGAGCTCATGAAGCCCATTTTACAGATGTGCAAGCTGGGGCACAGAGAAGCTAAGTCCCTGGGTGCTTTAAAGTGGCAGGATTAGGGCTGCCTGTTGATTGCACCTTCAGAGAGATGGGGATTTGTTTTTCCTTCATGTTTGTTTTATAGCCAGCTCCTGTTACTTATCAAGACAGTCCCTGAGCACCTTTTTCCCGAGTTGCCACAGGTTCACATGCCAGCAGAACAGTTGCACGGAGGCTCCTGTGGTGTGTCCCAGATCGTAAAACGCCATGAATAAACCTGCTAGCCTCAGCACTTTGCAGAGAGATGCTTGGGACTCCTGCCATGGCTTTTATTGCCCCGCTGGTCTGAGGCTCCTACAACAAAACCTGTACACCCCTGCCTGCAGCTTTCCTCAGGAGAACTGCTTCCAGATGCTGGGAGGGCACAAGCTTCTCCTCAGCTTCCATGGGGCAGAGGTCTGAGACCTGTCCTGGGTGTGCTGGTGTGCCTTGCCTGCCCTGCTGCCTGCAGTGCCTACTGAGGAATGCTGCAGCCCATGGCCAAGGACCTGTCGCTCTTCAGAGATGTCTGTACTTATCCAGTCCAGTCTGTCCGTGCTGAGGACTGAACTAGGGCTGCAGATCCTGGCCCTTCAGTCTCTTGTTATACCATTCCTAACGGGAATGGCAGCCCTGCAGCCCCGGAGGTAACATCATCCCCAGTGACAGCACTGGTTTCTGGAGACGGACGCAAAGAGTGGCTTATCTAAAGTACTCTAATGGCTTGTTAATGCCCATCATCACACACATATTTTTCTGTAAACATGTTATTAAATGCAAGAAATCACCATAGAAGCCAATCAAGCATCCAGCTGCCACTTTTAAATGTCTGCACCTGTGACTGACCATTACTTGTTTCTACACTTAGTTTGGGGCTGGTGTTCTGCCTTTAAACTTGTATCTGTTCTGGGAGTTTCCAGCTCATTTGCAGAAAATATATTCTGATAGGCAATGGAATGAGAAAATTGTCTTCTCTTAAATTAAACAAAAATTAAATGAAATAAAAAATCTCCAGACTGACCTGCTCTGAACTAGAGAGACAGAAGCAATTGGTTTTGCTCAGCACTGTGCACGTGCCAAACTAGACGTTTGCACAATGAATGGTCCCAGGAAATGCTTGGCTATGGATTTACATAATACACCAGAACGGCTCCAAAAGAAGCAAATAATACAAATCTTACAAACCACCTGAATACACATTTTCAAGACAAGTCTTAGCACAGACTCAGAAACCTTAATGAGAGACTGTTTAAACTAACATTTAAATAAAAAAAGTTTAAAAGAACAAGACCGAATCACGTTTCAGAAAATGCAGCAAGTATTCCTGGCAAGAATAAGCTTTTAATGTGACAAGATGCCCTCAGTGATCAGGCAGCTGAAATTATCATGAATTATCCAACATTTTCTGCCTTTACACCCCAGAGGTACCCAGAGCCTGAAGTGCTTTATGCTCTTCTAGACAACCGGCATTATACAAATAAAATGTAAGACTGTTGCTATGTGCAAGCTCCAAACACCCACAGACCAGGCAGGCATCACACTTGAACACAGAAATGAGCTTTTTAGTTACACTCAAAGATTGCTTCGTGGAGCACCTTCGTGGAGCCCACGAGAAATGCAACCCTTGACTTGATCTGGTGAAGCACTCAGGACTGGCCTCAAATCTTTGTTAGAGCCCACCAGGGCAGTGGCGAAGAGGTACTCGGGCTGGACATTCCCCTCCACAGCACCAGTGCCTGAAGCTGAGAGGGGCATGAGGGGAATGAAAGCTTCAAAGGTTCCTGGGGGTTACTGGCATGCCCACAGTGCCAGCAGAGGGACAGTTCCCACTGGTGTTTGAGACAGGGCTGGAGGATGAGCTGGAAGGAACTGACCCATTTGCTCTGTGGGGTGTGATGGAGAGTATGCCGGGACCCACTGCCACGCCCAAACGGAGTACAGGGAAAGGACTGTCAGCTCCAACAGGACCACGTGCAGCCAGGCACAGGCAGCCAGGGGCAGGGTATGGGGAGCAGTTAATGATCTGTATTGAAGCTAATGACAGTCCTTAGGGAGCTATGGAGCAAGCTGAGAAAATGAGCAGCAGCAAGTCATCAGACGGCACTTACTCAGGAGTTCAAAAAAGCCCAAGAATGAAATAGGGAATTCGTAAGAGGGCTCTGTAACTCCGTTAAAACAGCCTTCTTGCCCAAAGCAAATGTCACATTGATTCTTTAAATCCAATCTGTGCAGTGACTATGGCTGGCCATAAAATTTGAAGATGACCATTGCTAGTTCAAGACTGCACTGCATTACCTCATCCTTGTCCTCAGTTCATCAAGAAGCAACAAGGACAGGGAATGCCCAGTTCAAGGAGCATGCTGGCACAGCCAGGTGTTGAAGGCACTTGCAAGTATTTTCATCCCAGGAGACTGGCTGGTGAGCAGGTGTCCTTAAGGCGTAAACCCAGCAGGAATGCTCCTGCTTGTACCATGCACCTAATGACTGCTGCCATCCTCAAAAACAGGATGCTGACTGCTTGCAGTAACTTAGTGCTGATGAATTCAGACCTTCCTGAGGATCTCCCGCTGCACCAGTCACGTGGAAGTGGCCTGGGGCTGCTGGGTCTCCAGAGGGACCATTCCCCTGAAGGCTCTTGCTCCTCACTTTTATCTTGTACAGCTGCAATTAGAAAAACCCTTGGGGCTCTGCCTGCCTGAAGGGAAGGCCTCTCACCTCTGTAGGTGCAGCTTCTCCCAGACAGGGAGCAGCACAGCACCACAGCCCCTCAGCACCACCTGCCTCCCCAGCCACCTGGGCCCAGCTGGGGGGACACTCCCTAGCTCTTGGGAAGGGCATCCCAGCTGTCAGAAGAGCTGCTTCAGGGCCTCTTGCCTTGCCCACTTGCAGGTGGGTGTTGCACTAAGGAGCAGGGGCTATGTTTTGGGTGGCTCAGGAGATGCACTGGCACCAAAGTCACAACTAAACTGTGTCCTGCATGGCCCAGTATGAATGGGTTTGCTAATGTTGGCCTTCAAAAGATTAGTTAATCAAACTGGTTTTTGGAAGAAAACCCGAACTACAAACTCACATTATTTTTAATGTAACGCAAGTGGATTAGGCAATTCTCTGCAGGTCCCAGCAGTTTGGAGAGGCACTTTATGCAATGCTTCAGTACTTCATTTACTGAAAAGATGAAAAGCATGGAAAGCCTTCCAGGTAAAGCACTTGGAAAGGGCACCAGGAGGCTGAACTTGAGGTCCATAGCGATAGTTTATCACAAATTTCCTGTGTGAGCTTGGACAAGTTCCCCAGCCAGCCTGTCCCCCCTTGGCAGTGGGGTATGAAGGTACAGGCTCACTGTTATTTCCCAGGGCTGTGTTGAGGTAAATGCAGCCAAGCATTTGTGCGGCATTCAGCGTGTGGTGAGGGACAGCATATACAAACTGAGGCAGAGAAAACCTAAACATTAGAGTCTCAAGGCTTTGACTGCCGGAGTCAACATCATCACTGCTCTCCGTCATCATCCAAAATTTCCATTGACGTCAGTGGATGTTCTGGGTGTGAAAGGCCTGCAGACTCTGAAACTGTGCAGCAATTGCTTGTGGATATCTTAAGCTTGGCCTGATGTGATTTATATCCAGCTTGTCCTCTTCAGCTGTGACCTGAACCACTTAGTACTTTTTGGAACAGTCAGAATGAAACTTTTAGGAGAAACCGGCCAGCTGGCCTCCCGTAAATTGGATTTTTGTAATGGTTGGCATAGGCAGACCAAAAAAGCATGCAAGAATAAAATGCTTTTCTAGTAGTTGCTGTCTCGTCTTCTGTGCTCTGCTGATATAGAAGCATGGTGCGGATAGGAGAGGGAGCAGTGCTGCTGTGTCTTGGGAGAAGGAACAAGACAAGAGGCAAACCAAGGGGGAGAGAAATATCTTGGTCATAAAACTGGCTATGCAAACACCCTGACACAGCTGTTACTGAAACACATATTTATACCCTCGCACATATTTAATTTGCACCTGTATGCCTGTAAATTGTCAGAGAGACTTTGTGTGGAGATATGGCTCCAGCTGGGCAAAGCCCTGTTAGCCCTTGCTGCTGGCACTGCCAGCCTTGGGCCAAGGGCATAAACTAATCAGCTTCATAGCCTAAGTCCTAATTGTTCAGTGCCATGACAGGATACTGCAGATAGCTGGGAACAGGAAGGCACATGAGTCAGGAGATACCAAAAGACACACCATTAACTTGGCAGCCAGTCTATGAAAAGAAAGAAAGTTATACAAAAAAGAAAGCTGAGAGTTTGCTGACATAACAGAGAAGCTGACATTTACAATGCACAAATTGCCCCTAGATGCATTAAGTAAACGGGATATAGAAAGGAAATAATCTTTTCTAAATACTTGTACTTGTGGTCATTTTTAGAGTACCTCCTCTCAAGAACAGGTGAATCTTTTCTGTTTGAAGTTTGTTTGCCTTTTTAGTTGCGCTGCTGATGTCCATTTAACACAAAACCAGAGCACTCTCTGCCTTGTACTCCCTTACTTTCTGTTCTTCAGCAAAGTAATCCCAATCCTGCACACAGCAGCAGAGCAAGGAGGGGACCATGGAAGTGGAGTGAGGAGGTCTCAAGACTCTGTGATGGCATCTACTCTCATCCCAGAGCCTGATTGAACAGCACCTTTCAGAGCACAGCAATCTTTGAAAAGCAGGCTGTGAAAGATTGAGAAATTTGGCAGTCACATGAGGTGAACAAGTACGGCTGATGAGTTTGGTGCCAAAAGGGGGGGTGTTAGAAAATACAATGTCCATCACTTCTGAGATTGAGATTTCTAAGCAGCTTTACTTGTTTTGACCTTTCTCCCAATGGGCTAATCCTTCAGAAAACATTGATGTTGCTAGTTGCATTAAATTTGTGTAACACCTTAGTATAAGTGGTAAAAACAGAGCAATATGTAACAGAAATTGAATGGCTTTCATCTCTGCTACTGGAACATTAAGGTCTCTCAAGTGGCATACAATAACTGAGAATGGCTTGAAATCAATTACCTTCTGTCCAAGAGAAACATGAAATTTTTTGCTCCTCATATAAGCACTTCGTTGTTTGAACAGTAAACATGCAAATTTTACATACCTACTGTATTTTTAAAGGACCGAATAGTGCAGAAATGGAGCCATAGTAGCTGAAAACGCCAAGAGAATGTACTCGTGAAGGATTAGGCAGATATGACTCCAGTCAAGAGCTGTAGGAACTTGTGTGGTTTAGATTTTTGGGGGTAACATCTCCTCTACAATGTTGTTCTACAAATGTTGGTTGAAAAGTTGTACATGTTTATTTTCATTCAATTTGCAGTGAAACAAAATGCCCATTCACTGAATCAGAAGCTTCTGAAGAAGAGTACAGGTTAACAAAAAAACTTACAAAAATACTGAAATAAGTTTTGAAATTTTTTGATTTGAACAATTTAAGTGAAATTTGTCTTTTTAATTCTCAATGCGTATCAACTAAATCCATAGTGGAAAATAATGGAAGTGATCAAAATCAGCAGAAAATAATAAAAAAAAATAGGCCAGATTGTATTGTACTTGAAAGGTGGCTTTATTTTCATTTCCCACCTGTGTATGCTCTTGGATTTTGCCTGTCATCCATTTGGAACAAGATTTCTTTTAAAATTTCAAAATGCATCCTAGAAAGTGAAGTCTATTAATGACCCTTTATACTATCCCTTAACAACTCTTCAGTGTGACTGCATAAAAGGCACTGCTGACTCAAACTTCACAGCCAAGAAAGCACTTCGTTGAAGAGAGGGAGGGGATTTTTTCCCTCCATAGCCTTACAATATAGTTTATAGTTATCTTCATAAATAAAGCCTGCAGGAGGAAATATTAAAAAGAAATAATAAACCTGATTATGCACATGCCAGTTCAGGAGCCTTGTCTCTAAGGAATTTTCTCCTCCTTACTTTTCAGAGTTATAAAGTAATCTGTAAAATTACATGCAGTATTATATGAGGATCCTACATAAAAGCAAAATCTTCTCTGAAGACTCTTCTCAAGACACAAGTATACGGAGCATCAACTTCATTTTCTTTCTGAGCACGAGAGGCAGGTCTACAGGAGAAATACAAGACACAGTTGTCTTTCAGTCTTCTTACACTCTGAGGGGTCGACATCTTCATAGTTCTTTCAAGCTCTTTTTATGCTTATGGATTGAAGGGCCACTCATTCTTACATGGTTCAGAAGCTGAATCTCAGTTTCATGATCCATAAATCTGCAGGCTGTGAGCTTTTCTTCTTTATGCACTCCAAAGAAGTGAGCAGGATACTGAGTTTTGTGATAGATCCTCCCTCCAGAGAGGAAGCTGAGCTACCGCAGAGCAGTTCTAGGAACGTGATTTGTGCCTACTTTTGCAGCTCAGAAAATTTCCAGCTCCTTCCATCAGCTCCTTGCAACTCCCTAGACACCCCAGGTGAAAAGCCTGTCACATTTCAGAATTGTGGAAGTAGGTAACCCTTGCCTCACCTCCTCTGCTCAAGCTAGCAGCCTTCAATTCCAAAGAAACTACAACCAGTTCTCTCCTTCAGAGATTTGTTGTTTGCATGGGAGAAAGCGCTACCTGTGGTCTGGGAAAGCATGGGGTAGAAAAGGTATCTCCAGAGGTCTCCCATAGCAGCTACATGCCCATCTGCATCTTCTCCGGCGTGTGGCCACTGACATAGGAGAACTACGAAGCACTCCATAGACAGCGACAGATGCAGATGTCCTCCAGCAGTGTCAGGGATGACAAACTCCATCAGAGCCTTGCCTGATGATGCTGGTGTGAACTTGGGGTACAGAAACAGGAGAAATAGTAAACACATACCACAGATTCAAAGAGCTGCAATGCCCCTCTTACACGTATTGTTGCACTGGTCGGATCAGGTCTTTAAAGCAGGTGACAGCTGCCACGGCTATTAAGTCTTATACTCATTTGAATTCCAGAATGATGTAGTTTTATTTACCTCCCTGGTTCCTAGTGCAAGTGTGGAGTGGCACATGTGTGGGTCACCCTTGTGCTTCCACTGTTGGCTATTAGAGCAGCCACATTTGGCGCTGACTTTTCTTCCAGCTGCAGTCAATGTCCCACTCTAGACTTTTCAGCCAACATCCTCCTTAGACAGAAAACAGGAACATAAATACCTAATGGGGTTATTAGCCTTGAGTTGCTCCATTCAGAATGGAGTAAAGCAAGTGTGATATTAAAAACAAAAAAGAAGAATTATGAGAAAAGAGAGAGATCAGATAGAAATTAATTCATTCTATAAGTAAGCAAAAGGATTATGGCACTGAGGTGATTACATTGCTTAGAGGTTATAAGAAAATGAGATCTATTTGAAGTCCCTGGAAAGACCAGAAATGAGAACCGTGGTGGGGGATACTTAAGGAGGCTTCAGATTTGCCACACTTAAAAAACAGACTTGAAGTTGAGATGGTGGATGTGACTAAAAATTGCTGGAAGCCATGAGAGTCCCTCTGAACAGGATGCTAACCATTATTATTTATGTGTTTGGATGGAATACACAGCTGTTCTTCAGAGGCCAGGTGGAAATTTGTTTTGCTTCTGAAGCCTTCCACAGATACGATGCTTCAGAGTGCTCATCTGTGTGTTTTAAAATGTTATATTATTTCTATGAAATATTTCATATTTTTAAGGTTTTCCTCTTACATGATAAGAGATGGTAAAGCACCAGAAGTCCCTGGCCAGAGTCTGGTGCCACAGAAATAGAAAAATACAAAACAGTTGCATCTTGTCATTGCGGTGCATGTGTGGGGGGAATGTCAGTGTGGTTTGGATAAGGCTGTTACAGCACACACTGCTCTCCTTCCTAGTGACATTTTTTATGTACTTGTTCTTTTTCTTTTATATTTTTATTGCCTACTAAACGGTTTCTTTTGGCTCTGTTTTGTGTGAACCTCAGCGCAAAGAAAACAGTTCTGTTCAGAGAAGCACTTTGCAAACGGCCCTGAGGAGGAGCGAGCTGGTGCCTTGCTAGCATATAATCACTAGCACCATCCTGATCTTGGCTGTGAACCCACAAACGAGGATTTCAACCCAGTCATTGCTGACCGTACCGATTTACTTCGTGAAAGGCTGAAAAAAAGAAAGGAGCCCTTATTTGTAATGGTAACGTAGGAACTTTTCGGCACAAGATGCAGAACTTCTGAGTTAATGAATTGGAAAACCCATCTGCTGGTCCAAATGCCATGCTTGTCTTTTTGGGAACAAAATTACTGAAAGACTAATACAGCATAAACCAACCCTTCCTTCTCTGCCCAATCTGTGTCAGTGAGGCATTCACTCAGAGGTGCCTGTGAAGAGATGGACCTGGACCACACAAGAATTACAAGCCTGGGTCCAACCAAGCCCTGTCCTATCTCTGGCAGCTGCTGACGGTGGAGGGACCAGAGACATGGCACACGTGAAGAAACTCGTTCCCCGGGACAAGCTGCCACTTTCTTGTCTTTCTCTTCCTGCTCTCCTGCTTAACCCACCTTGGATGCATTAGCCATGTATCTTCACTCAGCCTGTAACACAAGTGTAGCTCCCAGCAGTTCAGGAGCAGTGAAAATTAATTAAAATTTCATTAATTAAAGCACTCTGAACCACTTAGGTGTGAGTACAGAGCCAAAGTACTTCTCTATTGCCTTTATGAATCACTGTCGTAAACTCCTGATTATCTGCACAGCTCAGCTTGGACTTTGCCCCCCTCTAAGAATGCACTGCATGTGCTTGGTCTGACAAATCTGGGACTTCTTCCCGTGACAAAAAACCATCCATACTGCATGTTGTGATGGTGCAGGGTGATTTGATTCACTAAGACTACGTCTCTGGAGAGAAAACAGTATCATTACCTTCTGGGAATTAGCAGAGCAGATAAAGGAAGAATACAGATTATTCAAGGTGAAGGTATACTGTCTCATGAGAGCTCCTGGAAGACTTGCAAGGAGAGCCCTTGCTTTCAAGTGGCATAAACTGACTGCTGACAATAAACTCAAGGTGACTCAGAAACATGGTATCTGGATTTGTCTCCGAAACATGACTGTGACATTTGAAAGTGTCAGATGTAAATGACAACTTTTAACATGGATTTCCCTTAATCAGAATAGATCATGCATTTCATGCCGGAAATGTTCTGGCTGTTATCTTCTTCTGTGTTATTACATTTTGATGTGCCTCTGGTAATGGCTTTAATAAAATGTCTGGAATAGAGCCTGTTAAAGAGTTTTCTTAGATTTAGATGCTCAGATACCATGGCATTGACTGTAGCACAGATGAACATCCTTTTATGATAGAAGATTTCTAAAATAAAACGTAAGAATATTAGGGAAGACCCTCGTACACTACAACCCGATTTAAAGTCACAAAAGTAATTTCTGTTCTTTGATTATTTATGACTAGAGGAGTAAAGCTCCTAATCTACATCAGTGAAGCACGCAGCATATCCATTCTTACAGCACTCACTTTTGGCTGAAATGAAATAGCTTTGTGACACATGGCTGCAGTTTATGGCATCTTCCTGGATTTCATGGGTAGAGGGAGTAACAGGGAATGTGGGACTGTGATTTTCTGAGTGAGACTCTAAGGGCTGTGCAGTGAGCCTCCCTCCTGCTTGTTGGTTCTGAAAGCCGAGCTGCAGTGAGGAGAGCCAAGTATTTGCCAGATACAAAATTACCGGGCTCATTTGTCTTCCACCTTCTACTCCTGTGACATGCTTATTCCTTCCTTCATTTTGGAAAATGACCTTGTGATCCTTGCTTCCAGCATCACACTATTTCCAGAGCAGCTGCACAGAGAGCAGTGAAAAATCTGCTCCCTGCTATTACAGGGTAAAAGCACTATGACGGGAGGAAGCACGGGGTGTCCTTGCGGCAGGAGCCAGCTCCTGCTGAAACCTTGCAGCTTGCCACCTAGCAGAGAAGTGGACCTTATCTAGCCATGATTAATGCCTGCCCTGTGGGTGTGCCTGCTCTGTCTTCCTTTTAATAATGAATTTTTAAGGCCTATGATAGACTGTAATTGTAAAATGGCTTTTCTGGCCCTCTCCCAGATCTGTGGCTCCAGAGGCCAACATCAGAACATGCTACATAATTTGGATCAGATACTCTTTGGTTGCAGTTATGGTTAGTGCAATTGCAGCCACGTACAATTGCCTGGGAAATGAAAATGGCTGGGTTTATAGCAGTAAGCACGAGAGGAGGAGGCACAGTGCTGTTCTGAGAGTGGTTAAAAGCAGAGGAGACAAGCATAGTTAGCTGGCCTGTTTCAGTGTGCCTGTGAATCCTTACACATGCATAGCAGGGGGTGTTGAAAAATTTAACAGAATTACTGCTGGGGATTTATCACAGCCTACATACTCTGTAAGCACTTACCTCAGTTTAAGTTCAGACATAGATCAATTTAACCAAGTAACTTGTCGACTTTATCTGGAAAAGCATGTTTACATCTCTCTAAGACTCTCAGATTTCTTTCAACCTTGTATTTCATAAACTGCTTTTGGTTAAGCCAGCCCAGCCAGGCTGAGCTCAGTGCTGCAAGCTTTCTGGGGTAGCTTCACAGTGAGACTCGTCATTTGCCTGCTTCTCACACAGGGCTTCCTCTTTCACTGTCATTAGTAAGATCTGGACACCTTATGTCATATTCTGACTTGAACTGGGGGAGATTCAGGCGTTATTTTGGCAGAAAGCAGATCTCAGGCAGAAGAGAAACAGGGCCTTTTGAAAATCCTGGGGTTATTTGCATCTACAGGGATGTTTGTAATTATTTCCCTTCCTGTTCACCTGCCAGGTTCTGCTACTGCATCACACGTTGTGTTACTTAGGTTCATGGTGAGGTCCATGAAGAGGTGAGAAAAGCATCTCCCTGATGTCCTCATCCTTCTGTCCAGCCTTAGAGTCAAAGAATCATAGAATCACCAAGGTCAAAAAAGGCCTCTAAGATTACCAAGTCCAACCATCAACTTAGCACCATGGCCATGTTCACAACTAAACCATGCCAAGTGCCACAGCCACATATTTTAAAAATATTTCCAGGGATGGTGACTCCACCACTTCTATAGGCAGCCTGTTCCAATGTTTGACAACCCTTTCCATGAAGAAATTTTTCCTAGTACCTGATCTAAACCTCCTCTGGCACAACCTGAGGCCATTTCATTTCCTTCTGTCACTTGTTACCTGGGAGAAGAGACTGACATCACCTCAGTACAACCTTTCAGGTAATTGTAGAAAGCAATAAGGTCCCCCCCAAACCTCGTTTTCTCCAGGCTAAACAACTCCAGCTCTCTCAGCTACTCCTTATAAGTCTTGTGCTCCAGACTCTTCCCTGGCTTTGTTGCCCTTCTCTGGACACGGCCTTCCCTTGGCAAGTACTGTAGGACCAAAGCTCCTCCACAGGGTGCCGAACAGCAGCTGAAGAAGTCAGCACTCACCAGTTAAATTAAAAATGGCAGGTTTTAGCAGATAAGTGCCTCAACCTTGATGGCAGACTCTGCGGCACAGGTGCTGTGTTTATTTCCCTGCTGAAAAAGCACCTAGCACAAACTGGTCCAGATCAGGATTTGCTGGATGCTAATATCAAACAAATATTAAGCAATAGTGATACTTGCATGACTGTGTGAGCTAGGAAAAGGAGACATGGGCTTAAATAATGGAGATTTAATATAGCATGTCGCTAGGAGAGGAAGGGAACTAGAAGTCAATAACTAGAGAACAAAAATATATTAATGAACTGTTCAGCAAAGAAAATGTGTATGGGCTTGAGTTAAGCCACAGAGCCCTGAGCCCTGAGTTCTGAGCCTGGGAGAAAAAGTAAGACATCAAAGATTAAGGCTAAGTCTCGTTATTGCTCATGGCATCTGAAGAACATGTAAGATGATGGATGCGTTAATTAGCTCACTGCATCTCAGGAGCTGAAATAGTTGGTAGGTGGGCTGAGCCATAAACTAAAATAATCCCAGCATGTGAGAGAGGATGAGCAGGCAGCTTCAAGATTATATGGGAGATGGAAGCAAACAATGTCAACTGTCCAACAAGAAAACACGGAATAATATCTTCAAAATACATAGTAAAAGACTAATCTATCTAATAATACTTGTTCTTTGATATGAATTTTATTTTATTGCTACAGTTGTTCAGTAAAAATATATTTAGGCTTTTCTCTTCATTATCAATAGCATATGTAACAAGGATGAATATACCAAGTTCAGCGTATGTGGTCAATGCATTCTTAGAAGGGAGTTTTCACTAATTATAATTTGTGAAATAACACATAAACTATTATTTTAGTAACTCCCCATATCCATTTTTACTCATGTTCACTGCCAGAATGGGGTAATTGTGTTTTATTTGAGGCTGATATTGAAACTTAGAGCATCCTCAGAGATCTTTGACAGCTGAGGTTTATGTGTGTTAGGAAAAGGCTCGCAATCACATTTAATGTGTGCATAAATCATCCTAAAAAGTAAACCAACAGACACAAATGATTTGGTGTTGGTGGGATGGATTAAATTTCTCATCAAGATAATACAAAAAGAATTTGACAAATAATCCACAGACAGCACAAATGAGCAAACTGCAGGAAATTACTGGATTACTCCACCTTCACACTGAAATCCTAGGAGGATCATACCAAATTAAAAACATCGATTCATATTCAGGTACTAATGCACTGACTTTTCCAGTGGGCTGAAGACTGTCACTATCCACAGATTTCAAAAGGAATTATGGGTGATCAGTTTGGATCTTAAAATAGATGTAGGGAGGTTAAGTACGGTGTCTCTCACACAGGGCATCGTGGGATTCCAGTCCAGGAGAGAGTCAAAAAACTTTTCTGAAGGGGAGTTTTGCCTTTTGGAAGGCTTGTAGGCAGGTGAGTGCTGAGGATGTCTTGTCCTCTTCCTGGGGCTTCAGCTCTGTCTGTAGGCAGGGAGGAAGGGGCTTTGGGAGCAGCACCAGGCAGCGCTTTGCAGACAGATGCTTGAGAATAAGCAGCCTTCTTCCTGCTGCAAGAAGGCAGGTGTCAGCTCCTTCAGCAAACTCGATGATCCTTCTGGGTCCCTTCCAACTCAGATTATTCTGTGATACTGTGATTAAACAAACTTGGGCCTGATCCTGGAGACTGTGCTTTTCTATCCAGACCCCCACGGTAAGATACTTGTTGCACAAGGGAATTTTTCCACCCCAGTCAGGAGCATGACCCCACATTGATCCTAGAGCTAGAAAGCACAAAATCTGTGGCTTCACTTTCCTTTCAACAGTTTGCAGTTTACAGGAGAGCTCCTGATCTGCAGAATGTTCTATGAAGACTGTCAAAAGTAAAACAGCCTGTTACCCCCCTGGGAAATCCCTGTTCTTGCAGGATAAAGGGGCTCAGCATGTAGCTGACATCAAATGGTGCCTAGATACACACACACACACACACACACACACACTCACACACACTCATATGTACAACACCACAAGGGGACATTTCCAACAGCTTTTACTACTGGTTCACCACTCCTTCCAACTGAATCATTACAGTTCCACCACAGCCTTCAGCAAGAATAGAGAATCCAGCAGCAGAACCTCAAAAACGCTACCCAGAATATTCTGACGCCTCTCTAAATCTCAGCAACAGAGTCATTCAGAGTCACAGTGCCCTGTGATATCCTTATCTGTCATTCCCTTCCCCCTCTCCCCCCAAGGTACCTAACACAAAATCTGGCTCATTTTACTGTAAATGTGCACTAGGGAATCTGCTAAATTTGGCTCTATCAATACTGCACCTACACAACTAGAATAAAGAGCTTCAGTGTTTGAACTCAGCCCTTTCTCAAAACTTAATGCACTGTGATGAAACTGAGAGAAAGGGAGGTTACTCAATAAGCTTAAGCCCTCGAGAGACAGAAAAATGTACTGAACAGTAGTTCATATTGTTACTAATTTTAGTGGAGTGTCTGACTTTCTTTACAGATTGTTTCCCAGGAAGAGTGACAAAAGCAGTAATGTGGTTTCAGCTATCTGTTCAGAAACCTGGCAGAGGCAATGTCTGTTTTGCTACCCTACTCTCTGCTGGATCCCTAGCAGTGAGGGTGCTGCTCCTCTGGAAGGCCCCTGCTACTGCAAGGAAAGGACCTGGAGCACCTCACTAAGGCAGGTGGGCAAAGTGCTCTGAGATGTGCAGGGCTCTAAGTGGCTGGGGACACCAGCTTAGTTATCTCCTGGAGTTGGTGGCTACTTTCCCAGTGCTGGAGAGCTGGTCAGCTTTGCCATGGCCATGTTGGGGCTACCCAGGAGGTACAGCCTGCTGAAATCTCACAACAACACTAAGGATTTATGAGCTGAAGAGCTGTGTGGCTAGCTGGCCATGGTGGGGGGCAGGTGGCTATTTTGTTGAAGGGATCCCACAGCAGGAATGACAGTTCCTGTTCATGCAGAAAGACAAGTGGCATGCAGTGGCAGAAAGCAAGTGAACCTGGCATTTAGCTGGAGATATTTTGCACCTCATTGTAAATCACCTGCTCTTATTTATTGTGTAGTGGTGGGCTGGGATGAACAGCCCTGTGTGAGCAGGGGGGAGGCATGAGATGTGCTGTGAAGACTGTAACACAGCTATTGGGAATCACTCAGGCACACTGAGGACTACAGGGACATCAGCATGATTTGTACCAAGTCTAATGGAAAAATCAATTAATTCATTCTCAGAGAAGCATAAGATAACAAAGTTGCATTAACAAATCTTGTCTGGTCAGTGCTGTTTACATCTTTAATTGCCAGAAAAGGGGCGAGCATCAGAACACGGAGGCAGCTTCAAACTGAGTCCCTGTGGAAGAGGGATTGACCAGGTAAGCACACACTTAAACCAGGACATGTGTTTCAGCTGCCTACATTTTGTCGAGAATGGAGAGACTGTGTTCAAAGGGTTGGGTGAGCTGAGTGTGTGCTAAGGAGCTTATCTGCTGGAGTAGGTTAGATCAGGCATGATAAGCTGAATTAAGATGGCTTGCATCTCACCTGCTGCTGCCGGTCCCACTGTGTCTTTGGCCTGTCTGTGTTTGTGGGGATGGATCTGCTTAGGCCCTGCCTCTGGCAGAGAAGAGAGGCTCCTGAGGAGGGAGAAATGTCTGCTGGAAGACACACATAGATGTTTATGGCTGTTTGCAGGATGGGGGATTTGTCTTAGCCTTTTCGTGGCTCTGTCCCTTTGACAAGCTTTGCTCCTCAGGAAGGAGTGCCATTCAGCATCTCTGAAAATCAGCACTGGCACTCCTAAATCTTAGTAATTAGTCAAATTAATTATTAAAGATACAGAAAATAACACTAGCAAGGAATCAGCAGGGTTTGCTGATTACTCTCTTTCCATTTGGTTCATAAATGTTGCTGGGGAGCTGGAAGCCAGTTTCAGGTAACTTACACTAGTCCAGATTTTCATCTTCACCCACACCAGAGCTGTGCCAACATGAGATATTTTTGGTTTGAAAAGAGTGTAAATGAACTGAGAGTTTGGCTTATGGGTGAGGATTGGATAACATGATGACAGAAGGGCTTTATAAACATTTATTATTCAAAATCTCTTCTGCAAATGTGAACACGCCTAGGCAATTATCTTGCTTTAGCCGCAGATGGGCAATTTTGATGCAATTATTATGCACCTCCAGTACTACAAAGCTTTCAGTGCCATTCCTTTTGAAAATGTCTGAATTAAACAGAATGACAAAACTAATGAACTATCGCATCTTTTTCCTGTCAGCTGCACAACATCTAGTAGATGGCATCAGCATGCTTCATGTGGAGGAGCTGTGTGGTCATGGATGTTGGCCCAAAGGCTTGCAAAAGCTGAGCTTTTTGCTGAAGACAAACCCATCTGTAGCCTTCAGTAGCTGAGTTACTTGAGGAAGGATAATTTGCTGTTGCACACTCAGATCATGACATGAGATTGATACCAAGACTTTATTTGTCATCTCTCTCTCTAATATCCCTAATGAGATGTTTATACATGTCCCCAAAACTTGTGGTTATTTACTGTTCTGCGCTAGACAAAAAGCTTTTTGAGACTCCAGATACCAGCAGCATAATAGTGGAAAGTGTCTGAAGCCACATTGACAAAGAGAACAGTTTGTTTTTAGCACAATTGCTATGGAGGAAACACACTTGTCTCCAGTTTCTCGAAACCACTTGTCTCTGGTTTCTTGCAGCAAACACATCCGGGAAGCCAGCTGTTTTTTGTTTTGTTTTGTTTTGTTTTAATCCTTAAAACAAAGTAAAGCTCAAGAAATATAAAGCAGCAGACAAGTTAGTTTGCAACTTGCCAGATGAAAGTAAAGTCCGCAATTAACTATACATATAACTGGTACGATTTTCATGAGGAATTTCCTCATTATGACTCCTGTTCACCTAAAAATAAAGCCAATTCACTGCTCACTTTTGAAAAGACTGCAAGAAGATATCTTTAGCAGTTTGGCAAATTTTATTTGTACATTCATTCTTGTTAAGAAACAAATCCATTAACACATGAAATAATCTTGGTGGTATTGATTGTATCTTGATTATATCTTCCCTAGATGGTTCTGAGTGACTTATCTGGACCTCTATAACTTGAACGGCTGCTGAGCCAAACCAAGCCCTGGTATATCCCATGCTAAGAGCCCGCAGCCAGCCATAGGACTCTGTACATGAGCAATGCTACAAGAAGCACACTGTCCACTGAAATCACACAGGATTTATTGATCCAGCTCATGGAGGAGCTATAAGTACTATCACTCATGCAAAAGTTACGTTTCAGCAGAGCTCATGACCTCTGCTTCCACAACACACCACATTTGGCCCACCATCTGATTCCCAGGCATGCACTAACCACTCTTTGAGGCTCTTCTTGTTTTTCAGACTCCTGACAGCTTACTAGCACACTGAGAGAAACCATCTTCTCTGTTTCAAATACCTCCCTTATTCTGCTTGATGTGACTCAGCTCTTTCCTCACCATCCTCAATCCATGGTTTAGATGATCTTTATCATACTCCCATACAGTTATCCGTCTTACATGACCAGGAGTACAACTCTACTGAAAAATCCATGTGGAACTTGGTAAGGCAGAAAATTATGGCATAGGAACTATCTGGAACTACAGAAGAGCATAGGTTTGTAAATTGTCTGAAAAATCTATTAAATCAATAGAGCTTTTTGTTAAATGCTGTATGACTTTCAGATGGTTGGCCTTAATTGTTAAAAATTTCATGAGCCAGGGCAGGTCTGCATGTATGTTAACAGAAAGCAGCTGATCATGTGTCTGTATGTCACTGTATCCTCTTCTGGCACACTATTTTTCAAACCTAAGTTTTTCTATTTCAGTTCTCCAGAATCAAAAGACACTTTTAAAAACCTAATGTGGACGAGCAGGGTGAATTTCAGTCTGGTCAAAGCCTGAGTGCCCCTCTGCAAGATGAAATACATCTAAATAGTTATTAACTTGATATTTTTAATATTCACTCAGCCGGCCCCTTTCTGATAGAAATTAGGAAGAAATTAGTTGCTGTGAGGGTGGTGAGGCACTAGAACAGGTTGCCCAGAGAAGCTGTGATGCCTCATTCCTGGAAGTGTTTAAGGCCAGGTTGGATGGGGCTTTGAGCAATCCAGTCTAGTGGGAGGTGTCCCTGCCCATGGTGGAGGAGTTGGAACTGGATGATCTTAAAGACCCCTGCCATTCTATGGTGAAATCAGCATTCTTTCATGGGGCTCAGTGGAGTTATTCCAGATAGGGTCAAGAGCTGCCTGTAACCATCACATTTAATATAGAGAACTTCATGAAATACTGAAAATTTGTTTGATTATTAAAAACAAGTTATGCCCTCATTTTGGTGGCTTAATGCCATTTCTTTTTAAATTTCAAGGTTAACAAAAAATAAATCAAATGCTCAGGGTTTGAATCAACATATCTTTGCCTGAGGACAGAAAAATATTTAAGATGGCTCTGGCAAAAAGGGGCAAACGGAAGCAGAACGGGTACCATTCACAGCAATATGTTCTGGTATGTGTAATTTTGGGATATCCTAGAGACAGCACAGTAAAAGATGCAATAAAGCACACCTAAATTTAATAACAGTTATGCCTCATTCGGTGTCTGCAGATCACTAATCATTAACAAAATTAAAAGGTAGATATGATGTGGCTCTGCACTGAGCAGGCTGAACTAGAGCTACCTCCCAGGTCCCCAGCAGCTAGAATTATGCCATGATTCTATGACTTGATGTTCAGGGTATTGCAGTGAGATGGTCTAACAAGACCATCACTTGTTACATCGAAAAAATTTCAGACAGCATTACAGAGCTGTAGTTTCATTTTTCTTCCAGTCAGCCTTAAGAGGTACTGAAAGTAGTGGTGAAATTCTTGCTATTTTCTAGTGTCCCGTTGAATAGGAGAGCTTTTCCTATCAGAAAAATTATCTTTCTGTACTTGGAAATCTATATGTACTCCAGCTGAAAGTAAAATAAGCCAGACTAGTGAAGAAAGTCGTAGTTTCAGTGCAGAAAAGTCAAGATACAATTTTCAGTTGGCCAGGCTGGCCTCTGTAATAGATACAGTGAAGAGAATTAAGTCAGAAAAATGCAGATTTGGTGAAGCAAAACATTTTTTCAGATGCAATGCAAGGGCAAATGCCAGATGATTTAGAGGAAAAAGACATAGAGTCCTCCTCTAGCAAATGGACCTGGATTCATACCATCCAAGGTGCCTCATCTTAGCAATGTACTTCATGAAGGTTAATAATACTCTTGTCACTGAAGGCACACTCATGGGTGCTTGAAGGGAATTGAGATCCCTGAGGCTTAACAGTTGTGGATGCTGAAAGAGATAGGGGATGCCATCCTTCACATAAGGCTTCCAGAGGCTCACTCCGCCTGTGGGAATCTGAATGTTTCACTCAGGCAGTGGAAGGTTTTTGAAGATATGAAGGGAACATTGCAGCAGTCTCTAACTGCTCGTGAAATGAGCAGCTTCAGTAAATGAGTAAACAGCTCCCAGCTCCAAAGAGAAGGGACACGATTTATAAACTGACAAACCACAAGCAACCAACACCAGCTCTAGGTGGGGAAGAGCTCAGTCGGAGGTACAAGGAACAGGGAACACATGAGGCAGCCACAGTAGACTTATTGTAGGCTTGCTTAGCCAAAAGACCCAAATGATATGGCAATGACCATTAAGCCATGAAGTAAATGAGGCTCTTTCCTTTAACCTAGCTGAGTTGTAGCCCTGACCCCAAGGACTGACAAACAAACCAACAGGAGGGTTGTTTCTTTTCTACAGCCAGCCTAAAGAGACACGGTCTTCACTAATTGCCACCCAAAGCAGGTGAACAAGGTAACAAAACCAGATGTTGTTTGCGTTCCCCATATTTGCATCGGATTCCCTGGCAAAAAGCTACTACTTGGAAAGGTGTTTTAGCATTGGAAAACAGAAAATGGTTTTACATGAGTGTGTGAATACATATATGAACCTGTCTGCCCATCAGTTCATACCTTAACATTACTTCCCTCCAAAAGCCCTTATGGATGTTCACAGACAACACTGCGTAGCTGCTCGACAGGGTTTTTCAGCTTATGATGCCCTGTTCATATATCTCTTGCTGCCAACCTTGACCTTTGGCTATTTGTCCCTTTTTACCACTTATAGCTTTGACTATAGGGTCAAAGCTTTAGCTTTGACTATAGCTTGACTGACAAGCAAGGGTGGCTAGCTCCTAGAGACCTGGACTGAACAGGATCCTCAGCCAGGTACGTGTGCATTTATATGAAGCTGCCTTTTCATACAAACACAAACAATCCTGGGAAATCTGGACACAGCCCATAACCACTAGGCAGCTGGACAAATAGGTTTTTTCCACTTCTGTAGTACTGCCAGCCTCTAATACTTCTCACTGTATCATCTGTCTTTATCGAGAGCTGTTAATTATAGCTACAAAGTCTGTTGCCATACATGCACTTTCCTTTTTTAAAGCAGCTTTAAAGGTAGATGCCTTCAAGATATTTCAACACAGATCTGAGCTGGAAAAAACAAAAGCAGAATTCCTTATCACTCCGTCCTGGGTTTTGTTGTTATTTTTGTTGCTGTTGTAAACATCATGGAGAATCTATCTAGGACAGTCCCCGTTTAATGAGTTTGTGCACTGGGGGTCAAGGTACTTGTTGTGGTGACCACGGTAAAAAACATTCTGCAAAAAGGCCAGCTGTGAAACCCTCTTCCATGTTACAATGATTGGAAAAACAGCAAAACCATGCTCATATCAGCTTTCTGCTTCTTTCTCTACGCAGCAAACACGATCACATACTCTTTTCCCAGTCCTTTTTTTTTTTCCTTTGCCAGCCATAAAATACAGCTACTTTTCTGTTTGTGTGTGCAGGTCATGCCTGGAGGCAGGAAAAGGAGGACGTGACCCGAGGTCCCTTCAGCCTGACTTGCTTTTGTCCCATGGCGTCAGTGAGTGCAGAGAGGTCAGATCATCTCGGGTAGGACCAGTACAGGCAGATTTGCTCTTGAGGTCTCCTGAGAAAAGCCCTAGCAGTGTGGGAGCTTGGCAGCTTGCTCACCTAACCAGAGGCAGTGTTAATGAAATGCAGTTTAACTACTGACCAGAGAGAGATCATTCAGTGCTGCAAGACTCAACATTTTTTTCCAAGCAAAAGCCATTACATAAATACATTGTTTAATAGCACATGCCCTGCTGCAGGTAACAAGAACAATTACTTCTCTTTCTAATCCTTGCCTCAAGCACTGTTACCTCATAGGAGGCAGATAATGTAATTATTTTGAAGCATCTGTTCAAGCCACAGCAGAGGAGGCAAAAGTAATGGAACAACAAGACAAAATTACAGGACATTACTTAATTCAATCATCCTTGGAATGATTTTGCAAACCAGGCTCAAGACTAAAGAATGTGGGTTTCTCCAGATCAGGCAGTACCCAATTTTTATTCTCAATTAGTACTTCACAGAAGTCCAAAAGCCCAGAAGAGGTGATTCTCAACAGATGAAGGCTCTTCAGATTAAGGGAAAGCTTTTCACAGGCCATGAATGTTAAATTCTTTTCAGAACATCATGGTCTGAAAAACAAATGCAAACTCCCAGTATCATCTGTGAGGTTAAATTAGAAAGGACTGGTTTCCTAAAGAAGGACCCATGACCATTTTCTCACAAAAGCTAAGACATGAGTTCTCAGAGACAGTATTGGCTACCTGAATAGAAGGAATTAGCAAATTAGTCAAACAGAATTTTAAAAGACATCTCTAAAAGGTATTTCCAGGAGGTTTATAAAGGGAGGTAGGCATATAAATGCCACCTTATGTTCCTGAGCTCACCATGCAGGCTTACCACTGTGAGAGCTACCTCCAGAGAAGTTAGGACTGAGCCACTACTTTTGTAGCTTTCTGCCAGCCACTCGCATCAAGAGTCTGATGTAGGTACCAAGCTCCATACCATGCATTTGAGGGAGAGAAAAACTGTCATCTTCACCATGGTGCAGGAGCAGTTTTTTAAGCTTTTCAATGGAAGACACTGAGAGGAGCAGCATCTCAATTCTAGTTAGGTGCCTAACTCTGGGATGGTGGAGTGCTCCCACTAGCAGCCAGTTTGACTACGGCCTTTTCTCTTTCTCCTCACCCTTTCCTGCTGTTTACCTTACATGCCTCATGTTTGTGTTTCTGCTGTAGGTTTTGGTCTCCCTGTGAATTCTGTGGGGAAACCAGACATTCAGCTCCAAGCTGGCAGTGCTGGAATGTGCAGTGTGGCACTGAGAAGCCAACTGTGGCACATTTTCCTCCCTAATCCAACCCCTGGTACTGTCTTCAGAGGAGACTGATGTGAAGAGGAGGCTACTCTAGAAAAACTCTGGAGCTGTTATTTTCTCAGGGACAGGCAGCCTGCAGAGCATATTTTTGACAGCTGGCTGAGAAATTTTTGTTTCAGGAGGCATAAAGACCAAGAGACCATGACATTAATCTTGAATCACCTAAGAAAACAAGTCTCCCCAAAGAAGCGGCTGAAATGATGACTCACGCGATCATCTGGCCGTAGCGCAGCACAGCTGTATTGTGTCAAGGCAGCAACGAGAAGTCACCTCCAGAACCCCCGTGAGGTGACAGCACACCCCTCCCACCTCCCTTGGTGACACTCTTGCCTCTTCAAAAGGCAAGAAATAGCAGCTACTGCAGGTTTTATCAGGAAGTGCTAACTACTCGACTTGAGAAATGGAAGTTAACAACAGCATCACGCTGAGCTCTGTGGCTTGGGCTTCAGCTGAGCTAAGCCCAAATGGATGCTCCATGACTGAGCTTGATGCTGTACAGACAGCAGGTTGGACACTGGACACGTGTCCATCAGCACTGCAACTACCACAAACATCATGCTGTTCCAGTAGAAGGTTTCACTACCACTGCTACTTGTTGACTGTACAATTTGGCCTTGTCTTCAGCTAGAACCTCTGGCAGAAAAGTGCATATTCACTGAAAACAGTCAGAGAAGTGATACAGTGGTCCATCAATAACACAACACTGCCAGCAGCTCAGATATCTGCGGGAGAGATAAAGATGACTACGAGTATCATTGTACAATATCCACATCTTCTTTTAATTAATTGCTTTGATACCAAGCACAAAGGTGAGTCCTGACAGATGACTGTAGAGATCGAACTGATCTCTTGCTGTAGAGATCAAACTGATTTTATCTGGAGTTACTCCTAACTGATCTCTGTTGAACTCGGGTAAGAATCAGATGCTTTATCTTTTAATTTCAATGGTTTATTTTGTTCCTTAGTTGTTTTTTTATCATTATTTTTATTTTTCCCAAGAAGCTAATGTGAACTTGAAACGTAAAGTGATTTTATTTTGAGGAACACAAAGTAAATAGGCATTATTTTAAGGATAATGTTCTGAATTAGACAAATAGAGTTTATAAACTGAAGTTTTTTGAAAGAAAACATGCTTCATTGGGTGACATTTGCTAAAAACACTTGCATTTGTCACATCTTGATGCCTCCGCAGCTTATTTATGACTCTCTTAATGCTGTCTGCTCTGGTGGCGAAGCTCCCATCTAAGTAGTAATATAAATCAGCAGGATGCCGAAAGTTAACCACACTGCAACATTTTAATGCTGCTGGGTAAGAGAGACTCATGAACACAAACCACTGAAAAATCGATAGTAAAACAGCATCCAGTCACGCCAAATGGCTCTGACCTTCTTTCCCCTTAGAGTTTCATCATGGCCAGGGGTTTGGTTACCAGTGGGGTTCTCTGCCTGCTGCAGAAAAGGAGGGCGGTACCCACGGTGCAGTGAATTGCACTTCATATGAGTCAGGATCAAACTAATGGACTCAACTCCTCGTATTGCTGAGGGTGACGGCTAGTGTCTCATCTTCTCCATCACAGCAGAAATAACTGTGAAACACATTTAGAAACCGGCCCACGTTCTCATGGACTCAAGTGAAGCTATGGCACTGAAACTTTGTGGCCCCTGAAGAACCAAATCTCAGTTCTGAGCCCATAGGCTCAGTGACTTTTGTGAAGTCAATATGTTGGTAAATCAGACTAAGTGAGATCTACTATGTTAGTCCTCTACCATTGTTGCATCAGTATTTTGGTTCAGTTTCAAAGACATAATAAGACTTTGGTGTTACCTGCAACTTTTTCTTTATTTTCAAAGAAAAATCTTCAAATTCTGAAAGATTAGTGGCAGACAATTTGGAGGCAACATAAAGACAAAACTCTGAATCAGTGAAAAAGAACATTCTAAAATGTGTTCAGATGTGGTTGCAGATCAGTGCAGAGGCTGCACTGTGATGGTTCTTTCATTCACTCAACACATCAGGTGCATTCAAGCTTTCAAAAGAGATTAGTTCTAGCTTCTGGTGTTTTCTTTAGTCCTAAAGCTTTATGAAATAAAAATCAAGATCTAATTAGAAACGAATAAATAAATAAATAAACAAACAATCCTGAAAACCATTCTTGAAAGTCCTTCCCTTTCCTTCTCAAAAAAAAAAAATCATTAGGTAGGACCATACCATCAAAATAAACAAGCTTTCTGAGGCGCTTTTCTGAAATGTGAACAAAATCTTTTGTTATTCCTCCCAGCTGGAACACAGAGGGTGAGTCTTTATAAAAGGTGTGTTTCATTCTGCCTAGATATACACAGAGCTAAGCAATATCTTGCAGAGATTTTAATTTAATCTTTCATGTAGCCAGGGAGTTTAAAGCCCTAGTGCTTTTAATTTATGTTACCTCATAAATCAATAATGTAGGTATGATGGAGGATAGCTCATCAGATTAAATGTGTCATTTTATAAAGCAGTTTGGAAGCAAAAAGTATGAAGTACTCTTAATTGATGCATTAGGTGCACAAATCATTACATGTGTTATTTCTGGGCTGGACAATGGTTAAAATGAATAATGATTTAGTTACAGTAATTTTATTTTAAGATAGTGAGCACTTGCACAAGAAGTAGGAGAGTGATGCTGACCCTGGCATGCTCTTCTGTGGGCTTTCAGAGCTCTCCGTATCACTTCCATGCACGCAGTCCTACACCATGACATCCTTCGTAGCAACCATGGGAGAAGTTCTTCCTGAGGAGTCTACACTTGGGCACATCCTGGCAGCATTTGATGGAGCTGCACAGGGAGTATAGAGCAGTTGGAAGTGAGTGTATGAGTTCTGGTTTGCTGTGAAGAGTGACTGTCTCCCCATAGTGTGGACATGCTGTTAGTCTACCTCAGCTTAAAGTTCCTTACCATGCAATACAGTTCAATCATACACCCTAAATACTTCACATCGTGGCCTAACACTCAAAATCTTATAAAGAAACTGAATAAACCTGCTCTTGCATTCAATGTGTCACTACAAAATTTTGGTGGCAAATTTACTACTACTACACATGCTATAAAAAGGGAAAAAAACATCTGTTTTTCTGTCATAAACCAGCTAAAAACTGGTTTATGTCCATGGCAGGTATGTTCTTCTTGTGAGAAGACAAAACACAAAAAACTCATGTATTTACAGCATAGCATACATAGTGGTACAATACAACAGGAATTTTAAAATGGTAATAAACCATATAGTCTGTGTAGGAGGGACTATACACCTATTCACTGTTGCTACGTTTTATGATCCTCCTTTTGTGTATTTTTCCTGGTGGTTGCTGTTTTTTACATGCCCTTTAACTGCATAGGGAGGTACCCAAAGCACATGTGCTGGCTCTGGTGCCCTCAGGAAGGGGCGGTGTGAAAGCACTGCCTGTGCCAGGTGGAGGGGAGGCTGAGCTGCCCAGCCCTGCTGAGGTGGCTGTGCAGGCGTCCTCGGGGAGCTTTGCTGCCAGAAAACATTAGGTACCTGTGGATTTTAGCAGCCTGTGTAGGCAAGATCTGAGAACTCCTTCCTTTTCTACCTCACTGCTAAGGTGACTTAGACATTATTTCCACCTTCTCCCACTACTGCCTTTTAATTTATCTTGTTCCAAATTCCTGCCAGAGAGCTCAGATACTATGTAAAATATAGATGAAAGTGAAGGATAAAAGAAGTAGAAAGTGATTATGCTGGTTTCTTTACAGTTCTAGGTCAGAACTGTCTTCTTTTAACTACCCAGAAGTCCGTGAAATGGCTCCCTAACATGTCCAACCATGCCTGGACTGCAAGCTTTCCTGAAGATGCTGATGCCTCATATGGAGCTGCAAAGTCCCTGTGTATGTCTTTCTCCATATATTTGCACACACATATAATATGGAAAAAGGAGGAATATTTAAGAGGGGAGGCTGGACTGCAATGCTGGGGTTTACTGATGTATATGCATGTGACGTCTCAGCTGTAATGGAGCAAGCAGATGAACAGCAAATCTTTTCACAGTAACTCTTGGTGCAGCACCACCAAAAGGCCTCAGTGTAGACAGTGGACATGCTGAGGCAGACACTATTTAAACACATGGTAAGGGGGAGGCCTCCCTCCTCCCTAAAGGACTGGTTCAACCAAAAGAACAGAGAGTACAAGGAAATCAGAGGTCTGCAGTGACTTGCTCCAAACCACAGAACAAACCTGCAGGGAAGCTAGGAGCCACAGCCGCATCTCCAAATGCACACATCTTCCCTGACACCCAGAAAAACCCCTTTAAGTTAACCCTATTCAGCCTGCCTGTCAGACACACAAACGCATACCCTTTATGAAGCCTGGGCAAACCTACTGCTAATGATGTCCCCCTGCATCCCAAACAGGCTGCAGGGCTTGCACTTGCTCTTCAATTCAGCCCTCATTTAATTAATGAAAGACATAAAACTACCAACTGTATCAATTTACTGCAGCAACAGCGAGTACAATGCTCTGGGTTTTTAACCCCAGGGATCTGGCAAACCACAACTGCTCACCCCAGAATTCAGCAGTATTTAAAACATTATCTGACAGCAGCTGGAAAGAAAAATACTTAAAACCAAAGAGACAAAAAGGTAGTTGCTTTTAGGCTAGCATTTGTTGCTGTTTCTAGATTAAACTGTAGCTTTCTGTAGCCTCCATACTCATCTTACCTCTGAAGTAACCACATCTGCCATGAACAAATACAACCTGAAGACTGAAGTGCCGGAAAAATGGCACTTATGAAAATGCCTTTAGAACTTCTGGATCCTGCTCTAGAACCTGAAGTGAATGGTCATATCCTTTATCTCCAGCCCCCACACTATTTAAAAGATGAAGAAACCGTAATGATGGCTAAGCAGTAAAATTTCTTAACCCTAGTCATCTGAGGTAGAGCATTTCCTGAGTAACCTGGTTTCTTAGATTTTTCTTGTAGTAAGTTTCCACCTTGCTGCTGCGCAGCTGGGAGCTGAGAAATGTGTACTTCTTACTGTTTACTTTTCTGAGCTACTTCATTAAAAGTCTATGAGCCCCACTGTGTAACAGAAGGGGAAAAGGTTGTTCACATCCTTCCACGTATCAGGGAAGCTCTCTGACATGGGACATCTTGATGGCTGAGTCATCCCATCTGTCCCAGACACCTCTCAGGCCAAAATGAGCAGAGCAGAGCTGAGGGAGCGCTCAATGAGAGGCAGTCCTTCAAGCAGACAGAGCATCCTCAGCCTCTCACGGAGGACAGGCACTCAGGGCTTTCCATGAGCGACTCAGGCTTTGCGGGTTTGGCTTGCTATAAAGACAAGGTGTGCTGAAGACAAAGTGCTGCCTTTGGTTATGACTGTGCTTCCTCCCGGAAATAAACACAACAGCTCAAGTTTAACTAGGATCAGAGCTTGGCCTTTGATGTCAAGGGCCTAGTGCCAGGAAAATACTGCAGTACTTTTTACTCAGCTATTCAAGGCTCTGCTCTAGTCTTGAGCTTGGAAAAGAAAAGCTTACTTGGCTTACTCAGAGACTGACACAGAAGTCAGCCATGGGTAGGGGAAGAGATATTAATAAAAAAAAAAAAATGTTTGCAGAAAACTCATGATAAATACTTGCAGAAAATGCAGACTTTCATTACACGATTTGCATGTGTTGGCAATAAATCTGGATTTCTTTCTGCTGGAGTGAAATTATATTAGTAATAATAACAGCACCTAGCATAGGACACACAGTGAACTCAGACCATTCTTTAACAAACCCAGAGAGGAAAGAAAACACAGGTTTGATGTAACTGACTGATTTGAACAAAACGTCTGTGAAATGTAGAGCAGCATGCAAGAGCCACGGGATTAAAAACAAAAGCTCCCATACCTGTATCTTTGCTTTGGAGACTGCTTTTCAGCTGACTTAAAAACATGTCCAAGATAATACAAAGGAAAGAATAAAAAGTTCCAGTTTGTTGCAAACCACGTTAGAGTGAAGGGTGCATCGAATTTCTTAAAGGTCAGTTTTGCTAGCTGGGTTGAACCCGACCAAGAGGAGCAGACACCCAGGACCACGGCCACACCCCAGAAAATCTTCTTGAGTTGTGTCACGGAGCATTTCCAGCAGCAGCGGCTCACCCTTCCACTGCCTTCCGCCCCAGCTTGCATCTGTGCTTCGGCTGGGGCTGGAGACTCCCGGGAGCGCTCATCCCCTGCGGAGAAGAAAACACATAGCTCACTAAGGAAATCCATCCCGCATTTTAGTTTTCAAATCTTAGGCCCTTCTGAAGTCACATGGAGCTTTACGAGCAAAGGAACCCACCAGATCTTGCCACAAAATGTCCTTTGTTTTTAGATCATTTCAAAGCCTCTGGTTGAACTGAGGCATAATTAGAATGCAAATAACAATTATCACCTCTAGATTTAGAAGCTGTTGGGTAAAATGGAAGTGAAAATTACATGTTGCTTTGATGTACGTAGAAAGGCTTAACACACCACTTAAACTCGTGCTGTTAGGATGTATAAATGAATGAAAAATATGGCATTGTGTTTGATAAAACAGCAAAGGGGATTATAACAGCACTTGAAATTGTTATTGTCTTGGAAAATGCAGAAATGGCCAGTTTATGGAATACGGTGTTTCTTAAAAGAGAGGGAGGGCAACATATTTAATCTTGAAGTTAAGCAAAATCACTGCAACATAAATAGCGTGATTAATACTGAATTGGATCACCAGGCATTTCAGTGATCCCTGGAAAAACAGGTCTCCTGTGGCTGTAGCCGGACGGCAAAAATTAGACCAACCCACAGGCTGCCCTGAAGTCCATTTCTGACCAGGCAATCCTAACTTGTTTTAGTTTGAGTTCTGCACAAAATGAGACTGGACTGGAGCTTTGCCCCGTTATAACTAAGCTGAGCATACTCCTGGAAATTTTCCACCTAAAAAACATTGGCCCTTCAATCCTCAAACATGACTTGTTATAGCCCTGCTATCCTACAGCTGTCAGTAGCTAAACTATCCAGCTTGTGAATGAATGAGCAAAGAGAGGTTAGGTGGTTGAGTTCTCACAGGGATCAAAACGTGCTGGCAGACCTCAGCAGCAGGCCACTGCCTTTAGGGCTTTCTACCTGCCTTTCTTAAATTCACCCCATTCAACATCTGCTGAAGTTGTCAGTCACCCACATACAACACTTAGCAGTGATTTCTCTTAGAGGCTGACTGAAGTTTAGTTGGTCTATTCACCTAAAGCAGAAAGTAACAGTAGTTCATGTTGAAATCCAGGAATCTACAGCTTCAAAACTGTCCAGAATTTACTGCATGCATTGAAAGATGAAAACGTATAAGTAAAGCTAGGACAATGAGAGACTGTATTATCGCCAAACATTTTTATATATTCAAGGCAGACTAAGAGAGGTCCACATAAAAGAAAAAAAATCCTTCCTTATCCTGGTGTGAATTACTATTTGGAATGGAAAATCTCTTATTTCAAGTTAACCTAAATTTGTATTCACGTGACCTAATACATTATGAAAGAAAACGTTTCTTTCTACGGAAAGAACTATTTAGTTATTTCCCTACAGATAAGAAATGCATGTTCTGAGCTACAAGTACCATTAGTTTGCCTGGTAAAGCTGTATTTTATAAAAGAAGGACTGTGGCCTCTGTTTGATGGCCTGATATCTAAAAAGAATGTACCGTAGAAAAGATATAAACATCTATAGCCTTTTTGTGTGGCTTTCAGAGAGATAGGGATGTTTCTGATCTCTCCACTTATTTCAGTTTTCAATAGACGATTGTGTGGGCAGCCTCCCACATAACAAGAGATGCACCAGCAAGCCAATGAATTGTCCAAAGTTAATGTGATCTTGTGTTAAACACATAATGGAAAGGTTACCAGCCACCTGTCAAATGTTTGAGTTGAAAAACAGACTGCCTGCAAATGCTTAGCCCATTCAAAATAATTCTAAAGCATTTTCCTAGTAATGTAAGTCATTGCTTGTAACTAATGCTTCTTGCCTCACTGCACAGACCAGTGTCAGGGTTCAGTTTATACCAAACAATGGTACACTCATTTCTTTTAACCTCACCATGTAACGGGCATTTGCCAGCACCCTCTTGGCTGTCCACCGCACAAGTCCTGCAATGATTACTGAATTTTTCCTTTCCACTCTAGATTTTCTTCTGGGCACTGTCACTGCAACACCAAACACTTCACACACCCTAACAAACTCCAGCATCCTTCTTCCCACAGACCACTGGGATTTCGGGGCACAGAAAAAACGAATTCAGGAAGCCAGTGTGCCAAACGAGAGCTTAAGAGGAGTTTCTGCCTGTGCGTCAATGCAACTGCACTCAGAGTTTATGTTTTTGAAACTACTTGGAGAGGCAGGCAAAAATGGTCCTCCTTCTAGAAGACAGACAATGGGGTATCTGCCATTCCCATCTTTCTACTGTTACTCCCCTGGGAAACAGGAAACCAGGATTTAAACCACTCCTGCTGAAGATATTTAACACTAGGGAATGTGCCTAAAGCCACTAGGGTATATGAGATTTTAAGATGAATAGGTGCTCTGAATCACAACACTGAAGCTGTGTTACTTTTTCTAAAATGAGACTCAATCACAACCGTCTGATCCACCAGACACTCAACATCTGGTAGTACAGTGTCGATAGACAGCCCACTACAGACACTGTGGTGAAGATCTTCCCCCCATGAAGGGCTGAAGCCGCCTGCCCAGGTCCCCATTGCGCTGTGCACGTACACAAGAGTCAGCAGTTCATCTGGACAGCTTGCATGAATATCACTGCCTTCTACTCTGTTCCACGGCAATTACTCTCTAAAGCGGAACTTATGTTTTCTCTGCTACATAGGCAAAATTACTTGACCAGGTATATATTAAATTTTGTGTTAAACACACCAACAGAAACATTTGCTTTCAGCGATAGACAGTACTGCATGGATAACTTCTAAAATGAACTAGCACCTGAAAGGTTAACTTTATAGGGATGCTCATTCTCTTGATGCTTTTACATGCTGGAGGGACTGAAAACTTATCCTAGGCACAATGGATTTCATGATGATAGGAGTAAAAATCACCATCTGATGATTATCTGTTGCAAGCTGAGACCTCTATCTGTTAGAATCTGTAGTATCTGTCAGTGAAACTGTATTGTGTTCTTATCATTGCTTGTGCTGCTGGAAAGTTAGATGCCAAATGGGCACAGACTTTTCCAGTGGATGCACCACTGACCTGGAGGATACCTGGGACATAATCTGCCCCAAAAAAACAGATTGTCTTTGGAGATGGTGGACACTAAGGATGATATACACCTATGTGATCTCATCCTCTCATTTACTGTGGAGGGCACTTGCCTGCCATTTGGCAAACACAATGCCCAGAGCTGTAGTTTGCCTTGTCTAGTCCATGTGTCTCTACTGGGGACATTTTCCTCACCCAAACCACAGACGCACAGATGGGGTGACACTAAACCCACTTGTGGCTGAAAAACCTTTCTCTCTCTAACACTGCACAGGAGTCAGCTGGCAACAGAATACACATGAATTTAAAGATGGCAAAATATCTTTTCAGAATAGATGAGGCAGGACATTGAAGAATTTCAGTTCTGCAGACTTTTAATGTGTTTCTTCCAATGCTTCCTGCAGCTTCCTGCTCTGTATGATATGGTATCCCCCAAAAGAACAAATTAAGATACTGAAGTAGAGGAAAAATGCCTATCTTGCTTTTACTAATTTTGGTTTTTCATTGTCCCTTTTGTTCATGCATTTTCCTTTTTCATAAATCCCAAATGGAACCATTCCTCTTCCCTCCCTTTCAGTCCAACCTCTCTCCCACTGCCTTCAAGTAACAAAAGAAGGAAATCATCTCCAAAGCTACTGCCAATGCCATTAGCCCCAGAAAACAGCTGTCCTTCTGTTTCCTCTATCATAGTTGACTCTGGATACCTGTAGCAGGGCCATCTATACCTGAGCTATTTACTCCACAGACTCAGCTAAAGGCCATGAAGTAAAAGAGGCATAGGAAGGCACTACACCTTTAAACCTTTAAAGGTAACACCTTTAAATAGGCTGTCCAGGCCTCTTCTAAAGTCTGTACAAGAGTTTTAAGACTCCTGTGCACATCTAGACAGCTATAGGCTTACTGTAGGACCACGCTGTACCTCAATGTGTATGTTAAAAATATGATACTGATAACAACCAAGGGTGGCATTCATCTTCTTAGTTTGAGACATCTGCCGTGCCGACTTGTGTATCTGAGACAGTGATTTACACTTTCTGCATAGTTAGTAGACAGAAAAAAGACATTTCCATAGCACGACTTATCTCCTCCTAAAGTAGATGATTAAAACGAGCCAGATGAATCACTCTCTCTTGAGTGCTTGTTTCTCTCCACCAGCTCTAAACAGTCTGGGGCGACAAGCTGGAAGTAGGTGTCTCTAGCGTGGGTGTCTGAAGCTGGGTGAGATGAGTCCCACCTCTCCACCACTGCTGTCAGGAACAGAGAGTAAAGCCACCACAGACAGCGCTGGTGGACTCAGAGCTGTGCAACGTCGCATGAACATATTTAGCTGTCATCAATGACCTGCTTTAGCTGTTGTCAGCTAGTCAGCAACTCAGAGAAGGAAGTATTACACAAGTGCTGGGTGCCCTTTCCAACCCTTCAGAGTGAGAAAGTGACCCTTACAGACTAAGGTCCTGCCTATTAGGGACCGAAACAAGTACCTAATGATAATGCACAACTCTTCCAGGTTCCTCAGGCTAGGAACGTGCTTCAAAGTAAGCATATTCTTAAACAGTTCTTTAAATCAGGCTTCTGGAAAAAATTCTGGTAAAAAGAACAACCCTTACAGGTCTCTCTGACAATTATAAATCAGACATCCTGAAGGTATTTCCATTTTGCCAGCCTGTCAAATGTTTTGTAACTGCTTGAGCATTGCGCAGAACAAGTTTGTAAAGCTTCCAAAAATATATGCTTACCATAAAGAAGGGAGAAGGAGCTGAGGCGAGTCCTGTACGACAGTGCCTGATCCTCAGCATGGTTAGAGTTCTAGAAACCTTTGACATGCAGGGGGATCAGAGCTGGATACTACCCAAAGCATATTCTCACAGCCTTGAATGCTGCGTGACTTCTTCACCCAGCATGTACTACATGGAGAGATCAGTGGGAGACAATTAGCTCCGACACACCTAAGAACACACACAATGGCTTCTAATGGAGGTCTTCTGGACACCCAATATTATTTGCCTCTATAGCAGACTCACAAACTCCTCAAATTTTGTTTTTATCCCGTTCCTGCCTATCACAGTTTTTACCCCGTTCCTACCACACTAACCATGCATTATTTAGTTGTTCAAGATTTTTGAGCTAAGATGTTAAAAACTAGCTGAGGAATCATCCTGTGAAGGGAAGATGAAATACCAAATTCATGAAGTGATTTACATCTCTAATTACCACTGTAGCTGTCTAAACCTAAAATGCTGATATTTGCTCAGATCTGTTGCCCAGGCATTTTCTTTGCAGTCAATCAGGTTAAAGAGTGAGGTCTCAGGGACTCACTTGTTGCCTGGCAGAACACCTAGTACTAGTGCAGCTTTCTTGTGCCATTGTCAGTGATGGCCTCTCCTTTCACAGGTCATCCTGGTGTCTGGTTTAGAGAAAATGTTGATATTTCATTTGGAAAGCCAGTAATTTCCATGTATCAACCTTCCTGCACAGTTGTAATGAGAGCATGCACAGCCTAACTTCTGCATCAAGGGACATTCCCTCATTTTCCAGATTACCTCTAACTGTGCCAAAGCTGCTTGTAGCAGCTGTAACCTCCTCCCAATCCCACTAGAGCTCATCAGATGCCAGAGAATCTGTTCTTGGGCATGCCAAAGGACCATGACTCCTAACACCCATGTGCCTCTCTTAATACCCAGACTCTGTCAGGATTCAAAGACACATTTGAGAGTTTCCATCTTTCATTTTAGGAGTCATCTCCAAGAAATATTCCATTCTGTATTTGAAGTAGTCACTGGAACAAGGCTAGGGCCTCACTTTTTCTCCTCTGGGCAAATGACCTCGTGAATTTATGCCTTCCTAATAAGTAAGGATGTTTTCTATTCTGAGCCAAACAGTTTTGCTGATAACTGGGTTCCCCTGGCCTTGGAGAGCCTGTGGACACTCTCTTTGGCAGGTGGATTTCCTGCTCCTAGCAGAGGGGTGCAAGGCTGCTCTATGCACTGAGCTACCGATGCAGGGCACACACTCCATCTCCAGTTTTTGAAGGAAAGGTTTCAGCCACTTACCTGCCAACTCAGCTTTGAAACAGAGTGGTAAATGCTAAAGAGAGCGAGCAATAGTTAGGATGGACATCTTAGATGGCATAAAGGACAGCATAACCTACTAGGCAAACTAGATGATTCATCTTACAGCCTCACTAGTGTTCTCTGATGGTGGTCAACAGGCACATCGATAAAGGAGATGCAGCTACCTTTTCCAGGTTTTGAAGAGGCTCCCGATAAAATCCCACTCCAAAGAGCCTTACAGAAAATAGGCAGACAGGGAAAGTGCTGGAATGGATAAAAGGCTCAGTACAGGATTGGAAACCAATAAGGAGTACACGCGGCAATGGGGGAAGCAGCCAAAGCTCTGCAGAGGTTTGCTATGGGAAGTGCACTCTTCACCACTAACCACAGGTAACCTGACCAAGGGCATGAGCCACAAGGTGACAAAGTTTCCTAATGATGTGAAATTAGGCAGTCAGCAAGGGCAATGGCCAGCTGCAGGGGATGACAGACTGTGTGACTGGGTCATACATCAGCAGATGGAGAAGTGTTCTGATAAAGAGGTACAGCTGGGAGTAAACAACCCACATGCCGCACGCTCAGTGATGGGCTCTGGCCATTACCATCAGGGATTATGAGCTCTTCACAGGCCGCTCCGTGGAAAAGGGCAACTCAGTGTTCAAGAGCAGCAAAAAAAGCAAAATAACTGCCAAAAATTACTAGGAACAAGGCAGAAAAAAAGAAATCTTTTCCTACATCTGGGGAAGCTGCAGCTGTCAGCACACCCACACTGTGAGAGATGAATGTCAGGCTAGAAAATACATGTTCCTGTTCAATTCCACCAAGCTGGAAGCAGGATCCGATGGACTTTTGGTCAGGCCCCATATGGTAGCTGCGTGTGATTTTTGAGGAAGCTGCTCTCGGGTGCCTGCAGGAAAGCTGTGAGTCCCTGTGGGTGGCTGGTGGGTGGGACTGTAACACAGCATTGGAATGACTTTGGGTTTGCTCACATTTTCCCAGTTTTCCAATCATGGTTGGGGCTGAAGGTCTAAAAGATCAGCACTCTATTTTTTATTGAATATCAATTAATGTGTCACAATGGAAAAATGACAAAACCCAATAAAACCTTATTAAATCAGTTTTTAAATTAGAATATTTGGTCAACACAGCATTGCACGTATGCATTTTTAGATGCTATTTGAGAAAAGTTTAAAGTGCTTTCTTTAAATACTTTGCTCTTACAGTAAGAGATAAAAATAATTTTACTTAATTTGATCATGAAATAGCATAACTAAATTAAGAATAAATTCATACAGAAAATAGTTTTAAAGTCCACAATATTTTAAAGAACAAACCCAGGGTATTAACCTATTAGGTCAGAAGATCTGAATTTGCTTGAGGCTATGGAATAAGGGACGTAGGTATAAGAAAATAGGGAAAATTGCACGAACACAAACTCAAACCAAGGAAAAAGCATTCTGAGTTCAGACTCTCTTCTGCTATTGAAATTCCTAGTATAAATGAACTAATTGTAAGAGTAAAGTGTTATGATAATCCATGCAGGATATTCGAACTTGCCTGATCTTCTCACCTGAATTTCAGCAGGGTAGAAAATAGGACTTTTGATTCATTGACAATCAAGGTGATTCTCATCTGTGGAAATCTGTCCCATATTACTGATACCACCAGATCATCCATATAGCTTGATTTGAATCAAACAGGCCTAAGTTTCTTGTAGCAGGTACTCTCATATCCTGAAGTATTACTCACAGATACAGTGGGTTTTATCTCTAATGGTTATTATATATTAATTCCTGTTTTACCCTGTGCTAAATATTATATCTAAACTTACCAAGAGCTGGAATTAAATAATCTCCACATATTTTTTGAAGATATGCCAAATTCTCCTCCCTAGCATACATATGCCTTTCTGCCTCTGTCAAATGTGCCAGCAAGGCTTGCTGCAAAATATATATTCTAATTCCTGTTAGTGATATAAAGAGAGCTGAAAAGTTATCAACTTCATACTGCAGCAATTTGGACTTTAATCCATTTAATTTATCTTCAGAGGCAACTGCCTTGAAATTCTATTAAAAGTGCTGCATTCAAATGGGCCTCATTATGATATTCTACTTTGAGTTTTGTGAGGTGAGGAGTTCCCCTAAATACTGTGCTTCTTATTATTAATCAGAATTAATGACTGGAGTCCACAGTGAAAATGGAAGATACTGCATGCTTTTTTACAGTAGCAGCATTGCGGGACTGGAAAGTAACCACCACAAAAGCATGCAAACAGTAATCCTGATTGTAAATTACATATTCTTGATATTATTCTGCATTCCATTCTTGAATAAAAATTGGACTGAATCTTACAGTCAGTTACCTGGTGAGGTCTCTGGGAGGTTCACCATTTACTTTGAGGAGTTATGGAAGCAGAACTTCTATTAGAACAAAAATCAGATATGACCAAAACTGTATTCTGGGCAAATTTTGATCAGTCCATTCAAATTTCAGACTGAACAAAGGGTTGAGAGATGGTAAAAAAACAGGCTGGATTCTCTGCAGGAAACTACGGTAATAATTATCCAGGCGTTTGAGTGCTACACATCCTTCTTGAGTAATAGTTTTATCTCCAGGGGAATTCAACTACTTATATACTAATATAAAGAGCACATTTATATCAGTGCATATATACAGGGAGGTAAGTGAATTCATGCTAACTGTGGAGGCTCTGCTGACTGCACTTTACCAAAATCAAGACAGTGTTCTTTCTTTCTCATGGAGCTTTCAAAAATTCAGAGCTGCCTGGCTTTCAAGTAAGCACAGTCTTAGACAGAAGACCCTGCTGTAGCCCATGGGTTTCTTCCATAGTGAATTCCAACTCCACCTGATTTTCCTCCGAGAAGCTAAAGGCTTAACCTGCTATTGAACCTCAAACACAATGCTGTTCTTTGGTCCTAAGTAGAGATCAAGATAGTTGGAACATCTGTTCTCTGCCAACCAGTAACTAGATACTAGTGTGGACTTGACATGGACTTGAACGTGCTCACAGTGGTTAGATTAATGCACATATATCCACAGAAGTCCTCACATGATTTACTCAATGATCTCCTGGAAGAAAGAAGAGATGCCTCCCCACCTCTCAGCAGCAAACTCATCGAAAGCTGAGCCTCCTGTAAAAAAAATACAGGTTTGGCTAGGCCCATGTGGGCACTGAGGTACTCAGTATAACTCCAAGCAAAAATACATTACATGCAAAAATTCTAGTTTCTATTTTCTCTCTGATACTACCCTCATCCTCTTTGCAGTGAGAAAGGCTTTTGCAACCCACTATTCCTCACTTGTTTCAGTCAGCTACAGAAGACAGACTCATGCCTTTTTCAGTCACATATAAAATATTACCCTTACTGAGAGTTGTGCCAGGGAATTTGAGGTGATTGTGGAAAAGGCATTTCTATCTCTTACCTCCTCACTTCTGTACTCTCCATGACTGAATGACAAGGCTTACAGGGTTCACACTTCTTTGAGTTTTTTCAGTTGAGGAGGCTTGAGGTCAGAAGTAGTGATACTGAACAAAATGTATACCTAATACTTCCAGAAGAGTCAACATACAACTTTCGTATAACCCAAGGGTGCTTGATCTCATGTCAAAATTCATGCCTTGAGTAGGGCTCACAAAATTACCAGGCTGAGTACCCTTGCATTATGTCCAGATAGAGAGGATCCATGTGTTTGGAACCAGGCAGCTAACATGGGAAATCAGGTCCCCGATTTCTCCAATAGATGGTGGGCAGCTCTGCCTAGCAGCAAGCCAGCTCTGCACTGCTAAAAACACCTTGTTTCCTGTTGCCTTTGATCTTATGCCGCAGTGGCTGTCAGCAAAGCTCAGTGAAGACTACAAAGTAAATCTACTCTTTCATTGGCCAAATTCCTGCTTCCGCAGGATGCTATCCAGGTCTGCAGTGGCATCTCACGGTTTATAATTAACAAAGATTAACTGGGCTGTGGACTAAAGGTTGGCAGTGGTACTCTAGTCAAGCGGAGAGAGCTGCTTACTACATAAGTGAATGTGCTATACTGAGTACAATGTGCTAGGAAAGCAACAACATAAATAATCCTATATATGAGCCTTGTTGCTGGGAAATTGCTGGGGAATACATGTTGAGCTAACTTAGACTTGTATGTTGAACTAGAAGTCTTTTCGGAACTCCGGCTCTTACACTGAGCTACAAATCCTACTGTTTATGATTGTCAGCCATTAGGAAAGAGGGACAAAATTTCTTTTACAAGATTTATAAAATTAAAATACAGGAGACAGTGAATAATGCATTCTGGTGACTTCATATTTATTTTTTACTGGTTCTCGTTCCAGCTTCTCATGGGAGAAATCTATAATTAAATAGGTGGATTAGTAATCTGCTTATTTTTTGAAAGCAAATGCCTAAATTGATTCAAGATGACTACTAAATGCACCTTACTTCATTTACGGATAAGTGGGTGAAATGTAATGGTCTGTGATCTATGGAAGGACTGAGAAGATAATCCGATGGATGCTGTCGTTCTTAAGTTCTGTCATTGTAAATGAAACTACTGTTTGTCCATTGTGTGTACATACTGTCTCATTGCAGCCGCTAAAGTAAGGAAGCTTAGATAAATCTTTAATAACTTATCTTTCTGCTTTGTGATGCATTAAAACTCCTGCTCTGGCATTAGTTTAGTAACATCAAAATGGTCTTATTTTATTTTTGTAGCATTTGAGGAGGGGACACAGTGCAGAAGTAATGAGTCACCTCCAAACCTATACCTTATGAGTTTGCACAGGCAAACTGTGAGATGGTAGACAAAACAACCAGGGGGACATGATCAAAGATGAGCTGGAGGGACTCCCCAGTGAGTAAGCTAGCACAACTAAGAGCAGCTCATTTTGAGGCTGTTTAAAGCCTAAGAAAGCATGGTGCCATTTGGGAAGTGAGCCAGGTGTTATGCAACAAGAAACTCCTCACGCTTTTGGAACAAGATCTTGGCTATCTGCTCAAATATGCTGTTGTGCTAACTGAAAATACTGCAAGGAATACAAAAATTGGGCAAAAGCTGCCTTGGGCCAAAGCCACAGTGTAATTACTGCCCATGTGTACTTAACACTCAGCACTCACAGTAAGCATGGAAGAGGGTACAATCAGCTGAGTAAGTGACATTATCTTTATCCTGCGGTAACAGGGTGCATGCTGGTAGGTCTAGTGGAGACACACAGCAAACCTAAACCCCCATTCATGTGAACTTGTCACCATCACCTTCACCAGTTCTGGTCAGGAGAGGGAGAAAACCGCTACCACAGCTAAGGAGCAAGAGCCAGGTGGGTTAAAGTGCCCTGACTCCTCGCACTGAACACTGCCCCCCGTGCAGAGAGGCAGCCTGAACTGAAAAGTGATCACTTTGCAAGTTAAGTTCTCCATGCAGAAGCCAACACACGTTCCTTGCCAAGGCTGCTTCAGTGGGGAAGCACACCAAAACCAACAGCCCTGGCTGAGCCACCGAAACACCGGCCTCTCCTGCTCACCAGCTGCTTCTGTTTTCTAGGATGCACGAGCACTGCATAGGTCTGTTGTGTATGGCTTTCACGAGAAAAAGACCAGTGGCCACCAAATCTTGCTTCTACAGACATGAAGTCCTGGGTGAGATGTTCACAGGGTCTGCCCCAGCGCTCAGTCTCACAAACATTGCCTGACTCCCGAAACCTTTGGATGCCACCAGCAGAACACTGCTAATAGTTACATAGTATTTATCCGGAAATATATTTATGCAGCATTTGAGCTTATTTCCCAAAAAGGAACCTTTGGGCACTGATTTCAATAAACGAAGGCTTCTCTGACCCCTATTGCATCCATTCATGGCCCTCCCATGGCCAGAAAGATATGTGAGGGAAGTTTGGGCGTCCATTCCTATCTGCTGTAGGTCTTTTCTTGCCTGCTCTGTGAAAAGATGTGCTGCTTGTTTTTAGGCAAGTTGCTTGATTCTGCAGTTTCTCAGCTGCTCCATCTGCAAAATGAGGATAATAAGAATCTCACCTCTTAAAGAAGCCGACTGCTACTCATGGAAGTTTTTGCTGTGCTTGAGATCTTTATGTTGTGCTTGCTATAGAAGCGAAAAAGATTTATTATTAAAGCAATTACAGTGTTGATATGTTTGTGATGAATTCCCTGCAGGGCATGCAAATATACTAAAGGCCAAATTTATTTCTCATTCGTACTTATACAAATTCCCTGCAACTCCAGTGATGCGGGCAAGGTTACTCCAGCTGAACACGTGGCAGCATTTGGTTCCACGGCAACTCAGTTTAGATGTTTATGTGCAATAATTGATATCAGAGAGGCGTCATTTGCCTTACAAGAAACTTTGAATATCACCAGTCACTCACTCCTGACAGAACAGTGCAGAGGAAATGCGCCATAGGGGAGGCTGCTATAGCATTTTCTTGGTGCTGAAAGCCTGGGAATAAGCAGCTCCAAGAAGGGAGGTTAACACTTAATTAAGTGGAGGATGTGTTTTCTCTGGTGCGGTGATTGTTCTGCAGCTCTTTGTCAAAGCTGATGTTACCCGTCTCTGGAAGACCCCAAGATGCAGTGCAAGAATGGAGATATTTACCTTCCCAAGGAAGAGAAGTCAGTCCTCAAAGTACACTGCGCTTTCATGTACAAATATGGTGAAACCAGTCAATTGGCTGGTCTGAGAGAAATGGCCACTGCAGCGTGGACAGAAATTGGTGAGAAAAACAACAACGGAAGGAAGAATAAGCACGAATCAGGCACTGAGCCTACATTTCTCAAAATATGGAGGGTGTACAATGATACCAGGCACAGAAGACACACGGTACGGTTACTGCCTGCCTGAGCAATGCGTATAGACACAGTTGTCTTGAAATGTGCTGGTACAGCAGACTCCGAGCATACTGATGATTCAATCTCCGAAATAATTCGAAATGGCAGTCACGCTTCTGAACGCACAAAGTCCTTCTTCCTTTTAAAGCAAAGAAGCCACTGCACCGGCAGGAAAATAGAAGGAATGCTGGAGGGCTTTTACAGCAAGGCATATCAATGAAAGGCTCCTCTTGGCTAACCATCCTAGAACGAAACATATTCCTAGTGGTTCTGCCAAAGATCCTTGAAACGCTTTGATGGTGGTTGATAGGGGAGAAAATAATCATAACTACGAAGCAGATGAAAGTTTTTGCTGTCTTGCTCTTGTAGCATTATCTGTGCCTTTGCAATGGACTTGGACTACCAGAGGAAGACAAATCTTTGCCAGAGGTACGGCAGCCAGGACAAGGGAAGTCAGCAGTCCACAGTGTGCCAGCTGTGTCACTTAATTTTTGCCTATAACTACATCTTGTTTGGTTTTTTTTAATACGGCTTTAACACCAGCTGGCAAAATTAGTCAATGTTAGTCTGAAAGGAAATGTTGTCAATTGATTTGGAAAAGGAAGCTCTCAAACAGAGCCAGTCTGTTTCATTAAAGAGAAGGAAAGAAACTCCGAGCCCTATCATACACCATCAAGGCAATTTAGATTTTTGCCACTGATGATAAAGGAAAAAGGAATCTGAAGTAAAGAAGGAAAAGTCCAACTAGGTCAACAAAGTCCCTGGTGGGCAGCAATAGGGTATCTGAGAGCTGGTATGCAGAGCAGACATGGAAATGCTTGAAAGGATTCAATTTTACGGCACAGTGAAAGATTGCTTTGCTTCTGTTTCTATATAAGGTAGGTAATAAACTGTATTTGAACTGGTAAAAGAGGAATGAGATGACCCACATTTCAAAGCTGGAACCTGGTAGGTTATTATTATTTATGATTCATAAAGCTTGTGCAGTGCACCAAGAGAAAGGGAGGTGAGCTCCTTGCCCAGAGGAGCCTCCAAAGCGAACCTTGAGAGAAACACTCTACTGTGCATGGGGTCAACTCCAAGAGCTTTTTAAAATCCTAATTATAGTGTAATGAAGATCAGGCCTGCTCTTTCCATCAGAAAACTGGGGTCCCTTTTCCTATCTCTGCAGGAGGTGGTTTTTATGTTATAGGAATGCAACAGCTGAATATTCTGTGAACTGAAATAAGAACCTTCAGGTACTCCTTACTTTCCACTCTTACTTGCTGATTTTAGTTCCTTTTCTCCTCTTGCACATTTTTGCATTTTCTCACTTTCTGCTCCACAGAGCTTTTGCTACCTTTTTTTTTTTTCCTTTATTCATTTATCAGTTTTTCAATATTAGGTTTTTTTTTTTTTGTGAGCTTTCTCTGGAGTCTCACATTGACATTTTACCTCTTACCGTTCAATCATTCCCTTTTTTAAGCTGTTCTTCCTCTTTGCCTCACCTTGCTCATCCCTTTTCTGCCTCTCCTCCCCCCATTCCCCCTGGCCAACATTTTTCTTTCACCAACTCCATTCTCTCAACCAACAACTGCATACCCCAGTGGTATCCCCCAAACCAGCAGTTTTCCCTTTGCTCTTCCTTCAGGAACTGAGCTCTGTATCCGTCCTTCAGATGGGCTCCTCTTCCTGACCTGTAGCCTGCCTTCGCATCACCCCTCCATCTCTAGGACATGGCTTACAGGTTTCTACCCAAGATAACGGCTCCTCACCCCAGACTTCAGATTTCTCCGTGGAACCCTCCTGTGCATATCAGTGTCCTTTTCAAGGTCCCCTGCCATGATCCCTGAAAGTCTTCAAAGGTCCCTGTGGTCCCTAAATGTATGCCAACCCCCACTGCTCTTTGGCTCCTAATGTCCCTCCTGGCCATAAGACTCCAACTCCACGGCTACCATGCAGCTGGGTTCACAAACAGAGGTGAGGACAGATGGAACACGGGGCTGCGTTCCTCACATCGGGAGAGCAAATCTGCCGAGCATCTTTCTTCCCCGCTGCCAAGGGTCTTGCATGGCAGGTACTTGCCCACGGGTTTGGGGGCTGCTCTCGAGCCCCGAGGGGAGCTGCGGAGAGGTGCTCTGCCTCTGGAGCATTGGCGAGGAAAGACGCGGAGCTGAGCAGGGAGATGAACAGGGGTAAGCGCCGGCGATGCCCGGCGGCGGCGGAGCTGCGCGCCCCGTGGGTCTCCACCGCCTGCCCACGAGTCGCGCAGTCCCCCGCCGCCGGGCATCGCCCCAGCACCGCACTCGGTCGCCCCGGAGCATCCCCTGTCGCGGTGCCCGGTCTCCGCGGAGCATCCCCAGTCGCGGTACCCGGTCTTCCCGGGATACCCCCGTCCCGCTCCCAGCGACGTCGTTTACCTTCCACTTTGGTAAGGGTGAGGACGGGGCTGTTGCAGGCGCTGAGCGGGGCCACCCTGGCCGAATGCTTCTTCATGGCGAGCCCGTCGCCGGCGGCAGCTCCCCGCCGCCCCGCGCCTACATCCTGGCGCCGCCGGAGCCCTCCTCGGCGGCGCTCCCCGGTTCGGCTCCCGGCCCGCCGCCCTCTGCCGCAGCACCGGGCGGCGGGGGCTGGGGCTCGCCCGCCC
>VZTF01004190.1:217027-318631 GCA_013397755.1 Cnemophilus loriae | reverse complement strand
ACGCCGCGGCGAGAGGCGTTGCGGAGCCCCCGGACGGCGCCGGCCCCGCGGTCCGGCTCCGGCGGAGGTCGCAGGGAGCCAGGACCGTAATGCGGCTGCGGACACCGCTCCCGCTCCCACTCCCGCTCCCACTCCCGCTCCCGCTGGTGCGACAGGGCTCCCCGGAGCGAGCCGGGCTCCCGGCCCCGGCCGTGGCTGCTGGCGCTGGGCTGCTGCACCGCACGGAAAGGGCTCATCACGCTCTGCTTAGTTCTCTTCGCACTGTCTGAGGGGAAAGGAGAATTTACACTCTCCGAACCAATTCATTATTTACTCAGTATTATCCCTTCTTTGTTTTCCTTCAAGTCCAGCCGCTATTCTGGGTCAATTTTCATCCATGCCTTTAGTAATTTCTACCATCCTCTCCACAGCCTTTCTGTTCCTGCTGTATCCTTTTGGAGGGAGACCAAAACTCGACCCAGCAGCCAAGATGAGGATACTCCGTGGATTTACCAACAATACTCCAATACCTGCAGTCACATACTCTACAGCTTTCTTAATACAGTTTAACAACTTCTTTTTGAGGCATGAAACAAAGTATGACCATACCTACACACGTTAAATAAAACATGATATGGCACAATCGGATGCTGCTTGTATGTAGCGACCATTTATGGTGGTTTTGGTTTTTTCAGCAATAATTTTAAGATCCCCAGTCATAACATACCAACAATGTGTGGTAGAGCTACCACTCTGTCAGAGCACAAAAATCTAACTGGTATTAATTAACAGGACTTAACGCAAGGGGATTCAGGAGAGAACACATCATAATGAATGAGTATGAAAGATGTAAAAAAGATTTATATGACTGTAAGGAAAGCACCAGAATTCACAAGATGCTGAGCACAGTGACCTCAGCGCCCTTTGCTCCTTGTGATTTTTTCTGTGGATATGAAAATACTCTGCCGATTTACCAGGTTCCAAACCGAGATGCGTCAGCAGACAAGGCGCAAATACTCAACATTTCTGAAGATCTGGTCAAATTAAAATGAGTGTACTTTGCAAACAAGACCAGGCAGCCATCAGTACTCCACAAACATTCCAAGGTGTTCTTTAATTATATGAATAGGAGCTATTGAAAATCAGTCCTGACAGACTTTTCAGGAAACCGTGGGAAAACACCACCTTACTTCTGCTGGCTAGAAAGTTCTTCATATTTAAGAGGCGAGCTTTCTCAAGGGGTCAGACCCATACTCTGCGTTTGCACGGGTCTCATCGGTTGATCTGCAGGCTGATGAAGCTCTAGGGTGTTTTGCACTTCCTATGCCTCTTCTGTGCAGCCTTTGGGATGAACCTTATACAAAAATCATTAAGCTACTTTCAAAGTGATTCTTCTGAAAAGAATATTCATGTACTCAGTGCTAAGACCACAAAATATCGTCTTGGTCAAATGAAATTAAGACAGTCCTGGTTCTCATGGTTATTTCCAAGAATTTTTAGTAGAATTGTCTGACCAATTCAGCTTCCTGGCACGTTACAGATCGTAGGCATGTTGAGAACCATGGCTCCATCTTGTTTCATTGCACTATTTAGTCTCAGAGTCCAGTTAGTTTCCAGTTTTTGAAAGAAGTGACATAAAGAGAGGCAGATTTTACCTCAGATGGTTCTGTCCCTGAAATATTTTGCGATGTTGCAGTGGCTGTTATCTGAGGATTTCAAAACACATTATAAAATATTAACTCATTTTACACTGCCTCTGGGAAGAAATTTCAGGCTCACTGGTAGTTAAAATACAGCCACAGAATTTAAGAGACTCCCTTAAATTCAGATGATCAGTAACACCAGAACCTGGAGAACTCTGTCTGGCTTCTGCTATAAGCAGATCTTCCAGGATCATCTCAGCCTCTGCTATACAAGGAGGAAAACACTAAATCAGCATTTTACATCCAAACGTCACCAATTTCTCCCTGAGTTAAATGGCTGTGCAAGGATAATCAGACTTCTCTTCTGGTTATACTTGTAATCAATGGTATGAATTAAAAGGATATATATTAAAAAGTCTTTGTTGCTGAGCACTTATATTCTTTCCTTCTAAAAGGCTTATGCTCTCTTATTTGTTAAAGGAAAGACACAGTAAGTACATTATTTTACTTGGAGGGTGGTGCTGCTCACCTAGAAAACCACATCGAAAACAAATGGGGTTTTGGGTGACATGCTACTTTAACCCTGCACACGTGTAATATTTCAGGGTTTGCAGAGTTGTTAACGTGTTTCAGGCTCGCAATGTTTTATTTAAGCCCGGAGCTCCAAACGTCGAAGACGTGTATGGCAGAAACTCTCTCCTGTGGCTGGCTGGCCCCCTCTGCAGCTGGTGCTGCGGGAGAGCTGAGGCATCTTGTCCTTCTTCATCTTCTGATGATGCCTTGCACGGCCACAGCACTCAAGCTTTCGCTCCTTAGTGTTCAGCTTAGTCACCCAGAGAAGCTTTCAAAGCCATTGAGGACATTCAGTATCCAGCTAAGACTGGTTTCAAACTGGGGAGAGGACATCTGACTGCTTGTGGGCTCTTTTGCCCGATGTGTGTGGAAAGTACAGCTGACTCGTATACAGCTCTGCTCAACTCCAATTCCAGAACATTTTAACAGTCTCTGGTTTCTCTTGCTGCCCTTATAGGCACACACACTTACATCAGAAATCCACACTAGGCCCCTGTCTTACACTGTGCGTAAAAATACCAGCCACATATCACAATAACAAAAAAGTTGTGTTTGTTTAATGAAGACTAGGGTGCCTGAGGACTGTGTTCCAGGGACTCTTCTGTGAAAGCTGCATTTGGCAGCAGGCTTGTTACTTTCTGTAGCTGCAGCATCCCCACCTCCCTAAGCTTTAACACATTTGCTGCTGGATTACATTTAATTTCATTTACAGTAAGCATCTTACAGTATAAGCAATGCAAAATTGATTCACACAGGGTAAAATTTCAAGTAAAATTTATGGCTTTTTACCTTTACGACACCACTCCTGTATTCAAGAGGTAATGGAGGAGAAACTGGTGGATGTCTGGGTTGTGGACAGCTTACAAATGTGGAGAGAAACTCTCAAACCTTGGAAACTGAAGAAGGCAGATTTTCATTCCCAATCAAGAGCAAAGATGCTTCATGTGAAAAAGGAAAGGTTAGATTAAAAATTCAGGATGACGCAGTCAGAATTTGCCTGGTTTGAAGAATTTGTAGAATTTGCAGTTCGATGGAACTGGTTTTGTTACAGTTGGTTACCCTTCTAAATTTTAGATTAAAAAATTATAGTAATTGGGTTGGTTTTGTGCATATAAACGTATATACAAGTGTGCTAACACTCAGCATCACACTACTTTTAAACCTATGTATCATAACCACTTTCCTGAAAGATTCTTCATTCACACAGGAAGGTAGATTCAAGACAAAATTAAATTCTCATAGTTACATGTGCTACAACCTTTGACTTTTATCCTATTAGCTAGTTTGTTTAACCAGCATGAAACACACGCCGTGTTGATGACAGGCACAGTTGGTATTTCCCCAGTTCAGACATTTTCATGTTTAGTGTACTCATTAATAGGACATTTATTAATTTATGTGCTTGCCTTACCACTGAGGGCAATAATTGTTGTGCGTAGCAACCTTAAAGGAAATGGAGTGTGGACTTTTACTCATGTAGCCAATTTCCTAATAGGCTCCATCTCATACCAGAATGAATTCATGTGCCAGAAGTCAAGCACAGACACGAAACCAACACTGGCCACAACCTGCCAGGGAAAAATCATCCTTTCCTCTAGTATATTTGAAGTAATTTGGTGAATATTCTCCACAATTAATTAATAGTCTCTGTGAGGAGCTTGTTCTACTTGAATGCTGTGTTACTTTTAGTTGGCTACAATAACTAATAACTTTCTAATCTGTTTCTATTTCCCAGCTCAAAAAACACAGATGTCAAAAGCACATTTCCAGCACAAATATTAGCTATTTTGGAAGTGATGGTTGCTGTCCTGCAATCATTCTGAAATCTGCATTGAGATGCTCTGCCTGGTGACCATCCACCACTATTCTGTTTGCAGCCTCCTACTTTCACAACCTCCACTCAGAACAAATTCACATTTTTGTCAAATTTACATACAGTTTTTCTTTGCAATATTAACCTAACTGTAAGGACAATGTCTTTCCAATTTTCCTTCTTCCAAAATAGTTCAGTTACTTTTAGTATCATGTTTTGAATTCACAGAACAAGGCTGTGAAGGGAAGGAGAAAGGAAGATGAGGGATTCAAACCACCCTGGCCAAAGGTGTTCACCAGACTGCACCACACAGACACTGCTGTAGAGTCACTGCTATACCTGAATGCCTTCTCTTCAAATCTGATCAGAATAGAGTGCTACAGATTACAGTTAAATGTGAGGTGTCCATAAGGGCTGCAGGTTGTCTATATGACAACATATCCAACAGTTCCTAGACACAGATGCAAAGTCCTGGTGAGAATATCTTCCTCGCATTTTTTTGTAACCTTCTGTTTATAACTGCTGTAAGCATTACTGGAGGGGACGGCACTGATGGATTTTATTTCCAAGTCTCATAAAATATTAACTATTTCCAATATTTTATGAGAAGCTGTCCTGGTTTTGTGCATAAAGAACAGCTGCATTTCAAATAATACTGGTGAATTCCAAAAAATGTAAGAAAAAAGCTAGATTTCATCTCAGAGTTTAACACCCTCCTGGGTTTATCTGGCAATTGCTTTTCTTTGCATATTTGTATGTGGGACACTGTCCAACTACAAGACCTAAATGACCTCAAATCATAAAAAAAATACATTGTTACGCCATCAGCATCAACAATGCAGCAACAATTACTTCTTAACCCTTTAATTACCTAGGATACATACAGTATTAAAAATAACTGGGCATCACCTCTACATTCTTCACCACCAGCCCACTCCTGGCCAGTTGTTTTTGTAAAGCACTGAATGCGAAATGCATTTCAATGTAGTTGTGCACGTTTTCTGCCATCATAAACATTGTGTAAGCTGAGTTAAACCTGTACTCCTGAAACACCCCAGTTTAGGAGGACTTGACTCTTCTAATAAAGATGTAAAGGCCAGGAGACCATGTTAGACAGTAGCTCACACTCCGAGCACTGTAAGAAAAGTAGGTGAAAAACATCTGAAGTTGGAATATATGAAAACAGAATTAAAATATCTAAAACCTAAAACATGATTAAAAAACCCCCCTATTGTTCAGACTCTGATTCAGAAAGAAAATAAATAAATTCAATCTGCGAGGTGACCTTTCGTCCTCAAAGAAAAGGTTCTTTCAGAACTGTCTGAGCAAATAAGCACACGCTCCTGGTCTCAAACATCCAAGAACAGACCATAAGAACTGAAGACAGAATCACATTTTTTTTCATCTTCTCACCTGAGTATTTACAGAGCTTTGCATTGCCCTCCCAGTTTGTAACAGGCAGGACAGGAACAAGAGATGAGATGAAAAAGGGACATCCAAAGATCTTTCCGAAAATAACAGCAAAGATACTTCTGAGGAGATATATTCCATATTTCAAGACATCCTTTTTACAGACAGTGCTCTAGGATGAAAATCACAAAATCTGTCCAATTTAAGTTTTACTGCCAGCTGCTTGAACCAAAGATTAGGTAGGATTTAAGCACTCCCAACGGCCTGTGAGATGGAGAGGGTTTTAACCTACATAAATAACTTGCCAGATATTTGCCAGGAAGAAAATTGCTGCCTATCTAAAATACAAAGACGTGGAAGAGTCAGCAGACCCAGACTGATTCCTGTGTTGCCCTTTTACCAGGAAGACTGATTTTAAACACTTTAAATAACTACATTCTTTCCTGTTCTCCTGTGTATACTCTGCACTTTGTCTTTCTTCTTATTTTTTATTGTCAGTATTTCTTTGGTTCTTTTTTTCCTTTGCGTTGTCTTTTCTCTTTCATGTCTTTCCTTTGTCAAATTCCTCCCGGTGCCAATACTAGAAAGCTTGCAATATGAACTGAATGCCACATCCACTTATAAAGTTACACAGACAAACAGAAGAAAAACATTCAACTGTGCCTTCTTTTTTGACTGTTCATGTCCATCACAACCCTTAATAGTTAGTACTGGAATTTTTGGAAGTGTCTTAGACCTCATGATTTACAGCTTCAAAGTAAATTTGCTGTAGCTGTCCAGAAGCTGTGCACCTCTCAAGCTCTCCTACCCTTTGCTCTATGATTTAAGTTTCTGACTGTGCACAGTAACAGTGCTATGTCCAGAAGAATTCGAGGTGAGGATTAAAAATTATGTCCTAGGCACAGCCTCTCCCCAGATTTTCCAAGTCTGCCCTGCTTCCTCACAGGAGCTCCAAGTGAGGTTCAGCAGAGTGGGCTTCTGGGTTAATTCTCAGGAAGCAGCAAGTCAGATCTCTGGAAGCAAACAGGTCAGTTTTCCTGGGAACTCTCACTGAAATGCTTAAAGCAAGTAGCCGTGCTGATTACCCTCAGAGAGACCAATCAGTTTGGTACACTCAGTTGCCCCTTCAAGCATAGATTTTATTTAAAAGAAATTATATAGGATGAGCCTTTTAGCACCACATGCTTTGTAATTATATCCTCCCTATCCTGCTATCCTAATCACTGCAGTCTCCCACTTTCACTGAGGCCAATTTCTTTTCTTGAGCCCACTGGCTATTTCTCTTTTTCGCAAGGGGCTTTTCCTCTTGCTTCTTTCAGTTGCCATTAGGGCACATATTAATACAGTTGGGTCCCAGCTATCTTATTATGAGACAGCAATATAAGCCTGTCTCCTAGATGAATACCTGCCTTCAGATACTGGGAAAAAGAAAAGAGAGAGAATTCTGGGGTAGAAATGCCTTTTATAAAATCTAAAAGTACCTACTAGTGTGTGCAATGAGCAGTGGCAGTGCAATCCTCCCGCTCCATTTCAGGCTCTGCCATCATCATGGCACCGGGCCTGAGTTTAGCTGCTGCCACCAGTTACTTGCAAGTACCCTGGGACAAAACTGGGCTACTTTCTTAATGTGCTTTTGAGATCTTGTGCTGAAAAGCCCTGAGAACATCCAAGCATTATTGTTATTCAACACCCACAGTATATCTAACAGGCTTAATATTTATCATCTACTAGCCTTTCTTAATGAAGAGGATGCCTTTTACTATTAGTGCAGAGGGTGAATATATTATTACTGCTGTTTATCACTAGTGCAAGAATAATTAAAATCTTTGGGTCACATGTTAAACACAAGTTTTTGAACTGACAGTGAAACAGGGCTTCGTAGACCAAGAAGTACCTCTCTTAATACTCTAGATATTCACAAATTGATTCATAATCTTATATATCTTTACAGAGTGAATTATTTTAACCTCACAAGTGCATTGCTGAACAATGCAATGTCAGATGAATGTCTACAGCAAAGGTATAGTGACTATTATTCATGGGCAACACCACAGAGAAACAGTAAGTTCTTTGTGCTGGTTCAAGGCCGTGGGAGTTTTGATTAAAACAGCAGAGATGAAGACAGGAAACTAGCTTTTGATTGTGGCTGGAAAGTTAGGAGGGCTGCTCTGTCCCTTTGGAATGAACGTACTTTATATGAAGGACCATGGATATAGTCAGGAGATTCAGAACAGTGCAAAGCTAGAATAACTCCACAGATTTAAGTGTAGCCATATCAGACAAATGCATGGGCAGCAAAGAGTATTGTCTACCCCAAATATCTTGCATTAAATTCAGTCTTTTACTTAGACTGTAACATTGTGTTTGTAGAAGCCTTCAAGAAAGGGCTGAGACTGAGGAAAGTGGGAAGCTTTTTTCCAACAGTTTACTTTGGATAAACAAGGCAGAATTGTAACATTATATTTTCTATTTGACGAATTTAATCTAAAATAAGCAAAAACTTTGTATGTTTAATTCCTAAGATAGGAAATTCATCTTAGCTCTAAAATATTTCATACATACTGGTCAGATATTGGTGAGAAGGTTTTACACGTTGCCTTAGGTTTCAGCACATACTGAGGAACCACAGCCTTAGGATCTGTGAAGGAGGTCAGGAAAGAAACAGGAAGAAAATAATGGTTTCTCTTAGTCACTCGCATGTTTCTCCCTATTTTCAGCTGGGACTGTACTATGGCACATAAATTTACTACAGTAATTAACTAAATTTACTACCTTATTTTTTCACCTGGGCACAAGACATATGCGCTGTTTGTGGAGGTTCTGTATGATACACAACTTTTATCCTTTGTCAGCTTGATCCCTGCCAACGTTTAGGAGTTTGCAATTTACACAGTGTTTCAAAAAGCAGCAGTTTCTACAACCTTCCTTGGGGTATGAATATCCTTTGGTGGATCTTGCCTTTTTTTTCTTGCAGTATGAGACAAAAGAAGTTATAGTGGGTTCATGCTGTCTCTTGCTAGCCAGGAACTGCTAAATCTATACAGATCATATTAAAATAGTCATGACAATTTTTTATAACACTGGAGTAGAAACTCCAAGTTCCATGCTTATGTGACAATGGCTGTGAGCACCAAAGATGTGTCATTCTATGCTACAAGCCCCGACTTTCACACAATAACAGGACAGCTCTTTATAAAGTCTTCCTGCTGCTTATCATTAATCCCCCGACTTCTAGACTGGATTTGGTTAATGCTTTTGGGGAATGAATCTGGATGATTAATTAACAGTACCAGGGATATCTATAATAAGATTATGCACATGGTTTTACATTCCCATGACTCAGTTGATTTTCTTTTGAACAAATGGGAACTTTGTTATTGCATCCAATGCACTCTGTGTTGGAACTGTCATTGCTGATAAAACAGTAATAATAAAACAGCTAAAAGGAAACCAAATTTAAAATGTAGACAAACAAAAAATATTAGCTTATAGAGTAGTTGGAGGGAGGGTCAGGATAAGCTAGGGATGCACAGGAAAACTAAAGGAGGGCAAAGCATTAAGCAGAAATATCCAAAATAAAGAAGGAAAGTGAGGATCGCCCAGTAGGATAAGCCGGACAGGTGGACGATAGTTCAGGCAAGCATCAGAACACAAATACAAAACATTATTGGAATAAGAAATAATAAGAACGTTAGGTTAATTCACAAAAACTGAAGCAATTGCCTATTGTGAGGAAAGTCCATGTGTGCTTTGGATAGAGCAGGGGGATTCATCAGATCTCGTTCCTTTCAAGTAGAGTAAAAAATACCCTACTAAAATCACAGTTTTCTATTAAAAGGAGGCTCTTTGTCCTATAATGTATTGTTAGGGGTTAATGTGTCCTTGTGCAAAGAGACTTCAGACTTGTTCTGTAGCTGCAGTTTGATCCCTTCACTACGGTCACCAGGACGAATCCTTTGGAGAATCCAGCTGATGTGTATCCTTCCTGTCACACAAAGCAGACTTGCCAGATACGGCCATAGGAGTGTTCACTGTCTGGCACATAGCTATGAAGTAGGAGCGATGGGGAGACAACTGCCCTCCATCAGAGGCTCCCTTGGCTGGTGCCCAATGGCCTTAGCATAACCCTGGGGCAGCATCAGCTTCTGGTGTCACTTACAGTAGGATGAGGTATGCTCTGATCTTTGCTAGGAACTGGACAGATGCCTGGACGATGGTAGGATAAGGGACCTGAGGGCAAGAGACAGCCTATCCATCTCCCTCTCAACTGCACTGCACCTCCATCAGATAGACTCCAGCCTCTGCATCCATGGCAGAAACTGTCTCCTGAGATCTGGAACAAGGAAACTCCCCCTGCGCTGACCGTTTGTGCTCTTCTTCCCTCTCCCGCTCCTGGCAGATGAAGGTCTGGATCTCAGGTTAAATTTCCACCAAGCTGAGAAGCAGCAGGAGAGCAGATTTATACCTCGCATGTTATTTCCACCAGCATCCCCCCAAGTGTATATAAAACATTACTATAATTCTGTCCTAGGGTTATGTTGGTATTAATAAACTGCTTGAATTTTGCTCTAAGTAATTAAAATCACAAGTACTTTTTGTTGCAGTTGCAGGCAGGAGGCAGACACGGCTGGGGCTTTATTATTTAGATGTGTGTAATAATTCAGGCAGCAGCATGTATTTCTTCAACTCCTTTTCTTTCACACAACAGTCTAAAACCTTCACCAATGCAATACAGAGTTCCTCAATGCTTCAAAACATAAATCTAGATCCCATACCACCTGATGTAAATAAATAGCACAAAAGCCAAGCAATTTTTTTCCTGATTAACTAAGCATAAAACACCTGGCAAATAACTTAGAGCTGTTTCATGTAGTAACTCACTGAAAAGAAATAACCTTCAGTGTCAATTCACACCTGGCTTGGATATTGGCATTTCCAATGCAAAATGTAATTACAAACTGAGTATTGCTCACCGACATCTAAAAAAATAAGGCTTTAGACTCAGTCCAGGCTCTGTGGTTCTCTCAGACCCCACTAGGAATAAGCCAGCACTTCATCAGAAGTAAGCATAAGACTCACTGTTTGCTCAGTCTTTCCTCCACTAATGGCATTTCTCTAGAACTGACTTTCTAGAGCGAATTAAAATGACAGCAATGACAGACACATAGAGAAAAGAAGGGAAAATCAGTAAGCAAATGCATTTATAGGAGACTGTAAGGTTATAAGGCCTCTCAGGCCCGATTTGCTGAAGCCTTTAATCACTGTATAGGGCATAGCTAGTGCATTTAAAGGAACTTCAGAAACCCTAATCGAAAAAGCAGATATGCTCCCCTGACACAAGATTATATATGGGAATCGACAAGCTTTTTCTTGGTTTCTTTTTGACCATCAGAAAAGTTTACCTTGTGCTCTTTTCCTGGTTGTTTGGATGAACAAGGGAGGTTGCAGAATTATGCCTGGAGGGCTTGTGTGAGATACATGAAAGAATAAAAACACAGCTTTAAATCTAAAAGGAGTTAAGACCACTGCATGACTAAACTTGAGATAAGTTCTTGCCAGTCAAACAGGAGAAAAGACTCTTGGGCTTGTTAACCAGGATCTCAGAACAGTTTTTTCATCCTTATATTTAAGAGCTACTCTTATAATCACTGTCTAAAATAAGGTCATAGAAGGCTCATTTGTGGGAGACATTTTTTTGAATGACACTTTTGTGTCTGACAAAGCAAACAGCATCAGCTGAAGAAAACAGTCCAAAGGCAGAAAACAGGCAGAAGCATACAAAACTTATTAGGGCAATTAAGGCAACAGCAAGGAAGGACATGAAATACTAATAAGGCAAATATTGGGAATGCAAGTTCACTTTGCTGAAAAAATAGCAACAGAGCTCAGTCCAAAACAGCATCCAAACAGATATCCACAGACAGCTTGCATCCATTTCATTATTTTAGGAGTGTAAAGACTTAATTGAAAATTACTTTAAAAAATATGAATGTTTTAGTTATCTGGACAGGATCCAGATGCAGATCCCTTAAGCCAATCTCCTTCCCTTAACTGCAGAGACACTACCGAGAAATCCTCCAAACTACAACTCTAGCTTTTAGGGGAATACATTTAGATGGAAACGGGCCCTTAATTTCTATGCCTCAGTCCACATCATATAGTAATAATAATAATAATAATACTTCATCTAAGTTAATGCTATATATTTAGAAGAGTTTTGACCCTGCTCTTCCTCCTGTGTCAGTGTATAATGTACATGAAGATAAGAAAAAAAGCTGTTTACATTTTAGTCAGTCTATACCACCCACATCAACCTTCACCCAGTTTAACTGCCAGTTGATGTCTGACTGCAAACTGCCTAAATCCCTAAGGAGCAGGACTGGTTTAAGTCCTTTGACTTAAAAATAAGTCTTCTTTGTCTTGTATATAATCATACAGCTGCTCCAACAGATGTTATTTTTCAATGAAGCAGACACCTAGATATTGGCACTCTATCTGATCATTTTAAGTACTTCAGCATTGAGCCAAGCTATTCATTTGTATCTTGCTGCATCCTTATCTCCCCTTTATCTTATCAAACATAACTTTGGTGTATTTAATTGCAAATCCTACACAGTTCACCCTTAAATAGTAGCATCATCTGTTCGTCATGTGCTGTAATCATTGAATATCGCTAGAAGTCATGATGAGTGTCTTATATTCATTGGAAAAGCCTTTACCTCTGGTGTGGATATCCTGTTTCTTTCTACCATTCCCTCCCTGGGTCACTGCAGTTGAAAACAAAAAAAACCTACCTCATACATTTTATTTAACAGTGATTTTTACTCCTCCTGCTATGAATGGTATGAATGGGGTTTTTTTGGGGGGGGTGGGGTATTTTTTTTTTTTTTAACAGCAAAAGTCTTTAACTGAAGAGACACCACATCCTATTGCATTACCAGTAAAATGACTACATTTCAGTGTGCAGAGAAATATAACAAATTCAGCCAGATTGGTCTCACTTCCAGATAGTTTGTAGTTTCAAAATCACTTTATCTGCTTCAAGGGAAGTCACCCAAACTCGCTGAAGACCTTGCTATAAATGGTAGTGTGATGCCACTATATACTGGCAACAACATGGCAATTATGTTCCGCCTTTCATACCTACCTTTCATTCCTTTTATCCCATCAGCAGGAGGTTTGGGAAAGTTCTTTAATCTGCTGTATTTTTTCCGTGTTTCACCTGGAGAAATTATGTTTTCTTTTTATTACTGCACATGAGCATTAACAAACCTCATTTTAAAAAGAGATTAACAGAAAAGTGGTACCCATGAATGTACCAAATGGGGGAAGGGAGCTTATTTGCAGGTTGAAGAATGCCAAATCCTCAACAATTTGCCAGTACCAGAGGAGAATATGAGCAGAGTATCTGCTGCTGGAATAGGACCATCTCAAAGAAGAAACGGATAATTTATAAAATGTTAATGATTACAGAAATTCCATAATTAGAATCACTGCTACTTCTGTTGCAGATAATACAGATGGATGAAAGGGAACAGAGATGGTCCTCCAGGCTTGCAGGAAATTTTTTTGCTGTTCAGCACTGAGGAAGATTATAAGAATCCAAAGCCTAAGTAAGGGAGAAGCTGAATAAGAAGGAGGAGGCAAGTATGTCTGGATGAGGAAAGCAAAGCAACTGTGGATAATACATAAGAGACAAGAGTGTGTCAGAATGGTTTAATATAAATCTCAACCAAGGGCCTATTTTAATTTGTTCTCATTTTTCTTTTCAGACGTTCCTTCCTCAGAACATATTTTAATGTGAAAGAGCCTTAGGAATTTGCCATGGATCCCAAGAATGACTTGAACTGAGTCTCAGACTCATAAGAACAAAGGAAACTGAGCACAGCACAAAATCATTTCTATTATAGTCATATAAAATAGCATATTGTAAGTCATACACTTTTATCTGTCACGTCAGTAACATGGCGTGACTCCTGACAGAAGTCATGTGTATTAGCAGGCTCTGTCTCATCAGCTGAAGCCAGAGCATTGGCAATAGGAGGACTACTTTCGAATATTGCGCCTTTTGATACATATGCATTCCGTGTTTTTCTGCTGTACTGCATGGTTCATAATTTCATGCTTAGTATGCTTGCTGCTGACATTACCCTTCAGCACGTTTCAATTTCAGGCTCCATACTATGCAAAAGTGCCCAGGCATATAATCAAAACACCAAATAATGAAGCTTCAACTTAACCAACTTGAGCACATCTTCAGAGCTCTGTAGCTGCTTACAGAGTGATTTGCTGAGTGGCTTTAAGTAGATATTAAAAGCTAAAAATGTGCATCAGTCCTTTACTGATGCTGATTCGCCTCCTTCCCTCCATGTCATATATTTAACCCTCGACACACACATTTCCCATTCTTTCATTTGATGTTGCTGGAACTACAGTGTAACTCCACCCAAAAAGTCCCATCCTCTCCCGAGTCCTGCTGAGCTTACAGTCTCAGTATATTTTTCATTGCAGGAGTCCTACAGGTTAGTTTTGCCCCATGTGAAAGACACTATTCTCAGTTTCACAGCTGCTGCCTATCTGTTTTACTGGAAAGTAATCCAAAACAATTCTCTTTTTTTCTTGTTTTATGAGAAAATTCAAACAGGAGAAGACTGAAACATGATCCCTCAACCATTTTTTATTTTCCCTGCACTCGCTTTGCTCTCTCCTCTTTAACCCTTCTCTAAATGAAATAACTCTGTCTTTCCATCCTCTCTTCATTCTGGACATTCTCTGTGATTCTGGTCTTTTCGCTTCCTCATGTTTTCTCCTATTCCTGCTGAAATTGGTCCATGAACAATCGGTCAAAACTGAGGACAACAGATAAATTTAATGTAATAGATTAGGAATTTATACTTATGGGGAATTATGCTACTTCAGTGTGGAATCCAGAAAGACTGGGAGGGTAGTGTTTCTTTAAATTTAGTGGTCTGATTTAATGTGATTAATCCTGCCAACAACCCTGACAGAAGTCAGAGGAAGAAAAGAAGGAACTGAAAATACAAAGTCATGTTTTAATTTTTTGAATGTTAAGGGAGACAGAGAACTGGCTACATGTCTGTCTTTCTTGTAAGTGAATTCGTGAGACCAAAATGCTGTACAGGTATTGCCTCTCATAATACGTAAATCACATTTACCTACAGAAAGGAGGAATGTTCACATCACAGTCATTCTGTCTGGGACAGAAAGAGACTGCAATGTAATTAGCAGGAGGATATGGCTGTTGTAAAAGGTCACCTCTCCTATGAAGAGAGGCTTTGCACAGTCCAACCTAGACAGGCTTGAACAATATTACAAGAACATTCATTATATCCATTATAATGTCTCAAGTACATCTGCAACCAACCCAGGCTGCAAATACAATGCATTTCCCTAAATGGATTAATAGGAAAGCAGAGGTCTTAGAATTGCTCTGACATATCATTTATACACATTGTAATCCTGACAACTGTTAAGTATTAGAGAAAATCCAAGACTGAGATTGTGTGAGGAGAGCCCACAATTTATTACACTCTACAATGCAGCATGCTGATCTGTTGATTAGCCCTCAGCTATAACAGCTAAGAGATGTCTCAGAAAAAGTTTAGAAGACAGCTAGAATATTTCATATATATATATATATATATGATTTTATCTTGTCTTCCTCTTTTAATATTCTTATTTATAACTATGTTTTCATATTTATGATCAAGAATGTAGCCTATTGCTTTGCTAGACAACACTTGTTTTCATTCACTTTACGCCTGCCCATCATTTAAATCTCCTGAGACAGATAAATTACTTCCTCAGAAGCAAAAGGATGAAATTAAGCAGTACTACAGTCAGGCTCTGGATGCCAGCAGACTAAGTCACAGCTTGGACTTCCAAACAGCGGCAGCTGAGGAAGAGTGCACTGCTGTGGGTGAAGTGCTCTATGTGGAAACCCATTTGTGACAGAGCACAGGTGTCCCCAGCTCCCCAGGCCAAGCACAAGTGTCTTGCACAGGCACAAACCTCTTGCAAGGCATCTGGGGAGAGGAAATGTGTGCACCCAGATAGCCAGGAGCTCTGCAAGTACAAGGTCTTGTTCTGCCATCGTGGGTGAAGACCTCAAGACTCCTGTAGCATTTGACAATGCTTTTAGGCAGAATTTGTGACTGAGTACTTCCCTTTCTGCTACTTCTGTGGATGTGTACTCTCGTTTCTCTTCAGATCATATAAAGATAAAGATGTGTTCAAAGAATTTCAGTGAAGCAGAAAGGCTCTGTTTTCCCTTTTGGAAACTCAGTTTGCTACTTGAATGAGGAGATGTCCTGACTATCCTGAGCATATCTGTACAAGCCTACAAGCCGACTGTGTGAACTACATCTATTGACCCTCCAGGAGAAAGGGATCTGCAGCCTGGTCTTGAAGATAAGATCCAGATTCCACAGGAGTCAACAGAGAGGCTACTGCTGATATCTTTGGAAAACTTACTCCTGGATTAGGCAACTTTGGGTAACTCACCAAGTGCACAGTTGGTCTATTCTCCTGAAGTCCATGGAATTGTAGAAGAAAAGAAGTCCCACAGAAGGAAGCATTCAGTGAATCATTACCTTTTCAGCAGTGAACTGGACCATCGGGGGTGCTGGAAAGTGTAGAAGGTTTTCAGTGGAAACTGAAAGAACCAGAGCAAAGGATTTACACCAGGCATGCCTCATCTGTAAACAGCTACTAGACATCTGGTTTCCAGATAAAATAACATTATGGGAAGTATAGAAAAATTGTGTAGGTATTCAGAACATCATATTTATGACCTGTACATATGACATCTTAAAATGCATGTGTCTTCATGTAGACACACTATTTATAAAAAACTCACTGTCATTTTGAACTAGAAGGCAAGAGAGAAAAAAATCCTGAAAATTTTATTTAAGTAATTCTAGCAATACAACATCTAATTTTATTTGCTTCCTCACAATGTCCTTGCATTCATACATAACTGGTGCATGATAATGGACAAATAAGAGAAGATTATTATTGGAACTCATGATATACTGTATAGCAACTTATTTTGCAATTAAGATATAGCCTATCTCAAATACTGCTCTTCAGTTTGAGCCTCCCTATAAAGGCAACAGAAATGGCTGCTCTGCTTTTTATAAAACAACTTTGTCAAAGCACTCCAATTGGATTCTAAGTCACCAAAATGCTTTAGATTTTCACACAAAGTGTGATAGGGCTTTTCGTCCTCGCTCAGCCATTTTGGCTGGTTGTTACAATCACCTTGCAATTGTTCTGATTTGGCTCTGTTATGTCTTTTAGAGCTGAGGCAAGACATTCTGCTTGCAGTATTACTAGGGGTATTTGGCATTTGCTGCAGTCGTGTGTGGCTGTTGTTAGTGTGGAGCCACATAAGCAGCGACAATGCTGTGATGGGAACAAACCCCCGACGCAAAGTGGGAGGAGGATGGTGCATGGAGAGAGTACTGGTAAGAGCATCGTCTGTGTAGGTGAACACTGTGTGTGCTGTCTTTGAATAACTCAAAGCAAACAGAAAGCTCAGAGTCTATTAGTACATGCATAGTGAATATTTCAGATACATGATTTATAAATATGATACAGTCCTGAAAATGTAGTTCCCATTAGTAACTAGAACAGTTATTATTTCACAGAATGCAGCGACGGTTCAAACTTGAAAGAATGTGCTAATTAAGAAACAGCAGGGAGAAAGAAAGGCCCCACTTGCTATATTAGCATCATTTTATTTCAGACCTTGGTGCCAGATAGGAAGGTAAAAGGCTGCTTCATCACAGTCATTTGCTTATAAGCACAAAATTTACCTGATGGTGGGTGGCAAGACTGAGATGACAGAGGATGGGAATCCATCCTAAAAAGAGGAGCAGGGTGGATTCAAAAAAGTAGGAGAGCTCCCAAAGCAAATCAGAGTGGCAAACTAAGTTGCGTGTTGTGCTAGGTAGTTTTGGAAACTCACTCCATGGGCAAGGGATTGCTGCCAAAAAGACACTTGGCTACCACTGCCAAGTCCACACTCAGAGCCCTGGCTGCCATGCAGATGGGGTACTCCGACAGTGCAGGCTGCTGTTTTCCACTTCTCATTTTGGTTTTGTTTTACATTACAGAGGAGCACCACTCTTCACTAGAATAAGTTTGTATTTTAGGTTAATATTTGAAACAGATTTGAGACAACCTAATGCCACCGGGTTTTCTTACTTCCTGGGTAGTCAAGAATCCAGACCAAAAGGGGTGTGCAGAAACCCACCGTGTCTGCAGCTTGGTATCTGTGAAGAGACCCAAAGGCCCTGGAGGTGCTTAGGGCCAAGTGTTAGGGAGAAATCAGCCCTGTCTCACAGGCAAAGGTATGCAAGGAATTGTTCATTTACCACCTTGGGTGACCTTCAGGTTAACAAAAATACCTTTTCATGGAAAGAAACGTGTATTCCAGAAACCAGGAAAAGAGAAGAAACTTGTAAGGCTGGAAGATAAATGAGTAATCTCTCCTTACAAGAGTAGAGAGAAGCAGAGTTTAGTTATTCTGAGCTGTAGAGGGTACATCAATTAGTTTGAAAGTAGGGTACGTGGCAGCAAAGTGTAGAAGCACTTCCATTGCTGACAGTATTAAAAACAGATCAAAAGACAAACACTGTAAATCGGGATTTGAGTTTTAGTTGTTCTGAGGAGCCGTTAGCAGTGGAAATTACCTCGCTACTGACTCCCTAGACAATCTTTTCATGCAGAGAGAATGATCCAAAGGTAATTAGCATCAGTGGAAAAAGCTCCTGGGTAAAATTTTTGTCTGCACTGAAGTGAAGATGAAATGCTTTAGTTGTGGGGGAAAGGATTTCATCCAATGCACATCCTGTGAAAGGGTTACACCCAGTGAGCACTTCAGACAAGAATAACACATCTCCTTTCTGTTCCCCATGCATTCCTCTTTGTTTTCTTTCAGATATCATCAGGAGCTTCCCTGGAACATCTTGCAAATAGGGAGTTTTCTTAGGAGTGACAAGACATGCACGCCTGCAGTATGGTTACACTAAGTACGTGAGAAAACAATCTGAAATGTGCAGCCTCTCCTTCCACTCCTTAAAATAAGGACTACTCATCCATCTTTGTATATTCAAAAATAAGGCATTTTTAGAACCAGTATGAAGTAGAAGTAATTTTAGTAGCCCCATTCGTAAGTTTGACAGCTTTGATAAGGTAGGAAGAATATGCAACATGAAAAAAACATGTGGGATAGGAGTAAACCCCCCAAACTGCCTAATGACCAACTAATAATATATTTTGCCTCACACTATTCAATGCCTAAGCAGATAAGAAAGATTTCAAGAAAGTATTTCAACTGGGCTATGAAAACTGTAGGATAAAAGCTATCAAATACTGCCCTGGGTTACATTTGTGATATTTTAAATACATTATGGTATCTTTTTGTGTCATCATTTTCTTAATTCTACATCCCCCAAAATGCATGTGTTCCTAAACCAAGTTCTGCTTTTAGGAATGAGCGCCCTTGACTTTTAGTTTCTGTGGCACTTGAGAAAAACTGTGTCAAACCCTCAATGTTTAATAAGTGTCCTTCATCTTCTTCCACATCTCCAGGCCATGGTACACTGCCAAGTACAGAATTCAAGTGCATCTCTAACTTTCCTTATCCAGTGCTACTGAGTCATGGCAAAGTGATTATTAAAATACACATTTGCACCCTGTTATTAATCCATTTCAGGTGAAAAACACAATCTAAAATTTGTCTTAGCTCTACAGAGCACATTCCTAAGGGCAGACATTTGAGATTATCTTCTGCCTTGCACATCATCAACAATCTTTTCCAGGTAATTTCCACTTAAAAATCTTTAGTATGAATAATTGTATTACACGTAATTGTGTTAAAATATTTCGTGCCTAATATGCCAAGTGACTTTATATTTCAGGAAGAAAACAACATGTTTTTCTTGTAAATTTACTGAGTATTCATACACTCTCCATATGTGTTTTGAGCTGAAACCTCTGCAGACCTTGGGGTGAAGAGACATGGACAGGCTAATGGAAGCTGGCTCCCTTTTAGGCTTTCTGTATTTTGGAGAGGAGGGGGAAGAGGAAACTTCCATTGTGAAAGTGAAGAATTTGTCCTGACATGTTGAAGTTCATGGAAACCCTAAAACCCAGTTATGTTACATTAAAGCTTTGCCCAGCAGTGTCAAGCCTGCTTTTATTTTAAAGTCTCCTGGAACAATTGACTTATACCGACCTAGACTTTTGAACACTGCCAACAAATCATCAGGTAGAACCAATGGTATGTCTCTTGGACATGCTATATGACATTAGCCTGCACAGGAGCTGAACCAGTAAGTCTCCCTCTCTCATCCTGCTAGGATGATGCAAAAGATGCCTTACTACAAAAGCAAGGGGTTTCTTTTCCAGATGAAAAAGCTCACACATGAGAAATGCTTCCACACATATCAGTCTTTCTGCTGCAAAAGGATCCAACTTACTGAAATGCCACAAGTCACCCTGTCAAAAATACAAAGCTTATTTGCCAGTGATACCCTCCTACTCTGCTGCAGCCCACAAGATGCTTAAAATAACTAACCAAAGGTAAGCTTCAAAGCCTTCTGCCTTGAGCTTCAGTTTCAAACAAAGCAACTGAAATTTAAACAGAGGAAGTAACTGTTGTTCTGTTCATGATTTCACCCTTCAACCAGAAATAAATATAAATCCCTTATTCCTTAACTATTTCATGGAACTTTGAATCAGGTGAGTGCTCATGAAAGTGCAAAGCATTGTTAAAAGTTACAACAGTGGAGTAACTTTCAGTATGAAAACACAGAGTGCTTGGAGTGGCCCTGCCATCTCTGATCACCTTGCAAGTAGGAGGAAGGTGCCAAAAAGTTCTCTAATGCATCTCTGTATTTGCTCTGTAACATTGCTACACAAGTACTTAACACTTGAGGCTGTAAATCCTGAACAATCTTCCAGCATTAGCTGCTGCCTTCAGTTACAGTCAGCCTAGCAGGTTTGCCTTCCAGTAATCAGAATGAGCCATGAGAGAGACAAGGAAGCATCTGCGTGCCTGCCCATAACACGTAACTGCGTCACACTGGTGGATTTATGCATTTCAGTTCCCTATGTCCTGGCTTTCGCCTGCCCTTTCCGGCCTTCATCCCTGATTTTTGACCCAGTCAACAAGTCAAGTAGGCTCCTGCTTGCCTTTCTTTGGAAAGTTTCTTTTGTCCCCTGGCAAGTCATGGTCTGTGTTATGTGTTTGCTGGGTGACCCCTTTCTGCCTCAGCCGAATAAACAAACATGATTCCCCTTCATTCCTGTCCTATTCTTCTACCACATTTCTGTCCCTTAATTTCAAGTCAATGATTTTTCAGCTTGACTCTCTCTCTCTCCAATATTTCTGAGGTTGTAAAGGGCTGAAAAGCCCCATTTCCTTAAACCTAAGCCATATAGAGGCACTGCTGACTGTGCTGGGATGCACCCTGGGGTAGCAGATGTTAAAACCGAGATTATTAAATATTCTGGTTATGAAGCAGCATGAGTGAATTTGAGAAGATGAGCTTCTAGCTCTTCTGTAAGTGACTTGAGAAGAGTTAACTGCAGTTTGGGTAGCACAGAGGAACATTTTCAAAGATAGAAACCCTGAAATGTCAAAGAACAGAGTTATCAAAACAGATCGTTGTTAACAAATGGCTGTTTATTGCTAACACAAAGCAAGTGTACGATTTGAAGCTGGATTCCTTCTGTAAGTGTTTACTGGAGGAAGAGACAAAAATAGACATTTGTATCCTATCAGTTGTTCATAGCACTCACAACTGCTTCCATATGGCCCACTACTCTGCTGTTTTACTTCCAATTACTTTCAATTCCAATTGCTTTCAATATGAATTCCAACTTTGGTCTTTAACAACGATCCATTGAGTGAAACACTGTCTAAGTATTACTGTAGGTACATCCTATTCCCAGTCTAATTGTTTAGAGGAAAATTAATTTGAAATAGTGACCAGAATAAACTTCATGCAATTGAAGTTCTCAAAATACCATTCATGTCTGGACAAGATTTGCCATATCACAGTTGATTTTAAAATCTATCGGTGATTCTATTGCTTAGTTTGGGTTTGTCACCTCAGTTTTCCTGTCTACACTCATGCCAGTATCTGTGCATCTTTGGAAATTACTTGGCACCTCTTTTGTGGTAGGAATTAAATCAGTAATGCATAATGCTCAGTAGCAAAACCACACTGCAGAACATGATCTGATGGAAGTACCACAGAGAGGAGGAACTGAAATTATTCAGACAGTTCAGAATACTGTTTTCAGAAAATACTCACCAGGACGTTTCATCCATAACTGGTTTCTGTTACCATGGTTTTTCTTCCTGCACATGTTCAAGCAGATGAAAAATGGGCATCAAGTGCACATGCCAGCTGAAAGTCTTATTCCCTTGCTTCTGTGCAATACAAAAATAGTATTTCTGAGAGCTAGGCTGTCTGCTCTCCTCTGCCAAATAGTGGGAGAGTCAAAGGTAGGACAGAAACCTTTGCTGCTCTCTTCGGCATTCACTGTCAGTCATGCAGATATGACATTACAAAGCTACATATGCCAGCATCCATTAAGTGTCTTTACTGTAAAGAACACTTTATTTCTGTGGCAGGCAGTCTCGCCCCACTGGAAGTGCCATGCATGTAATAGTGTGTAATTGAAATAACATTTGCAATGCCATCTGAGAAAAGGCTTCAGCTTGGAACTTATTAACAACCTAAGGATGAAACAAAACACTTAAACTACAATTTGAGGAGTAGGTAAATATCTAGCAGACTTCGATGGCAAGGCGGGGGAAAAGGAGCTTATCACCATTTCTCCTTCTGTGTGAGAAAGATAAAGAGAACTTAAACAACACTGCCTGACTACAATGAAATGCAGGGTAACATAAGGAAAAGATCAGCTATCCAGTGGCACAGTGTGAGTTCTCAAATCTTTAAAACACGCAGACCCCGAAGTTCCAAATCACAGCACTGCACGGGTGGAGCAGAAGGCTGTTTTCCCTCTGTGCAGGGTACTGAGGGCTTGCTGGCACCTCAGAGCAAGGGCAGGCTTGGTCAGTGCCAGCGCTAGGTCAGCCATGCTAACTGGGGGAACCATGACAGGGGAGGGATGGCAGCAGTGAGTGCTTCTGCACGAGCTAAAGATGGGAGCAGGAGCCTCTGGGGATCCTGGTAGGCAGGTTGGTTGCTAAATTCTGTGTCCTCAGAGCTAGTTGGAGCAAGCTGGCAAAAAGGAGCCAGTATCACACTTTTGTTTTGAGCAGGGACGTGTCCCCTGTTTATTCAGCATGGGCTCTAGTATCAGAAAAATTTGGAACTTTTTCCTTCCCCTGACTTCCAAAAGGAATGGCAGGAACCATCTGCCTCTCCTTTTCAGGTCCCAGTCAAGTGAGGAAATCTGCTACTACACAGTACAGCCCCTGGCATCAGCGAGACCTCACCTACACAGCAGAGGCTTCACCAGAATGATTGCACCAGTCCGGACTGTGAAACAATATCTAGTTCATAAAGTATGCAACTTTCCCAGAAAATGGCCCAGTATAGCTGTCATACTGGCAGGAAACAGTTCTGCTGACTTACCCGATTTCATTCCTGGATTTAGCTGCACAGGCAAAAACCCACTCCTGGTAAGAAGTAAATTTAGGAGGGTTGTACTCTGCTAGTGCAGCCACATCTGTCAAACCTTCTTTAGTAGAGGCAAAGAATGAGTTTGTCAACTTGTGCAAAACAAAGAGTGATCAAGACCTGCTTTTAAATTCCAAGTAAAATAAGCCCATTCAGCCCAGTGGTCACAGAATTGTGAACTGCCAAAGATATAAATCTCCTAAAACAGAGACAGTAGCAGGCATGGTTGCTGGGAGGCAGGATTTACTCTTTGGATTATAGCAACAGCTGAGAACTCCAGCTAAGATCTGTCATGACAGTGAGGTGGGGACAAATATATTGATGGTGATGTCAAGACAACCAGACAAAAGCTTTCTGAGGTGAAGTGTTTTCTGTGTCTCAGTACAGGTGTTTCATGCAACCACAAACTAAATGCACTCAAAATTTGTGACTCATATAGCAATTCCAGAACTTGCTTCATGTTCAATAATCAGCGTTTGCAATGAGCTCAGGCATTAGGGCCTCTTCTCAGCTGTTCTTTGAAAATCATGAGCACCAGTGAGAGCTAAACCCCATTACACAGCATCTGACAACAAATGTGTGTGTTCTTTTGCAGTTTTCTACATTATTAATTTTCTACCTGATGGCAGTATGCTCCTATTATTTTTGCCTCCCACTCGTGTTCTGTGATGAAAAGCCTGCAGTAAAAATTCAGACTAATTCTTTTTATTTTACTCTCTCCTGCTGCTGTTCTATCTGTCAGAGCTGCTGCAGGAAAGAAAAACTGTAGCAGAACAGACTAATGAAAACATTGCTCTACCTTTTGCAATATTAATACTGACAGAATTTCATAGCTCCCTGTCTCAGACAGTAAAGAAAACAGCTCTTATTTTTCATATTCCAACTATTATTTTCCCATTGTCACAGGGTAGCAGAAAATCAGAACCACCCACTACCTTCTGCATAAAAGCCACCCCCTAGAGCTGCACAGAGAACACTGTTATCTTCCAGTGGCTTCAGTGATCCAGCTTTCCTGACTTCTTTTTTTATTTTATTTTTTTTTTTTTTTGGTGGGGGGAGGGCTGGTTATTTGTTTGTTTTCATGTTTTTTACATCACTATTAGTTTCCAGTCCACAGCTAGAGACAAAGCAAAGTATCAACTTCTACCTGCTCTGTGTCCAGAAGGGAAAGATGCAGTCACCTCTGCGTGAATTCTCCTCCACCACCTGATCTGGAAGCAGAGTGCAGAAGCAGCTAGAGCTAGAATCAGTCACAACATGAACAACCAAATCTGTAATCCCCTTTTTTTTTGCCTTGTTCAGCCACAATAATGTTACTTAGTCACGTATCTTAGAACCTAGAGCATCCTTCATAGCTAACACCTGAGATGTGTTATGTATGATTAGCAATGTTGTATGAATAGTAATAGATCGATTGCTAACAATTCAGGTAAGCACCTAAAAATGTGAATACCTGGTACAACCCTCCAGCTGCAAGCGTTACTAGTGATACTACTGAGATTTAGGGAACTATTTTGCCCTCTATTTTTGCTTTTACATGTATGTGTTAGTTAAATATTACTCTAATGCCCTCTAGTGTCCACAAATAAGAGCGAGTCTTGCTACTGCTTCGTCTCAGCACTCCTCTCGGCAGGGAAGTTTATAGCCTTACATGGTGCTGAACAGCATGCAAGGAGTTCAGATTATTAAATATTAGACATGTACTACTTATTCCCATCTGCTTCACTGCATGGGGAGAACAGCCAAGTCCCACCAAAGCTGACTGGGGCATGCAGGGTGACACTTGGTTCTTGGAGGAAAGACATACATGTAACACTGAAGTTAATCAGATATGACCTTGGAGAAGTTACTGACTCGACCTGGAAAAAAACCCCAAACTTTCTCCTGCTCCTTCCCTACCATTCCCATTGCCTTGAAGGCAAAGATGCCCTCAGAAGAGAAGTGTAGTGACCACAATAGAAACACTTTGCAATGTGTTTATCTAAGCATAGATACAATACCGGATGTGCAGGAACCCAGAAAGGATAACCTGACCTATCCAAGGTCACAGCGTGCTGCCATGAATAGATCCAGACCTCCTGGCTCCCAGAGCTGTGCCTAAACCACAACAGTGTGCTCCTTCCTCTCAGCAAATATGCTGAGAAGTTGCACAACCTGAACCTACTGGTTGCATTTCTTTCTGAAGTTCCTGACAGCAATCCATAACCAGATACTTCAAACTCAGCATTATGACTGCAATCTACTGGTGGTGACACACGCACTCTTTGTGCCTGATGTTGTATCAGGTCGCTTTTAGATGAAAATCTGGTCCATGATTAACAGCTGAGGTGCAATGTATCTGCAGAGATCTTAAAATATACACAGTGAATTCCAGTACTCTCTGTGAGACTTAAAATATGTTGGTTTAGGATCATTTTATTGCCACAAATAGTTTAGCTATTACTATTTATTATAACTGCTGAGTTGACAGAATCCTATTCACTTAACTAGTTTTGGTTTTAATCTTAAAAGGCAACTGCCAAAGTATCCTGATTGTTCTTGTGGGGTCCTCCCTTTAACCCAATTTGCTGAAGGAACGATTCTCCCTCCCTCCACTGATTTTAAATTCACTGGAATTTTACAGACATTCAAGAACTGAGCTGCGGCAGCACTTCCTAGATGTTATGAGAAGACTATTTTGAGCCTTGAAATCTATTATTTAAAATTGTCTCTTGTGCCAAGTTTTTCTGATTTTACAGCCTTGTGTGAAATGAATAAATCAAATTCCTTTTTTATTTTCTTCTCTTTTCTTCTCTTTTCAGTTTTTTTTTTGGCACTGGGGGAGACCACATATGACTTGAGTTCTGCTCTATGAACTGCTGAAAGTAGCTTGCTGTTTAGTCAGTAATAGGAAATGACCAAATCTCCAGCCTACAGATGGAAGGTCTAACCAAGGCATCACTAGATTTGGCTTCCAAAGTGATAGCAGGGACAGTTTTAGGGATAATTAAACAGAAACAAGTCACTGAATGAAATTCTGTTTTCCAGTAGAAAAAATGCCAGGCCAAAAATCCATCTTTCATGTATTAGTACCATGTCTGAGATGGATCAGGTGTACAAAAGCTTTAAAAAATACTCTTACAAAAATCATTCAAAAATTACAGAGAAACACACTGTGAAACGTTCCTTGACTAATTCAGGAGCCAAATATTCTTTTAAAGTTACAATAACTGAAGGGCAAGGTTTTCAAGGGTACATAAGGAATAGACAGATGTTTATTGAAGAATTACTAGAATTTATTTTAAAACTATTAAAAAGGAAAAGAGTAACACAATTTGATTACTTTCATATAAACACACACACTCCTCAAGCAGAAGGTACTGCCATAGGGCTATTTATTCTAACAGTGTTTGCCACCAGTATTATTCTTTTAAGTGTTTTCTAGACAAATAGGCCCTTTCTTCTATACACTTGATATAGCCAGTAAATATGTTCAAGAATCAGCTTTATTAGACGCTGGTAATAGTCTAAATATTGACTTTTGTAATCCCCTTTAACAGCTGCTGCTTTCTGCACTTGAATTGACATTTAGCTCAGAACTGAGTACACCAGTGACACCGTGTTTAGAAATTACTCAGGTTATTTAAATCCTAGGATGTGTTACAACAGATACAAAAACTGAAATAAATGTAAAAGAGGAAACATTAACCTTGCTGGCAATATTTAGCTATGGGAAACATTCATAATTCATAAACATCCACATAGCTTCTTTCCCAATAACCATTTCAAATCAATAGTTTTACTTTTAAGCTTCATATGTATCATCTTAACTGACTACAGATCTGATGCACATTTCCGTAGACCTAATATGCTTATTGCAAAATCATACTTTACTCATGAAAAAGTTACAAACACAGAAATTTTAAAAGAAATATAGAATTACTGAAGTAAAAATTCTGATTTCAACTTGTAAATAGATTAAAAGTTTATTACTTTTTTACATGAAAGCAACATGAAATTGCAGTATGGAGAACATTCTTCAGCAAAGCAGGAATAGTGAAAACAACATAAATTCTTTAGAGTATTTTTTATAATACTGTGGTCCATATATCCATGCACTTTTCAGCCTCAACACCGCTTACCAACACAGATGCCCCTGCCAGTGTGGGGAAGAGGAAAGCAGGGAAAGGGATGCACTGGGCTGGGAGGGGATGTTTCTGCCCCCTCCCTTCTGAACTGTGAGGCTTCTGGACAGACACTCGACAGCAGTAGAGTCTCAGCCCCCGCTGGTATATGCAACTCAGTCAAGTACTTTCTCCTTTCAAACTGAAGGCATTAAGGAAGAGACAGAAACAAGCTCCCGGTGCTGAACCAATCAACTCTTGCCCTCTTCCCAGGCAACTACCAAAGTAGTTCAGACAGTTTAGAGTGCTGAGCAGCCAGCTGGCCGTGGCCAAGGAGGGTGTCTGTCCTTCACACTGGGCTTTGCTGGTGTAGCACTGGTCACAACACTGCCTTTCATCTTCTGTTTTCTTCATGGACTTCTATATAATGACAGCCTTTTTTAAAATTAAGAACTGCTGTAGCAAACTCGTATATAAAAACCTGTTCAAAGCAACAGGAACACATCAGTCAAATTCTGATCATGGGTATTCTTTTATTATTTATTTTAAAACTCAAGTTTGTTCTTTGGACTCAACCTTTTCCAGATCACTTCAGATTGCAGTCAATAATGCTAGGCCATGCCAAACTGAAACCTATTCAAAATAATTGTCTATGGAAGCCATGTTGCCCACCTCCTTTGGAAAAATAGATTTGCCTCATACCACCACAATGTGAAATTCTACTAAGATTCATGTTTTTATTTCAAAAGTTTATCTATGTTTTTCCTCGTTACTTGTTGAGAATGGACTCTCATAGCTCTTATTGGAAAATATTGCTGAAAGGTTACTTTTAAATTACAAGCTTATAACACAAACAAGAATCTGTTTCTGTTAATCAGAAAATCTGATTGCTGACAGCGTTGCGTTTGGACCATTACGAAAAATCTCCACGTCTTTAAGGTGAAAGTCACATGCATAGGTGTTGCTGCTGAACTAGCCCATAGTTCAATTGTTATAAATAATACTTTAAAAGAGATATACTTTAAAGGTACTTTTAAAGTGATTCAAATGTGTTTCCTAAGAAGAAATTATCCTGGTTTATCTAGTTTCCAGCTAAAGCAAGTTTTCACAAATAACAATTTTTGAACTATGCCGAAAAAGATGTCAGATGAAATGCCCTTGGCAGTGTTTCTAGGTGGAATTATGAACAGATTAAATCATACCTTCTCTTCTACACGTCAGTGCCACTGTTGCATAAGCAGATCTTTACTTGCTCATTTCATTTTTCGCACCTGGTGAGAGATTACCTATTGAATTACTAAAGCAAAATTTACCTTTTCAATTTCACCACTGAGCTAAGAGATAAATACCTACTTAGATGCTTGAATTCAAGCAGACAGGTTCTCCGTCTAGAGCACTTTAGAGGTTTCCATTCATTTGACATGGAATTCAGGTGCTTATTTCAAGAGGCTTTCTCCACTAGACACCTAAAATTCAGATCCAAGCTAGACAGTCAGATGTAGTTGCAATATCTAGATGCAAGCTGAGTCTTATCCCATACGATTAACATTTTATGAAAGTCAGATGGCCTTAAGTGAAACGTCTCTCCCAGTGATCTTTCTGCCTTCAAATGGCCATTAAGATTCAGAACTATTTTTAGCATTTCAGTATGATTAATTAAATATTAAAAATTTAAGTAGGTAAGGAAAATTACTGTGTATTGCTGTCAACCTGAAAAACAGCCTAATATGAAAAGTTCTGGAGTCTGTAACTCAGACTATATTTAAGTCAACACAAGCCAAGTAATGAGGCAACTTCATCCTGGAACTACAGACAGTGAAAGGAGGTCAAGAAGTATGAATGCCCAAATAAATGAAGGGGCATACACTCTGAAGCTCAGAGAAAGAGAACGAAACAGTTCCAAACCAAGAATTTTGAACTCAAGTTGGAAAGTAATTAAATGATACAAATTTGGATGAAATAGTCTCATCACCCAAGACAACAACTGTAGTAAAAAAGACACTAAATTTAAGAGCAAAATCAAAATCAAAAGAAACACTTCCCTATTAATAAAACAATATTTTTATTCAAGATAGAAGTACATATATTCTGGAAATACATACACTCGGTTCTATACAGATTGTGTAAAATGTTTTAGTTTTATGACAAGAAATTATTTTATCAGATGTTCTCAGGTGACCAGCTGCTATTAAGATGGTAGCAGATGTCCAGACTGCTGTCCAGACCCCTGCTGCACCCCAGCTAGTCCTTGTTCTGCAAAGGCTCCTCACAGCATTGTTCTAACACATCCCACAAATCACAGGAGGCTGCACTTCCCACGCATTCCCACTTCTTGCAGGTGTTATGCTAAACACTTACTCTGAATTTATTCTTATGAGGTCACACAAAGAAGGTCTATACATCTTTAAAAGAGCTACTAAATAGTAGCATTGGTATCTGTGTCTTATATTGTCAAAAAAGTCCTTAAGATTTCAAATAAAGTGAAGCAACAAAACGCTGATATGTCTTCCAAAGCAATGGAAAGAATTATCTGAAAGTCTCATTAATTGATTAGAGTCAATCAAAAGTGTACAGTGCTTTGTGGACAGCTTTGTCAAACAAAAGACATCTGGCAAGTGGTGGTGATTTTAATAATGATAAATTGTGGGGGATATAAAAATAGGACTAATCACTCTGTATGAAGCATTACACTCACCAGAAATTAATGCGCATTCTGGAAAATAAATGAATTCCTGCTGTTCTTTCTGAAATACATATTACTAGACTTACTAATTTTGGCAGTGACTTTTCCAAGGTACAGTATTCAAAAACAAAGTATTTGCTAATTATCTCTCATAAAAACAATGAAACATGAAACATTTAAATACAGCATAAATGGTGTCACTGAAATAATCTCCTATTGTTGGTAAAGTTCTAAAACTTAAACTACAAGGGAAGGGCTTTCTACACAGCAATTGGTTTTGTGGAAGTAAGTAACCACAATCTAAATTTCAAAGAGTTTCATACTCTACATTTGTATGTAATTTTCTTTTTAAACTAGTCATCCAATAGTTTGAGTGAAAAGCTCCACCCCAACCGTGCTTTTCAAGGACAGCACCTGATCTGGAAGCTTCCACAGCTGCCTAACAATTCATGAACGTCTGGCAGACCTTCATGTGCCTGGAGAGTGCAGAAAAGAGCACAGATATTGTTTTGTCTTTTGAGATGCTTCAGAGGCCCTCCACTTCTGTATCTCCTTTTGACTTTTTGGCTGTCAACATCACAAACTCATCACAAAGGTTGCAACAGGACATAAAACCTGCAAACACATGGACACACTCAGCTGTGGGTGGAACAGCACAGGTGCACAAGATGGCAGCTCTCAGGGGGAAATGTTTGACTACCATAGCGTTTACCTACTGAGTTTGTTTTGTGAATACATCCAGGTGGCTTGTCTCTCAGAGATCATGATCCCTGGAGAATGAGCTCCTTAAAAGTGAGAGACAACTCCACTGGAGTCAGATGTAAAAGAACAATAAGAACAGTTCAACCTAAGACAAGCCTTCTAAATTTGATGTGATGTGGGGAAGGGACTATTACATATTTGCAAGAATTGATATTAACAAAAATATTTAAATAGTGCAAATTAAGTGATATGGAAAGAGTAATGACCTATAAGAACAAGAGCAGTACAGCACTAAAAAGGTTAATGTTTTAGCTAATTAACAGAATAGCTTCTAAGGCAGACTGTGAAAGAAAAGAAAGCAAGACACTCAAAGAGAGAGTTCTAGGGTAGGGAAATTCAAATATATCTTGTAAACCTCTTTAACAGGCTTCGCAAGAGTTTCTAATTCAAATTCTTTTATTCTGCCACACCTCCTCCTCAACTCAGTACTTTGAAGATTAAAGTAAATATACTGGAACAAGTGCCAACAGGATCCTGCTCTTTAAAATGATCAACCAAAAGCAAACATTACACACTAGCTCCTGAAGCTGTAGAGTTTTGGGCCACTCTCTAATTTTTTCCTTTCTCACTTTTCTTCACTATTTTACCTTCTCAGTTGCCTGTTATGGGCCAGTCTCTCAAATCAAATCTTCATCTCCACATCAATAACAGAAAAGATTCTGCTCTCTATATACTTTGGAAAACCTGAATGGACTCACACGATAATCAGATTTTAAGAACTACTCCTCTTCCCTGCCAACTGAGATGGAATATTAAGATCAATCTACATGCTCTTCTTTCATTAAAATTCCATAGGGTCTAGACAGCTAGTGTACAAATACATCAATCTGTGTGCTTATGCCTGTGTGAGTGGTGGAAAAACATTTATACTTTAAATTGAAAATAAAGAAGGATGTCAATGTCTTGGGAACAAAAGAGAGTTTGATGACCGCAATATAATCTTACAACACAGGCATGCTGGAATGCTCTAAATTTGCAAAATCTAACTCCTTAATAATGAAAGATTTTTGCATGTTAAACTACTACACTGGGATCACCAATGTCAAGAAAATGAAAACGTTTCTAACTGTATCCATAGGGATTTCTTCCAACTAGAAAAAAGAAGGCATTGCCAGCATCAGCAAATAGCTGTCAGACCTTTACAAAGGGACCTTTACCATAGTTACTAAACAAAAACAGATGTTTATAATTGAATTTTGCCTTGCTCTGGTTCACCCTTGCTCATCCACCATACCCATTCGTGATCCTATGGTAAGATGTTGCCATTTGCATGTTTTGCTAGATAGACACAATGGATACCTGTAAGACACACACATATTTTAGCTGCCACTTTACTAATAAGGCAAGCATTTTCTCTTTGCAAACAGAACTTGTTTAAAATCACGGGTTTGGTTTTGCTCATCAGATATGAACAATGTGAGTTGCTACTGAAGCTTGCTTCATAACTCTATTACCATTTGTATCCTGTGTCCTTCTAGTTGTTGAGAAAGTTGTTGAACAGACAGTGAAAAACTTTGACACTGTCAAAGCAGCAAAGTCAAAGGCTACTTATTACCAAAAAACTGTTAGTAAGGCAGAAAACTAAGCTTCTAAGTCCTTAGAGAGGAAAGGAAGAGGTCTGCAATATACTAAGGAATGCATGGCACTGAATGGAACCATTATTCTCTTTGTTTGAAAGAAACCTATCCTCGCTTTCCTAAGAGATGAGTTAACTGTCTGAAAGAAACAGGAAGATTATCAGAACCTGAAGACTCTCTGACTGGTTCAAAACCAAATTAGCTGCAACATCATTATAACTCTTCAGATGAAGCAGTTTTTATGCTGTTCATCTTTATGGATTATATAAATTTGCTGTAAGGGACTATGCAAACACATCGAATTACTTTCTATGATTTGAAGTCTCCCCAGATTGGTTGTGGATTCAATATGTACAGATGCAGTAGACATCTCAGCAAAATGGGCTAATGGTTATTGCTCTAGGAGTCAGGTCTGAATATTCCCTCGTTTTGCAAGATAGTTACAGCTTATGTTGTGAGATTCAGTTTATCTTGGTCTGCTCTCCCAGGGATAAAAGCACAGCTCTGGGTCACTCCCTCTGCTCTGTTCCCCTCTTAAAGACCACCAAGCACTTGCAGAGTTCCTTCGGGAGCTGAGCCCATTTAAAGCCGCAGGCGCTGTGCTTCGCTGTGCCGCAGCACCGAGGGGCTGCGCTGACAGGCAGCCTGAGACTCGGGCACTGAGCCACACTGTTTACACAGCACAGCCCTTGCTCTCTACTGTCACTCCTCAATAAGCGGCAGCATTTTCCGCAGTCCTGGATGTAACAAGGTCCTTGTCTGGAATTCTGTTACTCTTTTCATAAATTTTAGAGCAAAAAGTCCATAAAGAGTTAAGATGACTGAATACTGTGCAGGGCTAGGAGTTGGACTCGATGATTCTCGTGGATCCCTTCCAACTCGGCGTATTCTGTGGTCCTGTGATTCTATAATACAGCTCTAAGATGCCAGCTACAGCCAAGAGAGTTTGAAATGTCTTGTTCCAATACAGGGGAAGAGTGGTATAGTGGCTGCAAATGGTACTGCCTTGGAGCTGGCCTCATTGCTTGAAGCTGGTGCTGTTAGAAAATACTTGCAGACCTTATTAATCCAAAACTTTTGAAGTCTTTGTCAACAATTTACCTGAAAAAGGGTAAGCTCAGGCCCTTAGAATGACCTTCTCTGTGTCCCAGTGCATGCACAGTGTCCAGATGATGCTGACGTGGCAAAAAGTTTAGTGTCTTGACTCTCTCCTTCGTAAATTCCTATTTGCTTTCTCTTTGGTTTGCAATGCATGAAAGTTACAAAAACTCTGATGGAAGCCAACAGTGCCAGTGAAGATAATCAAAAGAGCTTCTACTACTGTGAATCAGTTTTTCAGGGCTGCAAGTTCTGCCAATGCCTGCACATTTTTTTGTGAGCAAATTGCTCACAAAATGGCCCTGTATTAGCTTCCTGGAAGATAATCTCCTATGAAAGCTTTTAGAAATATCTTGATTGCTCCATCTCTTCTCTTACAGTAAAGTAAGACTGTAAATGCCCAGAGATTTTCACTAACAAGATGCTCAATAAATGACGGGAATACATTAACAGGTTGTGATCCTTTGTGTCATTCCAGTGAACACAAATTCTTTCAATAGGAAACCCAACCCATAGTATTCTCTTTATTGAGAAATACAAAGTATTAAGACCTTCTGTCTCACATTAGAAGAGAGAAACATCATCACTCTGTACCACTCACCCCAGACACAGTGGTAATGAGAAATCACAAATACAGTGCTATTACTAAGAAATGATTGGAGTTTTTGATTGTAACTGAAATAAAATCTCTTCAGGAAATTTTGCAATAATTTAGCTATTTAGGAGGAATCTCATTCATTTTCATTTTAGATACCATTAAAAGGCTTTCCACTTCAAAGGTGGAATATGAATGTGCCATGACTTTAGGAAGCTGCTTTGCAAAACCTTCCACATATTACTATTTGTACGAATAAAACATTGACATTGCTGTCAGGCAGAGGAGCTTGTAAGGAAACGGGTGTCTGTGGCTGTGTTACACACATGAAAAACAGAAACAAGAACTCTAATGAAACTGTTCAGTATGTACAGTGCCTGTAAGTTTCCCCACCTGCACATGTGTTTAGGCACACTGTGCGCAGGAGCTTGGAGAAGGAGTAAAGAAGAGAGTGAATATATAGTGATATATCTGGTTGTATCCTTCTGCCTTCCAGCAGTTTGCAGCCCGAGAGCTTTGTGAAAGAGAAACTACCTTCCTCTCTTTGTCTAGCAGTTCCTTTCCAGCTGTAAATTCGTTAGGTTTCATGTTAAATATAGAATCATGGAATATCTCAAGTTGGAAGTGACCCATAAGGATCATCGATTCCAACTCCCTGCTCCTTGCAGGACTACTTAAAACTAAAAAAATATGAATAACAGCATAGTCAGATGATAAAGCTTCTTAAAATGATGTAACTATGTGATATAAGATAGGTGTTTTGCCTTCTATAGCCACTACAATAAGTACTTTCTAAGGGAAAAGTTTGGAGTGAACCGTGACCATGTTACCTTGAATGTGAACTTCTCAGTCTTTCTGGACAAAGCTTCCCATTGTTTTAAGAAATCTCTAAATTTCACAGTTTTTCCCTGATTTTCCTTTGGTTTGTTTTTGGTTTTTTTTTTAAGCTGCAGTGTGCCCAAATGAGAAGCAAATCTTGCTTCATCATTCTAAGATACAGAAACCACTGGCAGAGAGGCCAGAGGAGAAATGCCCAAAAGAAAGAGAGCAGGAAACAGTCTCCTTGAATCACTGGGATGGACGTGTTATACTTCAATTTAAATACTCATCCCGAAGGTGCTATACTTCAATTTAAATAAGATCCCAAAAAGCATCACCTGCTTTACTTAAACACAGTATAGAAACATATGTTCAGGCCTAAGGGAGGACTTGGGGGAAGTTAGCATCCCCATAGGTGCTCCAAGTGCTTTGGTCAGGAGCACTCCACGGTGGCTGAGGTTTGAGCCGGCACCTGCCCCCCAGGAAGGAGCCCAGGTGCTGTATAGTGGCAGTGTAACAGGTTACGGACAGATGTCTCACCAAGGTAATTTAGGACATCTGCTGAAGTTCCTGACTAAAAGAGAAATTTTGTCTCATCAAAAAGTGACTGGCTTATTTATTGCATCATGGAACTTTTTCTAACCTACATTTCGTGTTTCATCTTTTAAAGCAATGTACCATGAGCAGATAGCTACTGTAGATCAATTGAAATTATTATTTATAGGCTAGAGTTCTACTTCTTCCAAATCAAATCTCAAACCTTCCTGCTTTCAAATGTATTTTTAATTTGCAATGAACTAAGCAGAAGAAATCTATCATTGAGGAATGAGACTTGTGCTTACATTTGATCATTTTCCTTTCACATTGTAGACTAACACAAAGAAATCTTTATATCACTGAGCATTTCAGATAAGAGCTGACAGTATCTACTTGTGTATGTCAACAGAGGCATTGGTAGATTTTATTCTGTCTACAAAAAAACCCATCAGGCTGATCCTTCTCCCTCAGCTGTGTAATACAAGCTTTCAAGAAGTAACTGTAAATATTTATTTTTAAAAGCCTTTGTTCCTGTGAAAGGTATCCATGCCATTTATACTACAGGTCTTTACTTGGATTAAAAAAAAGCTGAGATCCACCAAATTATCATCAGCAAACTTCTCATTTTCATTACCTTTTTCTGTTACTGATAACTAGAAATGCTCCAGGCAAGAGTCCCTGCAGTTCAATCCCAGGTACAAGGCCTGGGTACCACCTAAGTGCAAGGGATATTCACTCCCACTGCTCACCAGTTGTGCCCATGGAGGTGCCGTGCCTCCCCACCACACAGTCACGGCACTAGGCCTTCTGGGCGTTCACCACCCATTCCAAAAGGATGACAAAATGCATTAGCTTGGACCTCTGTCAGACTGCTTTATTATGCAGTTGTGCACGTGGTACTCAATGCAGCTCAGCTGATTGGCACTGATTCATTAAGCCACAATAATACACTTCTCTTGTTGCCCACCCCCTACCATACCTGCCAGCCCAAACCAGGGAAAAAAGGGAATTCAGCCTATCTCCGTGTGGGTCTTGGTGGAGTAACTGCTGCTTGTTCCAAGGGGAACCTTTAGCTAAGGAACCCCCGGCGGTGCTGCTTGGCACCTCGCAGGCCANCTTATATAGGGATATAGGAGGGAGTGGGGTAATACAACAACAGCCAGTGGGGATAAGGAGGGGACGGAGTGGGGGCTGGATTACATCCTCTTAAGGGATGCAAGGGGCGTCTGTCTGTTGGTCAGTCAGACAGACCGAATCTCCATAGGGTCAATGGGAGAGGCCTTTCTCACTGAGGTAAAGGGGAGTCTTGCACTTTGGGGCCTGCCCACCAGCGGGCCCCCTCTGTACCTGGGCTCTCTGGCCCCCCGGCCACCACAACTGTTGGTTCAGCCGACACAGCATCAGCCTTTTGTACTGACAATCTTTTCTGTTGTTTTCCACTCTGGCAGTCTCATATTTTGAGAAGTTCTGATTGCTGACATTTTATTTAGAATTTTAAAAAATTCTGAAAATTAAGCCTACCATTATTACTTTTTGAGTTTTATTATTTAATAACCAGGTGTCTTCTTGTAGAGCAGAGGCTGCAGATTGAAATGAATGCCACATGAAATTTGTACCTGCTTTAGGTAGTATCAAAGAGTAAACCTAATATCGCCAAAACTGTCTTACACTGATCATTGCTGTGATTGCATGTACAACATATTAATTTAACTGGGTGGTTACTACAACCAACAGTAAAATTGGACAGTTATTAACAGCATAAAGTGTAAATAATTGGAATACTTCCCTAATCTGTTAGGTAAATAAGAAAAACAACTCATGAATATATATTTTTGTTCTATATTCAACATGATACTGTCAAAGACACTTTCAGCTATTGATACTATAGAATCATAAAATGGTTTCGGTTGAAAAGGACCTCCAAGATCACCTAGTTATACAATCCCTGCCCAGAGACAAGATGATTAATTTCACTAGGAATTTCCTAGTTAAATGTTTCAATAAAAACACGTATGTTCACCCAGGCTTCATTTTCACATATTTAGAAATAGTAAAATAAAATTTTAAAAAACCCCAAAAAACAGAAATACCGGTTTTGTACTTATATTTAGTTCTGCTGCTGTCACATTTCAAAGTACTTTGAGAAAAAAGGCTTGCAACTATTCAGTTATGAATCACTGCCAAACCCATATCCTCCTTATAAAGTAGAGTTAAGCCAAGCCTTCCCAGCATGTGCCACTGAGCTGGCATCTGCAGGACAAATGATTTCCTAGGAACTGAGGCCCGGATCATAAAATCAAAAGGAACACAGAAGGTGTTTATACACCAATTTGGTACCACTACCACCTTCAAAACTGCTGCTTCACTGTCACAGGACCTTGGGCTGAGCATAAGACATCCTCAGGACCGCTGCCACCTGAGAGCAAATGAGCTGCTCAGAGATCCAGCATGAGTTAAAACCCCAAAACAGGACTTGTTCTATGGTCTGTCTCCAGCCTTGCCAGTGACACAGAATTTTGTGGGCTCCTATACAGGAAGCAGAACTCAACTGATGATATAGGATGTATGTTTCTTTAAGGATCAGAAGACTCACCTGAGATACAGAATATCACACTCAAGCCCTGGCTCCAAAGTGGCTACCTACATTCAGATCTCCCAAGACCATCTGAGTCCAAGAGAAAACTCTCAGTTTCTCCACTTTACAGCTTCCCAGGACCCAAGATTATTTCTTGACACAAGTCTCTCCACTTCTTTCCAGCTGCAAGACATTCTCAGCATGTTGGTGGATTTACAGATGGAGATGGAAAGACATGGAGACACCTACAAGTTTTAACTTTGGGAATACCACAGCCGAGAAGTGGTTTTGAGTGTCTTGGAGATTGCCTATATGGTGGCTCTGACACAGACTTGGCTGACAATGCACTAGCACTGAGTTGGGGGGGTTTCAGCAGCTCCTTATGTAAGGTCTCTCTTTCTAGATTATGAAACACTGTACAAACTAGAGATGTTTCAAAGGAAGAGCAGTGAAGACTAGATGACTCCAAGCCTTCTGGGTCAGTGGTCAGCCTTCAAACTTCCTTGCGGGGTACCATACATAATTTATATGCAAGCTTTTATTTGAAAATCCTATAAAACTTGACTGATACAATTATCTGACATGGACACATTGACATATTTTGGAACCACAAACTAAAAGTAAGACAAAAATTTATAGTTTAGGTTAGTAGCTGGAGCCTGATCTTTCCCAGTAGTAACTGGAAGGTGTTATTCCCTGGCAGGCATTGGCACCACATGACAAGGGGCATTGCTTTTAGCCATTCTGATATCAGCAGTGTGTGATACCATGATTGGCAGGCAGTGCAGGAAGTTCTGGGACTAAAAAACTACAGAGAACCAAAGTACCCTCTAATTGTATGAAGGCAATTACTCACAGCTAAAGAATCTTGTTAAAAACATACAGAGAAACTCACAGCTCCACACTTTAGTGCTATGGCAGTTGTGTGAGAAAATTTTGAACATGTTTCCAGCAGCTATTATTTTATCACATATTTTCTTCTGCTAAAGTTCTAGCTCTTGGATAATTGATCACACGAGCATTTTAAGATTTTTCAATAAAAATGCTTATAGATCATAGGGCTGTGAAAAGAAGGCCTGAACCAACCATCTAAGCATAACTATGTGTCCTTAGAAACCAGGCTCAAAAAACAAAGTGACAACATTTATGTTCAGGACCATAAGAAGAAATAAGCATATGGTGTTTTGTGAGATAATGCCTTGACTGTGAAGGGCAGTTCATGGCTTTTGAGTGCTTGTGGCTGATGATAGGATTCCAAGTTCTAATAATCAGAGCAGCATTTGTGAACACATTGAAAAAAATAACTGGACACCCCCTCAGCCCAAACACTGTACATGCATGGTATATTTTATGACATCCAACAAGGAAAACAGTGACCAGATGTGTTTTTATAAGCATTTTCACACTTATGAAAATGAAAGAGCAATGAAAGAATGAGAAACACTCCAGAAAATCTTCTGTAAATTCAATAGAACATCTTGTTCCTCTACATTTCTAACCAATGAGATGTGAAATTACCAGACCCAAGTCGGCAATAAAGTAAGTTTGACTTCAACTTACAGATTTTTTAAGTGGCTATCGCAACTTGAAGATATTGACATAAAGAGTACTTGAGATTAACTTCTTGAGACTGGCAATAGATAAAAGCGTGGCTTTTAACTTGAAACTGATGTATATTTTAATAGATACGAGAAATCTGATCACATACTGGATAGCCCCATGAGGCAGCATGCAAAGTAGAATGAAAATAATGCCACTGGCCCAATGATCATACACTTTATGCATAGGGCAAAGCAACCTAGAGAGGAACAGGAGATGGACGATACAGATCAAGCCCATCTTAGCAAGTCAGTAAGTTCGTCAACACCACAGATGCTCCTCAGTCTCTATATTTTCACATTTTTGTAAACAGAGTGGGGAAGGGGTTAGTGTTTAGGGGTTAGTGGCATTGTGTTTGTTCACTCTTTTCAGAGCAAAAATTGCAGAGCCTGTGATCAGCTAAGCCACACTGCTGTGGTTGATTCCTATTAATTTTACAGTAAATATGCCCTTACAAATTCCTGAAAACATAGATGTGAAAGCAAGAATGCTCTCTGTGGGCCTATTAAGAGCACCACAAAAAACCATTAACTCAGAAAATGAATTAAACATTGTGAAATTAATTCCTACAGTGCCACCTTGTGTTCAAATTAATTTTCTAATCCTTTCACCTCCTCAATGGTTTATTTGTGCCACTGAAGCCTTCCAGCCCTGGAAACTGTTTCCCCCCAAGATTAGTTTAACATCTCCTTGGACACTGGAGAAGCTGCTTCTCACACGTTCTATCATTAAACTCCTTCCTGGAGTTCCGGAGATCGCAGTTCAGAATCCAGATTCTTGTAGAGCTGGGGTATTCCTTAAGCCACAGCAGTACCCGGCAGTTAGGACTTTCCATGATAAACTGGGAAACAGGAAAACTGGAGAACGTTCTGGAGAACGAATGAACTTGCTGCATTTTGGAACTTTCAAGGAAAGGTTTTTGTGAAAAACATTCAAGCAAATTACATTAACCTGACTACAACAGGCCACAAAGATTTATCTGCAAGTACAGGTCCAGATTTAATCTCTCTCCACACAGAGGAGTTTTTTTGAATTTACCAGCAACTCACTTCTAACTGCAAAAAGATCTGGTGAGGAACCACAAGCAGTCATTCTACATGCAGTATAACACTAAAGTAGGTCACTTCTATTCCGTAACAGAAAACTTGCAGAATTCCAGGGTAGCACAGTGAGAAAAGTGTAGGTAATAATTATCAAAAAAATCCTGAAACTTCTCCCAAAACTAGTAGCACAAGTGAAGGAATTCTACTGAAGTTCAGCATATTATGGTCATTTCATCAACATCACAAGGAACTAGGTGCCGTTCTCAAACTCCCAAAGCAGCAGATTTATTTATTTATAAATTTATGTTATCTACATTTAGACATATTTTTAAAGATGTTTAATGACCACAGTTCAAGGATTTCCTGGTTACATAAGGTTTCCAGCTACAGCAGAGGCACCAATGGTGCCTATAAACCAGAAGGTATGGATAGGAGATACAGCTACATCTACTGTGCAGCCTTGAGGAATTTAGGGTACACACAGGAGTTTAGTTGGGCATGGGGCTCTGTTTCATCCCTTGTGGTATGAATATCAAACATGCAGCACCACTTGGTCCTGGCTTAGGATCAGAAAACCTTAACTGGCTCATTTAACTGCACTGCTGCACTCTTCCTATGGAGCGCCGGGAGGCAGTGCTCATTCTTGCACACCTTTGTGAGGCTGCTCCAGAGAAGGGACCCAAAAAGAGTAATCCCTTCCAGGGTGTCCAAAGCCATACAAGCATTGTCCTGGGGAATGAGTCATGGAACATGATGCAGAGATTTCTAAAAGTCGTATTTTACCCAACTCACGAGCACCTTCCCTGCCACTGACCTTCCAAAACAGCAAACCCCGAAATATCTCCCATGGCCTGGTAGCATCCTCTGTGACACTGCTGATCTCACTTACTGAGGCATGCTGTGGTTTAGTGAGGATGAGGAAGGACAGGAGAGTGAGCACGAGGTTCCCAGTAGCTTGAGGAAGGAGTCATGGAGTGGCTATCCCAGGAGATGGCAGCATGACATACAATCGTGAGCAGTATCACTACCAGGCACGCCTTGGCTGTAACCAGGTGCACGAACAATGTTGCTGGACACTGCTAAGCACTGACCTGCTGTGTGTCAGCACTTCTGGGCCCACATACTGTCCTCACTTCGGTGACAAATCTGTTGAGTGCCGTTTCAAGCCAGGAGGACTTGAATTAGGTCACTAATTCCAAGATATGAAAGGCCACTTTCATCAAAGACTGACAGAAAGGCTGAGGTAGGATGTGAGATCTAGAAATCATCTAGTCCAACCCCAGCTCAAGCAGGGTTAGCCAGAGCCAGTTTCCTAGGACCATATCCGTATGTCTTGAATATCTCCAGGGATGGAGGCTCCACAACCTCTCCGGGCAACTTGTGCCAGTGTTCCCCATAAAGCCCCAGCGTGGTTCTCCAGGACCTTCACCACCTCTGCCAGAGCAGAGGGAGCATTCCTAGACCAAGCAGCTGAGATAATACAGCACTTGGCAGTCCTAGCTCCCCTCCACTCTAGACTGCAGCTTACTTTTTTGAGTTTTAAGAGGACTTTAAATATTTGAAGTGTGACTGTGTGAGCCTTTCCTCCACCAAATGCCACAGCTTTAAAGAACTGTGAGATTCAATAAAACACAGTTCAAAAAGCAAGATGGGAAGGAGAGCAGACATAAGACAAAAGACTCCGATGTTTCAGCTGATTTGAGCTTGTGTTTTGCAGACTCCCATTGCAACTGGTAGAATTCCATTACTATGTGCCTATCTGGCTATGTTGAACTAAACATCTGTACACAGTGATTACTCCTTAGGCAGAGCAATTCAAATGCTCACAAATTCTTCACAAGATAGCTGCCTTCTTTTCTCTCCCTAACTTCAGACTGCGGCTGCAAAATCAGCTTTATTCCTGAAGTATGAAAACTCTCTTGACATGTGTACCCTCTCCACATTCTGCCATGCCGAAGATCTTGCTGTCCTGAGCTTCAGGATGTTCTGACCAGGCCATGGTCGAAAGAGGGAGCACAAGCCCCTCTGCTTTTATTCTCAGGGCTCCATCACCAGCAAAGATGCTCATTTTATTTGCTTTTACTTTTTTTTAGCATGGCATTTTCAGTTCTAAATAATTTATGGAAGCCCTTTGGAAATTCAGAACACTCCTCATCACACAATGCACGAAATCTGAAGAGAAATGGATGGTGATTTAGGGCCCAAGAAATAAGAGTTCGAAATCAGGAAGGATTTATGGCTACTTCAGAAATACAAAAAAATTCCCAGACCTGAAGTTACGGCTTTCAATCCCTGAGCAAAACAAATCCTGCAGCACTAGAGACTTTATGTGTATGTATATGTATGTACGTGTATTGCATCTATATGCATGCATGCTTATGTGTGTTTTACCACATCTAAAATGAAAGTGAACATTTCTACCCCTCTACAAAGAAGGAAGAAAGTCTCCCTTTAGCAGGTGGGGACAATCAAACACCAAAGACACAGCAAGGATCTTGGCCAGACTGTACCAGTGACAGGGCTGGCAGGACAAACTTGGGGCTTGTGCTCACGGCTGGGTGCAGACCCCTGTGCATCTGCTGAAGGGCTCAGCTCAGCTGAACATGGTTACATTTTATAGACTGAACCATCTTCCACTTGCTGGGCTCTGACCCCCGGCAAAGCAGCTACACGGCTGTTTGGATTTCTCTGGGATGCTATAATCTCGAGGGCTCGACTCCCACTCTGCTGTCATAGGCTCAAAACCACATTGTCTCAGCGATGAGAAGGCGTTAAATTGTCATGTCTGGTAAGAAAGGAGACATGAAGGGTATAGTACAGCAAGAAGAGCATCCTATGGGAATGCTCTTGCCTGTGGGGATCTGTGAGGTGTGCCTTTGGAAACTGCAGATTTTTAAGATAAAAAGGAAACAATTGCCCACTAGCTAGTTTACATAGGAGAGGGAAGTATCGATGTATCTATGGGTATTGTGACACTACCGAAAGAAACCACATGGTTTTGGCTGCAAAAAGTCCCAGTGCAGCAATAAACACAATGATATCTTTGTGCAAAGAATCATATCAGTTTCATTAAGCTCAGAATTTGAGGGAAATCAATAGCATTGTCAATTCTCCCAATTTCATGCAGATTCTCAAGACACCTGCTATTCTGCTTCTACCACAATTGCGGATGTGTCCCTGTGAGAATCTGAAACACCATTAAAAACATTCCTAGTGCTGCTGATTAGGGAAACATGATGCACATCCACTCTGGGATTCAGTCACAAGATGACAAAATGAATAGGTAAGAGCAATAAAATATTACTACATTATTATTATGATATCTGCTGTTTTTCAAGCCTTCCCTTGTGGATTTCTGACTGGCAGTTCTGGAAAGCTTAGTGATTAAAATACTGAACATCCAAAAAACCAGCAGATGCAGCTACTGAATTTACTAGTACAGTGTAAAGTGAAAAGGAGGCCTGGGTATACAATAACAAAAAATTGGCCTGAACCAACAGGTGACTTAGAAGGGCTTCTGCCCTCCAACAGAGAGAATGAGTAAAGGAAACAAATTCACATCTCCTGTTTCATCAGAAATCAAAAGGTGTGAGAGCTTCAAGTTCCTCAGAGAACGAGTTAGTCAGAAAATGAAATGAAACATGGACCCTCCAGGCAGTGCACAGACTCCCTCATTAGTGGCATTCCCAGCATTCAAGCTAGTAAGTCCCAAGAAATGCCAACAGCAGAATCATAGCAAGGTTCTCACTAGGTCTCAGGCTTCAAGGCAACACTAACAAATCCCACCTCCTCTCAGTCCCCCATTAATTTTTCATCTCTTATCTTAGCTCACTCAGTTGTACAGCTACAAGCTGGTTGGAAAATAATTGCAAATTCTGCATCACCAGGTGTGTAAGTCTTACAGTATATGCACTGGCCCTTTTCTTCACTTTGACTGGGAAGGTGATTATTAACAGAAACCATGCAACAATCCCATTGCAATGATTGCTGGGGACATAGTGACCATCTTGTCATGAAACAGCACACAAAGACAGTTTTTTCAGAATGAAAGAAAGGACTTGAGTTTTGAAAAGGCATAATATTTTGATCCTGAATTGCACAGTAATGTTTGTTTGCCAATATTCAGTGCTGCTGTCCTCAGAAGAGAGAAAAGTCTGCTTCTTCCCCAGCTGGTGCCCAGGAATAGAAACAGGAACCTGCACAGTCAGTGCCAGCTTACACACGACCCATTTGGCTGCCAGCTCGGGGTATGGAGAAACATACTTGCTCCTGAGTCACACTGAGTTCATTTCCCAGTGCTCTGGTAGGGTGCGAAAGTATAATGATTAACAAAAGCGATGTTTCCGTCAATTTTAAGGAGCTCCTGAAACTGTTAGGATGCTATAAAGTCATCTCAAGATAAATCTCAATGGGCTATATCAACCTACTTTTCCTGGGACTGCTGAATCTTATATTTATCCACCTTTCAATATCAAAGCAATAAACTTAATATTGAGCAACAGCAATATGCTAAAAAATTTATCATTCATTCCTCTTAACCAGAGTCTTCAAGCCTCTTCTTGTTGGCTTCTCCTACTTATCCCCCCCTTACTGCTGCTCCTTCTCCATCCTTCCTGTCATCACCTCTCACAGCTTTGCCCAAGCAGTCTGGCACACTGGTCTGCAGCAGTGGCCTTCTTCCAGCCCCAGCAGCTGCCTTACCTGCTTCTGAAGTCCTTGCAGGAAACATGCAAGTAGAAGGCTTGAAAACAGAAGAAAGATTTTCCTTAACACTGCTGCTGTCACCCTGCTGGAGCACACAGCTTGAGCTCCCAGCTTATCTTTAGGGTGGGAGAATTTACTAAGTTGGTACCAGTGCTCTGCACTGGTCTACGAAGCCTTCTGCTCATTAGAGCTTAAAACATTTCTTCACTCAAAGCCTTGATTATATTCATGCCAGCTTCCTTCATCCCTTTATATTTCCTTGGCTATAAACTACATGTAAATATATCTTCTAATGTTTCTTCACATCACTAGAATTACAGAAAGAGGTTTCATTGCAAATGAGAACAACACTCAGGCTGCCTAAAATAAATTATATGTGCCTTTTGATAGGACACAATATACTTTGTTCTTCATTCTGATTTTTCCTGCCACTATCACCACTCATTTTGAGCACGCTACTGTGAGATTACACAGTAAAAAGGAAATTAAAGATCAAAGAGGTACAAGACAAATCCTATTAATTTCAGCACAGTGTTTAAAGTATTGCAACCCTGTACTTTTCACAGCTGTCCCCTACTCACTTTACAAGTTATCTGCAAGTAGACTGCGTGTGCTACTTCCCTGTGAACACTGCATGGAAAGTCAAAGGAGGGACTTTGGCAAACTTAATATGGGATGTCACGTATGTAAGAGACCACCCGTCATGCACTGCTTTGCTGTGTAGGTAGCAAAGGACTAGCTTGAAAGCTCTCTGTGGGTATGTCTCAACAGCTTGGTGAGGACTCTTTTGGGAATTTCTACGTAGGCTGCTAACTACAAAAATGACAGGGACTTCTGCACAGATTGGTGTCTGGTGAGACCAAAGAGTGCTGCGTCATTAGGCTGATTATCAGATCCATTCCCTGACGCTGTCACACAGGCTGAGCCCAGCACTGCTGAAATGATTTCAGAGCTCCTGACTAGAGAGCAGGCTCATTCAGGGCAACTGTGCGTTCTTCCACATAGTACTGGATTGCCCTTGTGTGACTTCCCCCGTGTGCTCCAAGGTATGGAGCACAGCTTCACAAACTTTTAACCATTTGCTCTCTTGCTGATCGGGTGTATGTTATCCAGGTCAAGATACATTAAAGTTAGTTTATTTGCAGATTGAATGTAGTATTCCTAAATTTACAACCAGGCCAAGTCACCTTAGTAAGTGTCAAAGGGAAAAAGAAAAAGTGAAGAAAATTAAAACCAGACTTCTAGGAAAACTCCCAGTGTCAGGGATTTCTGTGAAGGCAGCAGTGAAAGCAATTCAGAATTGGGTTATAGTTGAAAAATTGTTACTATTTAGCTGACATCAAAAGGCAGGTTTCTGAGATTTAATACAGTGTGAAAACCCCAGAGCAATGTCATTTATAGAACTGCTAAGAGAGAAAGTAATGCTTTTCACCTGCTAAACACTTGCATTTAGTAGGAAAGTCTCTACTATTAATTTGGATAGTGACAACGTTTCTCAGGAGTCATCTGGAAGTACAGAATATTCACGTCCAGATAAAAGTTCCTCCTTGTAAGAGAACATTATTTCTTTTCAGATCCAACAAATGTATTACCTCCCACGTGTTATAGCTACCAACTTGTGCTTAAAAGGTGAATGCAGGCCTCCACAGTGGGTAAATACTTCATAATCATTGACCCTGCTATGTATCTGCAATTGAAATCTCCAGCCAGGCAGGGGCAGTGATAGTTAGACTTGAGACATAACCCATCAGCCTCAGAAAGCAGCAGTTCCTAACAAATCTGAACAACTTCCTTCTCATATAAGTGCCATTACTAAATCCATTCACTGCCAGGAAGGAACAGAAAAGTCGAAACTATCCAATACTCTTGAGTGAAAGGAAAAATACTTATTACTTAGCAACTCATATGACAATTCATGATGAAAGAAAACTTTCAGTTATGAACTACCCATTGGCTTGCAGATGCATGCCCACATCAAGCATTCAAGAAAAGAACACTCCTATAATCATTTTAATAAGAAATACCAAATAAGCAATTCTGTCTCACAAAACCTATATAGGAGTCAAGTTAATTTCTACCTTGCATGATGGAGTTTAGTGGAGACATACAAACTAATTCTTAATTAGCTAAACTGGGTCCTGGGGATGGCATTGGCTTTTAATGGCATTTATTATGGCACCTAAGCCTAACAGCCTCTCTGAGAGGCAGGGTAAACTAGCCTAGATGAAGCACTCTGTAAACAGAGCTGCAGGTCTGCGAGAGCCTGCACTAAACTGTAGTGCTTATACACAATTTGGTTTAAGCCAAACAGATATAATCTGACGCACGTATACCAGGAAATCTGATGTGTGCGCCAGTGTGCCAACAGCAGTGACCTGAGACCCTGGGAAACAAATATGTCAGCTGATGACAGAGTAAAACTTACGTCAGATCATCCCTCTGCTTGAAAATAAGCAGTGAAGAAAGCACAGCTAAAAGTTGTAATTGCTGTAGCTCACTGAGTGTTCCCTTGGGCGCTCTATTCTGAGGACTGGAATAAAAGCTATAGGCATCCTGAATGGAGCTGTCAAGCCACACTTGTTAGCAAAATTGGTTGAGAAGATGAAAAATCCCCTTTTACTTGCAATTGATAGAGTCAATAACTCAGGCTTGCCAGAAGAAGCCTCTAACAATGATGACATCTGGGGCAAGTTGAAACCATCCAGAGCTCCTTGATGGGCGTCTCTGAGCTGGGCTCCCAAGGGATGCTCTGAAATAAGCAGAGCCTTGTATAAAAATCTTTCCATGGTTGAATGTTTATATAGCAGGAAACACTGAGTTTCCTCCATTGTAGTTATTCTTTAGAAATGCAAAGAAGTTGGATTTGGAAGACCTTGATGGTCAACACTCACATGTTTGTCTAAATTCACAAGTTTAAACCGTTTTTTTCAATGTATGCTGGGATGATTCTTAAAAAAGTATTTGAGAGGGCCCCCAATGGCTTGTGCAAAACCAGAGAACTCAGGGTATACACTGCTACAAAAAGCTTCTTGCCACCCAAAGCAAGGCAGCAAAGAAAACCCCTAAGGCTTTGCTCTGTTAGGAAGAGGTTTTCCTGCTCTTCTTTCTGAGTAGATGTTAAAAGGTCCCAGCAGAGGCCTTTTTATCCACTGAATGGATGTGAGACTTCTACAGACAAAGAAATGTATTTTTATCTGTTCATGTTATGAATGTAAAAGTCCCTAAGAAATCACCTGAAGGACCTTGGGGAACTTCCAGTGGTTTTTCGGTAAAGCACAGATAAGAAAACTCTCGTCTGATTTCTAAACCGTGAAGAATATCTTCTGGATGACAGTCTACTCACAGTATGTATCACCATCACAGAAGGAAGATGTCACTTGCAAAAATTTACATATTTTCTAACGGTGTTACTGCTTTTCTTGTAGAAGCTGACGGTTCTGCTTGTGAGCTGTCACTGCTACAGAACACAGCTCTACACCACTTAGTCTACAGACAGGGCTTGAAGACCAGGAAATATTCAAACCACATAAATACTGTTCTCAATGGAACAATTTATAGTTTTGCTCGAAGGATGGAGACTCAAGATATTCTTAAGAGAAGTCAAAGTAGCTGAAATGCTCAAGGGAAGAAGAATTGCAGGACGTTTCATGTTAGGCACTTATATTTTTCAAAGCTTGCTGATCCATGCATTGGACACAACCTATTTGTCTCAAGGCTGATAGTGGCTGCAAGGCTTATTCATACATAATCCCTCTGCAACATAAGCAGAGAGACAATTTTTGTTAGAACTGTTGAAAGAAACACAGAAAATTGATGAATCATACTAGGAAAGTGAATGTACCCTCTGCTCCTCACGAGAACAACCACAAAAAACATTACTGGGAATTTCTCCTGAAGTCAGCCCAAAAAGAGTTCACAGAATCCAAAAGCTGACCAGAATCTCCACTTGTTCAGCCCAATGTGCACCTCTAGAGCATGGGAAGAAAAATGTGCTTGTCTGAACAATGTGGGTGTTGAACAGTGGGTGGATGGTCTGCAGCTGACTTGGGGTAGATATAGCAACTCAATACCAAGAAGCACTTGGGATTCTCTTTCACCACTATTACTGTTCTTACCTAATACAAAACCTTATAGAGATGCCCCATTATCGAGAGAACCATGCTATCCATGTTTTGACTGTGGATATTACACTAAATACATCTGTATTTTTACGTGCATTCATTAACACTGTGAAGTTTCTATTTTCCCAATAAAAAGCAACGCTGAGCTAATAAATAGCTCAGATCTCCAGACAAGTGCTAATCAAATCTCCCACAAGCCTGGGGCTGAAACTGGTCAGATCTGCAGTAAGTGGTTTTGCAGAAATTCTTGGGAGAGACATTTGCTAAACATAGCCAGTACCAGGCTTTTTTTCCCGTAAGAAAAACTGGCATCTGGAAGAGTCATATTTTAAGGAAGACAGCCTAAGGCAATTCATTTTCTTAAAAGAAACCCAATCCAACACAAGAAGCAGCTGAGTTTCAGTGCAAAATTAGATCTCAAATGTCACAATTGAGCCCTTCAGGCATAAGAAGAGATGTATTCCAGACAGAGAAGTTCTCTGTCTAGAGAGGCCCTTCACCTCCTTGAGACCCTTGAAATCTGCTAAGCTTGAGAGATAATAAATCTTTTTAAGCCTTCTCCTCTTGAGTGAGCTTCAACATCACAGAGTCATCAAGGAGGTTCCTAAGCCTTGGTGCAGGTTTTTCATCACTAACTGACATAATCTGAAATGTGGTTTCTAGAAGAAACTGTCCATGACCTCCAGAGGAGCTGTTCTGAAATCTGTCTGATAAACTTGCAGATGTTATGACCAAACAAAGACTATGAATAGAAGATACAAATTTCTTTTCACAATAGACTTTTCACATCAGATTCAGCACAGATTTTCCTTTCTAATTATAAGAAACTAATCTCCATGTTTCAGAAAGATCAACTCTTTAGTTGGAGATCAAGCATTTACATAAACCTGGCTATTTTCTCCACCACCAGCTCCACCTGGGAGCTGAACGCAATGTGTGAAAAGTGCAGACAAGTAAGTAAATGCTAAGGGTAAAAAATGCCTATTCACTGCCCTGAAGCACTGAATGTAATTCTTAATGCATTTTGCCTTAGCAACACTTCTTGTGTCTTAGAAGCATCTCCATATAATCTGAAAGGACAGATTCTAGCAAGTCAAACCAGCCTAATTTTATGTCCACAGCAGGATGTTTTCTCAGTGGAATCCTGCTAAAATCAAGACCATGTACAATTAGTTTCCTCCTTTCACTTTAAGGTATTGCATTAAAAAGTAAACGTGGAGCGCAGCCTTGAAGTTCATAACCTCCTTGAAGTTACCTGCAGCCATTTGACTCCTGTTCTGTTGCTCTACTGTGATGGCATTTTACCAGCTTTTGTTACCCCATTGACTGCCTGATGTGAAGTATAGCATATGATTTATAAATATTCTTTCTGTACTCAAAAGGTAACAAGAAAATTCATATCTGGTCCACTTAGGTGCTTCTAACACATACAATGAACAAGGAAATTCTCCCTTAAGGCAATTTTTAGCGTTTCTCATGAATGCTTCCTCTCCAGGCTATTCATAACCTGATACTAAGATGTCATTCAGCTATCTGAAAAAACCTCCCCAGGGATGTGGTAAGAAGACTCTCCATCACTGGAGGTGTTCAAGATGCAATAGAACAGGGTGCTAGGTAATCCCAGATGATCTTTTGAGGTCCTTTCCAGTCTGGGATGTTCTATGATTCTGTCTCACCCACAGTGGTTTCATGAATCTGAAGTGTGTGAAATTTTTCGGCTTTAATTGACTATAGCCTTTCTGTAATTTTTAGTCCCTTTGTTCTGGCAAATTTGGTACATGTGACAGAATATGCAAAAGGTATGTGTGCACAAGTGCAAAAGTACCACTCAATTTCTTCAGCTAAGTATGCATGAACTACATACATCAGGATATTCATTAAATCCAGATCACATTAGTAGTATATTGCCAAATTTTACATAATAATTTTTCGCTGCTTGAGCGCTCTGAGGCTCAAATAACAAAACCAATTTTTCTCTTTTGTAAGTTACTCACATTGAAAGCTCCAGATGAAGATTGATAGTTCTGCCCACTGTATAACAATGCCATTTTCCAAATAGGGGCCTGCAAGTCAGGCAACCTGCTGTTTTTACTACTTCCACAGTAGACTCAAACTCTCAGAGAGCACAGGAGACCTTGTAAGGGACTGTGATTTACTGATTCATGGTCTTTTGAGGGAAATAGAAGATGAGATCTACAGAAGGAACTGGCACATGTAAAAAAGCAAAGATAAATGCAGGATAATTTACAAAAGGACTTGGCTTCAAACAGAGGTGGTGCTTTCTTTCCTTAACTGTTTTCAAATCCCAGTGGTGCTTCTGTGGCTCTAAATGGGTTTGAGCACCTTTTCAAATACAGCCAAACTTTCACAGAAGGCTGAAAATATATAGCCCTGCATATGCTGAAAAATGCTTTTGGCATTATGTGACAGAAATGGCCACGATCCTTTTATCTAGCAAGCAGTTTTAGCAAGCTACACGTTTTAAAAACCCAGCAGAGTTCACATAAAAAGCTTTCGTGGAGGTGTCACTGACCATGTCCTCAGGTTTGTGGTCACATCTCTGTTGTCTGACCTCCTGTTCATATGCAACCTCCAGTTGTGCTTTAGCCATGCAATTGCTTCAAAGCCCAGTGCTTTGTTATGCCAAAGAGTCTACTTCTTGCTCACATCCAGAATTTTTATATATATGTGTGCGCGCGCGCGCGTTTGTGATAAAACATATTGCACATTATGCAACATTTATCCTCATTATTTTACAGTCATCTACAGATAGTTGAAAAGAAATAAATAAATGACATATAGCTATAAAAAGAGAGAAAATAAACCCACAAATCAGGGTAATGTCAGGAAGGAAACAAGCCATCATTATGCCTTTTCTTTAAAAAGCAAACCAAGCCAAACAGCCACCCAAACCTAGTATTTTTGAATGTATGACTTTGGACACTGTTCTTTAAAATTCACTCACAATTCCCATTTCACATCTTAGACTTTATTAATTCAAGCCTGTATGAAAAATGTTATAGTCTGTGAGTAATTACTACTTGCACTAGCTGTCCTATCAATTGATGTTTTTGTTTCCCCATGTAAGCAACAACTGCTTTCCTGCTTCCTTTGCTCTTCTTTCTGTTCCTCCACCTGAATGCTCTTTATCATGACACCAGAGCTGCTTTTTTTCCCTTTAAAATTACTGCTGGAACAACCCTGTACGAAACACTGCCTCAAAGGTTTCCCGTCAATCTATTAAGCTGCTATGCTTCAGATACTGCAGAGATAAGCACCAAAAAATGCTAGGGGGGTAGAAATCAATAAAATAATGTACTGTATAGGTGAGACATCATGAGCATGATTTCGTTGACCGATAAGTTACAGCATGCAAGACCTTTTGATCAAAAGAATGCGAAATGGTAAAAACCAGTGACTTGCCAGACCCCGATTAACAAGGGATGAATGCACAATGTAAGAGTTAGGATTCAAGTAAGCCCTGAAGAGAAAGAAATGTCACACAGATTTAAGTGAATGCACCATGGCTACATTTAGAGAAGACTTTCTGGTTTTTAAAGATATTTCTGGCTCCATCACTACTTCTGAGAGGGAGACTCTTTCAACATGGAAGCACCTGTACCTACATGCAGACTTGGCTAATTGTTTCTGCTTTAGTTTTCATATTTTTAAGTTCTGATTTTTGATACCTTTGTGCTTATACCACTGAAAACAGTTTATACCCATCCTGAAAAGTGAACGTAACATTTATGTCATACTTTGAGCACTCTTTTTGCATAGATATATAAAGAACATAAAGTCCAGTTTCTTTCTGTGTGAAACAGCATATAAAGATGGTAATATCATTTATGTTTAAGAGAGAAGGTACAAAGAGAAGAAAACCAGGGCAGAATCTTCCTATTCACATTGCCTACTAGACTCAAAATATGTTTCCCACCAATTCAGGGAGCACAAAATGGACTTCAGACATGCAGTTGAAAAAAAGGAATGCAAGATCAGTAGCTCCCAAGTATCTGAGAGATAAAAATAATAAATACCAATAAAATACTGTCGTAGTTGTTGTTTACATTGAAAAGCCTGAAGCAAATCCTCCCCGTTGCACAGCCTTCCTGCTAGGGAAGGAGAAAACCAGCTGTGAACTTGTCTACCCACGTGGGTTGTCTTTGCAGGCAGTGCACATGCAGTAGCTAATGTGAATTCACCGATACACTAGAGGCATTTCCAGTCAGCCAGCCAGCTCTCACCCTGCTATGGCTCAGCTTCCACGAGGCTTTCCTTTTCACTAAGTTTGCAGCAAGTTACGGGGCCAAGTGTCCCAAAGTGCTTTGTCCCACTGCTGGGTCCAATACTGTGAACTGAAGGCAGTGAACCGTTCTGGAGGCACTCAAAGTTCAACCAACCAGAATCTAATAAAGTATATAAGGTCCAGGATTCAAATCCTGGAAACAAAGGTGCGACATCTATGCATATGATTTTCTTTTTTTTTTTAAACTTTTAGTTTCTCTTAAAAATCTTGAAAAATTCAACAATGAGCATGAATCTTCACACCAATGTCAACAAACACAGCAGTGCCAGGGTGTGCAGATCCCACGGTGACTGACTGGGCTCAGTGACCTGCTGTCTCCTAACCCACATACATATGCATGTTTCCTTGCAGGGCACACCAGGCTGAGTAACCAGCTGCATCCTGATACACATGCAAGCTTCCTTGTAGGGCAGATGGGCAGGCAGCACTTCGTGACACATTTACAGTGCCTATCAAAGGCAGCCAAAGGCAATGATACTCAAAAAGTCTCTGAGCCACGAACCATGGGAGCCGGGCAGAATGCTCTGGGGAGCTACAGCTGCATTCCTGCCCTGTCTGCGACTCTGCCCTCAAAGCCTGCTGCTGGCACTGTGAGATAAGATACCGCGCTGGACAGATCTCTGGTCTGGACTGTCACAGCCATTCTCGAGTCCTAATGCCCTGGTGACAGCTTGATATATTCCATGCTCACTAATCCATTGTGACAAGGACTTGTTCTAACACTTCAAACTTCAAAGCAGACATTTTTAAAAGACATTTTAAGCCAGGAAAATGTTCCTCTTCAGCTCTGTTTGGCTTTAGCACTGCAAATGTTGAAAAAGGTACCACATTTTAAAATTCTATTTCCATCTGCTGACCAGTGAACCAGTTTGATGGAGTGGATGGCCAGTTAAAAACCAAAAACAGGTAGAAAAAAGCAGAAACAGGGTTTTGGAAGTTTAGTCCTAAAACCCAAACTTTTCAGAAAGTTCCCTAGGAGTTTATAGGGCCACTGCCTAGGTAAGGCAAACCACCAAGGTAACATGTCATCCACAGCAGGAGAGTTCAAGATTAACTGAGCTCTCCCTTTCCCTGTCCTGACTTCAAACCAGCACCTGCACACATACACCTCCAAGGCAAAGTACAGGGCTGAAGTTTAAACAACAGCCACAGACTCGTACACCACGAACACTGCAAAGGCCAGATGCTCCTGTGCCACATGGCACCTAAAGAAATCATATTTATGAGCTCACAGAGATTAAGAAACCTACTAAATCATCAGCCCGAGAAAAAAAGATTACTTCAGTTTTTCATTAAAAAGGTACAGCACAATTTCTACCGCTTTTTGCATGGCCTAGAAGTAACCCCTCAGTACCTTTCAGATCAGGATGTAGCCAGCTCCTCCTCAAAAACACTCTGGTTGAAAAACTACCCAAATCTGCATAATTAAGCAACATGTAGTTGTCCTATGCATTAGAAAGACATCTTCCTCAGATTCATTATTAATAACTAGATAAAGGCTGAGACATCCATAAAAACATGTATCTAGGTTCATCAGATTCACAACTTCCTCATACTGCAGAATGTACAAACATTACAAAATACATGAACACATTCTGGCAAGCTTTTGAATTAAAAAATATACAAGAAGAAAACTCTTTCGGAAGAACAGATAAAAGTGTTGAAATATAGACTAATTTTAATGGAAAGCGGAATTTGAAATCTTACTTATATTTCTAGAAAGAAAGAAAAAAACATTAAAACCCCCCCCAGCTACAACACAAGTCTAATGCCTCCAGGTAGTATCTGCAGTTGTACTATTTATTTTCTCTGTTTCTCCCTCTTCCCCATTTGTTTTGTAAAAATATACCATAAATCAGAATGGAAAATGATTGAATGCACACAGTAATCTTCTTATAAACCATACATGCAAAGGAGGCATATTCTGAATAAAAGAGAAGTTAATTTTCTCCTTCATTACCTTTGATTACAAGTGACCTTCATTGTTAGATGAACTTGTAACATTAGCAAATTGAGAAAAACATGGCAGATTGCAAAGTTGCATATCATCTACTTCTAAGATTAAAAATCTTTAGGAAATCACAACTTGTAGGAAAATATTTTACACAGAAATACAGTTTTTAAGCTGATATAATTTCTCCAAAGTAAGGCCAGATGAAAGTAAAATTATCAAGATAAGGGATTTTTTTTGCTTCAGGTTTTTTAATTTCATCTAGAACAAGCCAAATTTATAGAAGATCTTAAAAAGTACACAGCTATCCTAAAAAATTAACTTGAATTACTCTTTTCTATAATTCGCTGTCACTTGAAATATTTTAAGAAAAGTTTTAAAATACTGCTAAGTATTGAGCATTTTCTTATAGCTTTGAGCTGAAGGCTCTGATACTACATTGTGACAGAATAACTTTTCTGGTGGCCCAAGAACAATTCAAATGATCAAAATGAAGATAATTTCCTACAACTGCTCGTGTTTTCATTTTCCAGTAAAAATTAAAAATCCACTTACACAACTGCTTTTTCTAAGAGAGATGATTTATGCACTCACACTATTCCCACGGGCTCAAAGTGAATAACTGCATACATTGGTTTGGATGCTGACAGCTTAACTATTTATACAGCTTAAAGAAATTACTCTGCTTGATATTTAGCCAACTCACTTGAAGGTTGTACCTCCTGGACTCACATTTCAGAACACTAATTTCACTAATTCATTTTTATCTAACCTGGAAATGAATATGTATTGAATAACAATATAAATCAAGAGACGGCTCTTTGCTACTTCAGTGTGTTATGAAATAAGGGTTTTGGAGGCTGTTTGACACAGAAATTAGTTAAATAGACTCTTAATTGTCACAGATGTATCGAGGAAAAGAGTGAAGGGGGGACAGGTTCATTATTTCTCCACACTTCCACTCTGAGCTTCATTTCTGCACTACGATCTTCAGCTGTTAACATTGTTGTGGTACCCCCGTGCAGCTCATAAGGATTCTCCTAACATGGGTGGCACTCACAGGTAAACCATGCATCAATACATTAAGTAAGCTTATACATACAATCATAAATTTAAAGCATAAGTAATACAAGTTTCAGGGGATTGGTGATAAAAGAGCCATCGTGCAGAATGGGTAGAGAAGTGTTACTTCATGGTTATCATTTCACTAATGGGTGGAATAGCTTTGGCCATCTGGCTGAAAATGAAATTCTTGGACCAAATTAACTTCGGTAGGAAACTTCCCACATCATTTTTCAGGTACACAATAGACACAGGATAAATCTCATGATCCCAACCACTCCAGTAAAGATCTCCTTTTTGTGTGACCTCAAAGATGAAATTTAGTCAGCAGTAGCTGAAGCAAACTTCTCTTGACCTCAAGAATGCACTCCTGAGTAGAAGATTAAAGGGTGCTTAACTCTTGTACTGAGGACACTTGGCCACTTCTCCTGCACAAATAAAACCTACTGATTTCTTCCAAGGCTGAGAAAGGAGTGTGCAGATTTTTTTTGTTAAAAATCTTGCTGTGAAGAGTCCGTTCGCCAAGCGCCAGATGTTTCCCCTCTCAGTACCTTTACATCAACATTTAAAATGCCAAAATACAGGACAAAGACCAAAAAATTTACCCTAATGCATTTACAATAATAAAAGGATATAAAATAAAACTGAGAACTGGCACTTAGATAAGCAAAGAATTACAAACTTGGGCCTTCTTGCTCTGCTAAGAAACAGGTGAGTATTAATATTAGTGTATCCTCAGAGACACTATTGACACAAAGAAATTTCACAGAGCAGGAAAGGAAATTATCTTAGACAATATCTCATACAATAGAAATGCAGAGAGAAAAGAAAAATCAAGGGTTTTTTTAAACTTTTATAATTTCCAGTCATGTTTCACTCTGATCCAAAGGGCTGGGAAAAAAGATGAGGAAGGTCAATGAATCATGTTATGACTGTAAGCTGAAACAGCAGCAGAAACAGGAAGACACATTCCTGATCCCTAGCAAGAAAGCATGATAACTCAAGATAGATGTCACTGAGAGGTAGACTCCAGAAGTTCTAGTTTGGGGTTTGTCATGGTTTTTAATCTCCACATTATTTTTTAAATTTACTAAAAATTCTAGCAATTGCATGGAGATCAATACTGAGAGGATATACAGAGCCTACACCAACTCTTACATAGTTGTTGTTGCAACTGCTGCAATTTGAAAGAAGGTAATACTCAAGAGGAAGCCCATGAAATGATTTCTGTGCTTCTCTACAGCATTGCAGGGAAAACACAGATGATAATCCAGTGCAGAAGTTTCTCTGTAAAAATTATCTGAACAATTAAGAACTAACTATTAGGAACGTGCTTAGGAATAGTTTTCTAAACAGCACAGTAGGATCTTCTGAATTACACTGCCATGAGAGACTTGCTTTAAAAATGGGAATGAGTCCACTGGAGTAAAATGTACACCGTGATTTAACTTCTGTCCTTAATGAGAGATACCCCATAATTGTGATTTATAACTCTTTGGTGTAAATCATAATTATTCAGACAAGTCTAATGAAAGATATGTATTTTTATTACTATTTTTAGTGCTTAAAATTCAGCTGTCTGTAGAAATAGCTTTCCATAGTAAAATATGACTTTCCAGTAATATATGATTACATAGCTTTGAGTGTAGTTAAAATGATGCTATTGAATATGAAACCTCTGTATACATAGTGGCATTGAGAATTAAGAGGATTGTGCAGGTATTTGCAGACAATCGAGTCTTGGCTGTACTTTCACAAAATACAAATTGATCACCAAAGTAAACTAATGTATGCATAACATTCAGAAGCAATTTTAGAGATTCCTGAGTTATGGACCTAAAAGCGTGAAGTAAATCGGGTATCCTCTGTGTGTATAGAAAAATTGTTTCAGTTTTATGGCACAGTCAAAAGTGAATCATGATTCTCTTCCCTCTTTCTCTGAGCATGACTGCCCAGGGAGGTGCAAGCGAGACTGCTCTGTGGACATAAGCCGAGGAAGAAATGAACCTGGGCTTAACAGGAACTGGGCTATATAATCTGGGAAGGAGCACAGTCACGTGATATATAAAGTTATACATAAAACAGCTTCTTGCTGTTTTATTCTGATGTAGTTGTGCATTTTGTGTGGAAATGACAGTAAAAAGGATTTTGTATAGAAACCAAAGCAGCATCTCCCAGGGCCTTCACTTCATGGGACGGAATTCTGTGGCTGGGGTGGGCACTGTAACTGCACACAGCACAGTTTCTCCTGTTTTGACTAAACTCTATAACCAACCATCTAAATACAAAATACTGTCCAGATGTTGTTTGTCTTTTTTTTTTAATTTTGCTGTCTAGGATGCGTAAAACAACTCAGTAACAATCTCCCCTGCCCAGCTCAGGAGGGGTAGTAATAGAGGAGCTTTGGTGGGTTCCTGGTGTGCAGCCAAGGTCAACCCACCACAAAATCAGTTCAGCAGAAAAGACAAGTCAACTAGATGAGAAATAGATGCTTACTAAGTTTTCTTCATGCATAATGAAAAGGCTTCACCTTATTTTTGATTCCTGAAAATTTAAATTAATGAGATGTCTGAAGTTTTTTTAGCTCCTTTATTATCGACAAGGATGAGACACAGTCTGTACCAGCAGAGCTCACATTTCATCCCTAAGAATTGCAAAAAAATAAATCTGTGATCAATCTACAGAATACAGATTGTCCATTATTAGCTATTTGAATGATTCATGAGACACCATACGTTGGCGCAAATACTTTGCTTAATCACAGCAACACGTTTGACATTGCAAAGGGGCTTTAAAATGTCTTTAACTTGCATTTCTCTGTTTTAAGATTTGAAAACAGCTAGGGTTTGCTTCACAAAAAGATGCTAAATATGACGATGCTGGGCTTTCAGAGCAGAATCCAGCCCCCGTCCATAAAGAGGGAGAGGAATGACAGAATGGGGCGCACAGGTTAGCACCGGCCCTGAAATTAGGCAGTTCAGCAACTGCAAAGTGATAGAGAACACATCAGGAGCTGGCGTTGGCTCCCTGTGGCTCCTGTTACTGCACTTAGCACTGCCAGGGTGAGATGGCTTCCCAGGGCACAGCCCAGTGGAGTGCCCTGACCTTGACTTACGGACGGATCTGGAATCGAGGTGTGGATTTGCCATTCCTACTTGTAAAAAGTTAACATGCTGTGGGAAACAGAGCCGTGTATCCTCGAAACACAGAAAAAGGATGGCTAGAGAAGCCAGTGCACTCCTACAGGAGGACAGGTACCAGGATTCCAGAGATTATTGAGATTCACTTTTTTCTTCTTCTTCCCAAATATACAAAAAGTTCCAACCAACACTGGAATGTTTAATACTAAAAAACAAGCAGTCCTGGAAGCAGAGGTGAGTAACTTTACGTTGATGTTTAGTCCTATGGAAGCAAGGAGGATGCAAGAGTATATTTATGTGCCTAGATGCTTGGGCATAAGAGGGAAATACTCTATGGTCTCTGTTGCTTTTCATCAGGAAGGGTTAATACATGTTTTTCATCCTTTCTTTTCAAGGCAAACTTCATAATAAAAGACAACCCAGCAGTTCATCAAAGAACATTATGGGTTTGTTTGGGGTTTTTTTAAAGATGTCATGCACCAGTATACAAAAATAAAATCAATATGGCAAGTCTGAATGCAACTAATACACGAAAATATCTGGGACAGTTCAAAAGCTTGAAAAGTACTTGCGGATGTGGTCAGGTACTTCACAGTAATGGACACTTGTATAGATACAGCAAAACAAAGAGTGGGAATGTGAAACAGTCTGTGCTAAAATATATTCTAAAGGGAAGAGGGTTTTTATGCTCAGTTTGCTCAACTTCTAATGACACATCCAACAAAAGAGTATACCCTAGACAAAGGAATAGCAGTACTTTTTTCATAGTAATGCAAACTTCATGTTGAGATAGCCTCAGATTGTGCTTAATAACACAATTATAGTTCAGGCTTTTTATTTCTCAGCCACAGATAAAATTATTTATATTCAAAATAAAGATACGGATTATCCCTTATATCAAAAGCATTTTAAAAAATGATGGTAGAAAAATGGGCTTCAAATTACATCTATGTTTAGTTTAAGCCTTCATTATGATGTCTGAGTGGTGCAACAACATCTTGCCCAAGAAGTCACCGAGCTGCAGACACTGGATGCAGTATCAGAAACAGGTGTCAGTATGGGCTTGTCCTGATCTTACTCCTCCTTAGGAAACAGTTTACAGTCATTGATGGAGCAAAGATACTGAAGTACCTGGGCCTTTGATATGACCTAGAATAACTCTTCTTGTGCGCAACACACTTACTCAAGGAGCATTATACCATGCATTGTATGCACATGTTTTCACTCCCTCAGATCTGAGCCAAAACATTTAAAGAAGCAAGACATCAAATACTGTACATGCAGACATATCCTATACAATAAAATAGTGAATGTTTTTATGTTTTTCCCTGAAGCTAAGTTTTGAGTTACTTTGGTTTATCCCTTTGTATACATTTCTTATCCAGGAGCATTTACCTTTAATATCTATCAGTATTTGAGGCACTATTTCCTGATGAGATGTAGTTAATCCAGAGAGCAGCAATTATTTATTTTTAAGACATCAGTTAGGCTTTTGCCTTTGGCTAAAGATGTGGAAGCTACAGCATGTTAGAAGTACTTTAGATGAGAAGTTACACAAGAAGGAGAACAAATTTATTTAAGAATATAATGTTCTAAAAAGAATGCATAGGCATTTTTTTGCACTAACTTTCACCTATTTAATGATTGGAAATGTATTCCCAAAACTTAGCACCTACTAAAGAGAGACGAAGGCAAAAAACCAGTCTGTTACCAGGAAACAGTAAAATAAAATCTGAAGCAAACAGCCTTTAAGTTATAGCTACAGTATGTGAACTTCCATTTCTGAAAATCTTTGCAGTCAGAGAGGAACCATAACTTAAACCATACTTGCAGAGCTGTGTGGACATTGTTCACTACATCAGTTATTATGTGGAAGGAAAGAACTACATAATTGGTTGAAATTTTGCCTCTACTGGAAGCAAGAGAACAAATCAATTGCAAGAGAAATGTGACAGAGAGAAGAATGCCACTTGGAAGTCTCTAAGGAGTAATTTCAAGTAGAGAGAAAAAAACCCTGACAAAATGAATAAAAATCCCACAAAGAGTTAGATAATAAAAAATACAGTCTATATAATGTAGGTGGGGCACCTACATGGGTTACAGAGAAGTATGTACTTCATGTGTGGATAGGTTCATAAAGAAAACAAAAACTGTGACTAAAATGTATTAGGAGCCTTGCAGTGTCTTGCATGGGCAGCAATGCCAGTTTGTGCTCAAGCTGTCCATGCCCTGTTACTACCTGTGCTAGCACAGCTGCTGAGCTTCATCTGTGAACCACCTCAGGCTCAGGAGGTCTCTGAGAAGGAAGAGCCACAGCACTCCACAGTCTGTGGGGCTGACTCACACAAAGGGGTTCTGCTGTCGTGACATTTCATCCAGCAGCTGCTGTCCACAGCCATTTCTCCCTTTTCAGACCATCAGGCTGCTTCCTCTCCCCCTGTTCAGGTGAAATGAGGTACTTGGTGTACTCTTCTTCACCGCGAAATCCTAAGACTCTAAGCAAATTAATTCCAAGAACAGGGAATAATTCCCTACCAGGAAACCTCTATTTTATGTGTGTTCTGCACTTACCTTGTTCTCAAAATATCTAATAATAGCCCGTTCAAGAAATAACACACGTTAAGGTTAGACCGACCTGTAATTTTCTACAATGGTCTTACACTGAGTCAGAAAAAAGTTGACAGGTTTGCACAAACTACAACAATCTCCCTCTGTATTGCTGCAGCGACATACTTTTAGACTTGGCAAACTGATGAACAAAGATTGCCAAAGCATTCAAAGACATCCATTTTCAAAAAAAAAAAAAAAAACCAAAATCCCCACCAAAATAAAGCACCCGAAGGACATCATTTACAGAAGATGATTTTAAAGAGGTTAAGGAGGTTTCAACATTCTAAGCAATCGTTTGCTGTCATATTCTTCCTCCCTTAATTGAAAGTTGGTCTTTTCAGTCTTTCTAGCAGAGGTCACAATGATATCCAGTATTTAAATGGTCCTTCCTTATATGATCCAATTGTTGGAAAAATCAAGTTATAAACACTTCTTAAAAGTCAGAGGCAAATGCACTACATCAAGATGGGACAAGGATTTAGGATTTTCTTTGTTCGTTTTGTGTGGGTTCTGTTTACATTTGGGGTTTTCTTGTTGCTTAGAGATCTTTTGTTAGTCCATTTTTTTATCAAGTTGTGCTTCCAAATTGAGGATGGTAATTTGAGAAAAGCATTGATAAACAAAACATAATCCACCATTTTCTCAGACTGCAAGTCAAAAGAGCTACATCACTGAAGCCACCCAGGATTAAATGGGAATTTCTTAATTTATTTATGATCTTTGACAAAATACACTCTCTGAAGGGGAAAAAAAAAAATCTCAATTCTTCCTACCTATATCCAAATCAAATGAGTTCTTTGCAAGCATCTCTAAAGGCATTTAAAGATGACAGTCTGGTCAGTCACATAACACATTCCTGTATAGGTTCCTATTCAAATATTTTTATGAAAATAATTTAGCAAAAATTTTTAAGGTAATTTTTAAAAGTTAAAGGTAACGAGTTGCATTCCGTGTAGATGGAATGAAGGCCACCTAGCTTGCTAATGAAAAACAATTTCCAGCTGCTAGCATCCAAAACTCAACCTGGACCAAAGGAATCATGTCTAATTTCATAAGGCATGTTTAGTGCTCTAGTTTCTGAACTCCTGGGATAAAACTGAAGTCTCCAATTCTCCTTTGAAATTCTGTTTCTAGCCACCCGATTACATGCATGGCATGGTTTGCTCTGAGCCACGTGAAGATGCAGAGTGCGAGAAACAAGAGTTCCAGAGTATATACACAACCTCTTCAAGTCCTAGCTTGGACAGACTTACTTTTGCAGTCCTGAAATGAAGTGAGTGGTGGTGGGGAGCAGGGAGCATCCTATATCTCTGTCTCCCTTCCGAGGTTCTGCTGGCAAAGTCTGAGCCACACCGGCATAGTACAATCTGCTTGTCATTACCTCATGCAGTTTAAAGGTGTTTGTGACCCATCAACTGGAGTCCTGCGGGAGGTTTTACAGAAGTAGAAAAGGAAAGATGTGTTGATGGCAACAATGGTAAGGATGCATACCTGCTCTATTGTGAATACACTCTGCAAGGCAAGTAGGAGCAAGAAAAATTAAGAACATGCTTTAACTTCTGAAATAAACACCCATGGCTGTACCAATCTGAGCCACATACTCATTTTTCAATGCAGGTAGGACTACACTGAAAGTCTTGAGATTTTCCAAGCATGAATGTGGCAGCAATTCAAGTTCCTGAGCTGAAAAAAAGCCACAGAGAGCTTTAAGGAGCTGACAGAAAGTTATCTGAGGAACAAATGCAAAGTATAAACACATGGATTTCCAGGCTTTACTCTGTCCTTAGCTAGCTAGAGATGTGATGAACACCAAGGGCCAAATAGTAGTTCCGCTCAAGTCAGTTGGAGTTTTGCCATTGACTATAACTGAGCTGTATTTGCCCCTGAAGTCAGAATTCATCATCGTCTTCACAGGAAGAAGGCTGTCATACTTGCCTGATGTTTACACTAAATGGAAGTTTCACTGGAGGTTGAGATGAGATGCACAATATACGTCTGCTACTCTTTAAAGTATTTTGTTGGAGGATCTTGTAAGCAGGGATGTTTATGAATGCAAGTACAAGAGAAGAGTCAGACCCAGTGTGGGTGGGGTGCTGCATAAACAGAGGCTTCATACTGGAACCATTACCCCCAGTTTTTTCACAACACTGTCTGGAATGGCCAAACAGTCGATCTAAAGTCTGGTTTTGTTCTTGGAGCTTTCCAGATGATGGCTGCAAACACAGCATAAATATATTGCAGTCTATATTGCTTTTGCAACACATGTAGTGGTTTAGGGAATGCTAATATGAGAGCACCAAATTCTCTTCAGTTGTGATTTATTCCAGACTGAATCCCAGGCAAGAAAAACTGAGAGAATCTGGAGCATAAACTCTGCTATTTACCCGTGTGTCTGCACTCATATTATCATTCACACACATTTAAAAAAACATGGTGGTAATAATTTCCTCATAAAACATCAAGATATGTGTAATCTAGAAAAATATTCTTAATACTTTCCTCGTCTTAAGAGGTCATAAAAGCTTCAGGCATTTTCTGACTAATGCAACATATTTGCAGATGTGCTCATGAGTAAACACCTTAATCTCGTCTGATAAATTACAGCTTTTACTTCATTCATCTTGAAATCCCTCATTGTATTACCCTGCATTTTTCAAAGAAGATTTTGTTTTTTCTCTCCTATCCACTTCTCTCTCCTCGTAATAACTCATAATTCTACATTATCTATAAGTTTCAAAGACACAGTACTCACCCTCCTCTTATTCAGCAAGATATTAAAGTTTTACCTCTTTAAAAAGCCTTCGATTTCTGTATTATCTTTGTTTGACATTTCTTCTGTGACAAGAAAACCTAAGAAATTTGTCTGCAAAGTGAAATTAATAAGTTGCAAGAGAGGGATATGTTTTTCAGAGGTTTTTTTTGTTCTCCTTTATATCCATATATATACATGAAAAAGTAATTATTCAGCATACAGTAAGAAGTTCATCAATTCTTTTCTTTAAATACAAAAACACGCCATTGGGTATTTAGTTACTTCTTCAGTGACAACCTGAGACTTCAGAAATGGAAAATTATTCTAAATATTACTCAACTATTACACTTACAGAATAATTACTACTTGACAATCATAAGGCAGAAAGAAACCTCAGTTTAAAAAATCTTCTGAGGAACTGCACCTTCAAGTCTGCGTTTACAACTGTTCACATACATTGCTTGACTTCTACACAATACATTCCTTTTTGTAATAGGGTCATATGGAGTATCAGAAGGATTTTTGAATTCCAATTGTGATCTTAAACAAACAAGTTGCATTTAAAATCTTCTCTAACCACAAAATTACTTCCTACAACTTGTATCAAACCTAGTTAGACTTAGAAAACCTCTAGCTTGACTTTGGAAAAGACAACAAAGCAACACGGAAAGTTCTAAAATTGCCTGCCAAAGTGGAATTAAAAATCTGAATGATCAGCATTCGGTGCACACGCAAGGTAACAACATTACTATGAACGCATTAGGCTGAAAGATAATTGTAAGGTTGCAAACTGGTTTTACACACAAAGATACACAAGTAAGAAAGCATGTTCTTCCGTCTATTTGTAAAAAAAGCATGTAATCATGGATAAAAAGAATAAAACAATGCAGCAGTCAGTACAGGGATGTAAGCAAACTTCAAGTAGCACCATACAAGAAAAACTCCATTTTGTTACAGTGACTCTGCAGCAACAGCTCTATCTGTACCAGATAAACAACAGAGGAATATAAAGCAGAAGGTACAAGGATGCTGCTGGAAGCCTGCTGCAGTTTCAGCTCCTCCCAGAGCTCACAGTTATAGTGGCATCTTGGGATAGAGACACAAATTTATATCCATCGCTGTTTAAACGCCATGAGTCACCTTCTTCCGAATGCAGGCCTGCAGGCCCTACAGAGCTGCTCAGCTTTCCATCCTGCAGGTGGTCAAGTGGGAGGTGAGAAAGTCAGGCACCTCTTCAGTAGGTATAATGACACTGTTAAACCTCCTTCCTGGAGCTTTTGCAGTGGTGGCTGCAGTTTATTCCTGTCCTGGAGCAACAGGCAGATGTAACAAAGAGCTGTGTGGTGGATGCTGGCAGAGCCCTGCTCTGAGTCTCTCCCAGTTTAGCTGTTTTCCTCCCGGCAAGTCTAACAGGCTTCTCTCCCATTTCCTTTGAGAATGGTTATAGACAAACCCTTTCATATAGCTGAGTGGAGCACAGGCATTCCCAGCAACCCTTGAATCTCTCACGTGCCTGAGTGATGTGTCTTCTGACATGCCACACTCCATGTCCAGAATAACAACACAGTTTTGTTCCTCATTTATGGTATGGTTTAGGGAAAATGTAGCTAACAGATTTTTAGCAACTGCAGAACCTATAACATGACCAGCGTCCTTTTCAATAGGTCTAATTTTTTTGGAGGGTCGATACAGGATCAAAAGTATTTTATGGCCAGTTGTAAGTAAAAGCACATGGAGAAGATTGACCTAACCAGCTACTGACTGGCTACAGAGGCTGCAGGGGCCTGGATTCAGAAACTCTGATGACTCCACCTACACAAACTGGGTCACATCCAGGATCTACAGGTAATTTAAATTCTAGCATTTGCAAATTACTCCAGTTTTCTTTGTAATTTTATTTTAAATGAGACTTTCTCTGCATTTTGCTACCTGTAAAGTGAAACCAAAGAGAAAAAATTAATCTCACAGCATCTTACTGAAACTTTACTCAAGCCAGGTGAAACATTTCTGGATGCACTATCTTTCTGTTACTTGAAGTAGGGGAAGAATTGACACCAGACATGTGATTAGCATAGGCTAATAAGCATGCAGCACACACAGGTTTTCATAGTTGTTAACTTTAAGGAATACTGAGATTTATAAATCCTGGACCACATTTCCAGCTCTAAAAGGGAGAATATTTCAGCAGAACCAGACTTTTCTGATTTTATATATTTCTTTTTTTCCAAGTAGAGCCCTGATGTCTGACCTTCCATAGTCTGGGCCATTCATAACTGTCTCTAGATACCAGATTCATTCTTGGCTGTGCTATCTCAGTCATAGTTCTATTAATTTATTTTCTGAATCCTAGTCTTTCTTTTTCCTTCTAAAAGCAATAACTGAAATCATTAGGAAGTAAGTTTGTAAGTCTATCTCCCATCAAAATCAATAGAATTAGTACAAATCAAAGGATTTCTTCTTTCTTGATGGATTATTTAAAAGATAAATTCAGCTGCCAAATAGAAGCAAACATTTAACAGCACATCCATTTTTAAATGTTTATTTCCTGAGAACAGTCAAGAATTTTTATAATAAAAAGATAAAGGTGCATGGCAGAATCAGATAAAATGGAATAACACAGTACTGAGATAATAATTCTGGCCTTATCATCTGAGGTTTTGTAATCACTGTTGATAAGAAGAAGTATTAAGAGCAAATGCAAAGCATTTCAGAAAACCTTTTCCAAAACTCATGTAGATCAATGCCAGTTATTCAGAGGGTAAACACAGGGTCTGTATTACTGATCCATCCTAACAAATCCAGCAGGAGATCAATTTGACCCAGATACATACAAACCTGGTATTTGTCAGAATCCACATGAACAGTTGTCCTTGTGTTGTTCCAGCTGCATAACTAAGAATGTTTAGATTCTAGACCTTAGAAAAATTTACAGTGTATCACAGATACAGTGCAATGTTCCCGAGACAGTTTCTTTTCCAACAGATTTGGTTACTAAATGCTTCTATTTGCCAGATACTGTTATTGCTATTAATGTTAATCATACTTTTGCTGTGCACGAAGAGGAGTAAAACATTTTATTAAGCACTTTTTACCCAGTGAATAGAAGCAGTGTCTTTGCCCACAGGTGATGACTCCAATACCCATTCCTGATGAAAACACCTTTGGTTGCTTGCATTAGCAGCTGTTCCCATTACCTACTGAACATAATAAGTATCACCTATTGAGAACTAATCCTCCTGGAGCATTTGGTTGCATCCCTTTTCCAGTTCTATATATTTGGGAGCAGTACAATGCATCCTCCAGAGGTACAGTCTACGTAACAAAAACCGTTCTTATAAAAGCTACAAAATATTTTGTGGTTCCCAATGTTTTCTCCTCGAAGAAGAGGAGAAATAAAATAGAAGGATCCTTCGAAGTGTTGGGATCATGAATCTTCAGCCCACAAATTCCCCCCTGCCCCCCAGTGGTACTGGAAAGTGTTTCTAAACAAACTCTTTAACAAGACAGATTTATAGACCTTTGTGAGCACAGCAGGTGAATTATAGTAAAATAATTTGTTTTTAAGAAAAATTATTCATTATCATCCTTGAACTTGGCATTACACCACTAACTGAAGACCCAGATTACTTATTTTTGCTGGTTGGGCACACGCAGTTATTTTTGTGTTTCCCCTTTATCTACCCCACCTCGGCTTTTCCTTTCAAACAAGTATAGTCAATTCAGATTATAAACACTAACAATTTAAGATGACAGAGTTCACTCTGGATAAAAGAATTAGCTATTGCAAACTGTTGCTAATTTTCTGCTTTGGCATATGTTCTGCAAGCTTTCATGGAGGCTTTAAGCTTAAATCTCTTCTATAAGCTCTGTAAAGCTTTAATTGGCTTTTTGACCATAAAATCCCCACCATTTTTTTTCTTCTTGCTTGATGGATTTGGTGGCTTTTAAGTCTAATTCAAGCTGCATTCTGCATTTTGTATGACTGCAGCTTTTATGCACAGCCTAGTCCAAAATTATCTTCATATGCAAATATATAAACCAGTACTGCTTCTGTGTGACATCCAAAGAATTGCTAAAACTTCCTTGTATTAGGTTTTGCAAGGTGGCTACCTCTGCAAAGCACCCTGATCCCCTCTGGACGAATGGCCATTGTTCAGTATTTCCTGCAGCAAAGGTCAGGTCTGCAGGAACCATCAACCCACACTGGCTGCAGGCGAACCGGATGTCAATCCCACTTGAATCAGCTTGCCAAGGGCACTGCCTGCCCATTTTCGTTGAATCAAAATGTTTTAAGACACTGAGAGACTGTGTGCATCCCCCGTTGCCAGACAACTTCAATATTACTGCCATTGTTAATACTAAATCTGAAAGCAAACGCATGGCAACAGGGAGGTAACCTGAATATAAGTATCTACAGGATGCTAGAAAAATGTTCTCATTTCATCTTACAGTCCCTCCTGATGGATCATCTCCTGGTGAGAGGCCCTTCCACCTCTTGGCAGAAAGATAGGAGACATTACCCACATCTCACACCACATAAGAGCACCTCATAGAGATCCTTGGGCTCTTGGACCTGAGGTCCCCAGCTCCACTGCTTTGCTGAGCCTTCCTCTTCCTCACACATGCACAAACCCACTCTGGCCTGGCTGGCAGCGGCACGTCCTGAGCAACATCTGGTCTCTGACAGGTAATGGATTACTCTGGCCTTTGTCACCTGCTAGCTTTCAGAGCCAAGGCAAAGGGGCTGCGCTGGGACATGGTGCAGCTTCTGCTGTGTGCAGATCTGCTCGTTCACCTTGAATTCCCCATGAGCTTTCTGGCAACATTATTAAGATTACCAGGGAAACTGCTCTGATTGAAAATTAGCAGCAGCACCCCAGGTATGTCTGCACTCGTGTGGATGTGAATGGATTATTTCTGCTGCTGAAATATTTCCACTGTTAGGAAAAGCACAATTAATTACATCTGCTATTCAACATACAAGATCATTTATTAAAACCCACCTATGAACAATCTCATTTACCAACATCAGTTTTGCTTATCCCCGAATCACCTTCCTGCAAGCAGATGCCAGAAACTATATAAAAGAGTTTATGAGCCTACAGATTCAAGTCTAGAGGGAAAATCCTGCTGACCAGTCATAAGAGAGAAAATGCTACAGCTGCTGAGCAGCATGTCTTTAAAATATTTGCTATTCTCAGTGCTGAAGGACAATGGGGTCTCAGACAGGTCTCAGACTTTAAATCAAACCTGCAGCACACAGGTACTGTTTTTGCAGTGCAGTTTGTTTAAGCAAATCAAAGGAGCTGGAAATGCTGCATCAGACAGCAGCAGAACAGTAAAACAAAGATAAAAAGGAATACAGCAAGGGGGGAATGGGTGGACGAGGAAAAAGGTAGCCTGGAGGTAGCTGAACAGCAAAGAAAACAAAGGCAGGAGAAGAGGGAAATGACTGAAAAAAACCAAAGAGCAATGACTGCACCTGCCTTTTGAAATTACTTTGGTTTTAAAAAATAATTTATCAATTTTTTTTTCATAGCCTTAAATTAGATGAACAATTGTACTGCTACAATTCTAGATAAACTTCTACGATAAAGGAGATTGAAAAGGCTCCTCCAATTGAAATAAAGGAGGTTGAAAATGGTTCTCCAATTTCCAAAAAAAAAAAACCCAGTCTCTGTGGGCAAAACATACACTGCTGAAATGTAACTCACATTATTATTCCTAAAATTTTTCACGAACTGTTTTTTTACTTGAAATTAAGCATGTGTATAATTACTGCAGAATGAGGAGCTAAGCTTTTCAATTTCACAAGATTTAGTTCCATTACAACAAAACAGCACAGCCTTAAGAAAGGAAAGTAATCTTGATTTTCAGACTTTCAGCACAGTCATGGTGAACTTCTGAAATACAGACAGATTTAAGAACCTTTGAATGACTTCTGAATTCGTGCTCAAACACATCGAGGAAAATTTCCAAAAGCATTTAAGTGACATGGAAGTGCAAGCGACATGGAAGCACAAGCCCCAGAACTCTCACCCAGACGTGCAGAAGTGCAGGATACTACATAGCAATAGTGGTTACAAATAACAGTCACAGCATTTACTTCCCAGCTTTGCCTGTAATGCGTCTGGGATACTGATACTTGTGAAGTCCTGGAACTGCATTTTGTAGCTTAGACAAGCATTTAAAACCAAACATTACTATGAAAAAAAAATTCTGACAATCTGAAACTTTAGAAAAATCTGTACAGTCTCAGGCTTTCACAATTAGAAAAGTTAATCTATAGACATTACACATTTCGGGTCACAAAACACAGAAAATAATGAACCTGCAAGATTCTCATTTTTTAATCACAGTTTTATCCAGGCTATAAAAGTGTGTGGAAGGAATTCACTGAGAAAATACAAAGGCCAGTTATGAAACACAGACTTCTGAAAATGACTGTATTGTGGGTCCAGGGATGAGTACCCATTGGAGAAGCTGGTTGTTTAGCACCAGCCAGAATATTAGGTAAGTTTTACTGCCATGTATATTTCTTCTTTTTACCAGCAGAACTCTCACGAGGAAAAAAAAAAAAAACAGCAGTATGATTTTTGTCTTACTCTGCCACTAAGAAAAATAAGACCAAACTTAATATATTTTCAAAAGGGAAGAAGGAAGGGTTGATGGTAGCACCAAATAGCAAGTACACCACAGCCTTTCTGCACACACTACAGAACTACACAGCTACAGCAAAATGTATTTTCAATATTGAATTTTACTACATAATGAAACTATCATTTCCATTTCCTTCATATGAGAAAAATTTTATGAATTTCCCTTATTTTTTCACCATCTCATCACTCAAACTACTCCTTGGGATTAAAGTCAGAGCAGAGGAATCTGGCATTACTCCTGTGAATCACTAGGCATCTGCTAAAGCTCACTCTCAATCCATCCCTATGCAGTCCCATAATTTCCCTATGTGGTTATGTACTTCTCTTTCCTGGTTCACTTGGCACCCAATACACAAATTGCTACACTAGGGAAAGCAGAAACAGCTGTCCAAACACCACTTGAGTTTGTGCTGTCTCACCAGCCCCTTGATGGGAAGGCTGGATGCTGTTCAACAAGCATAATTGCAAGGTCCTGAGAGCTGGGGGGAAAACCCAGTAACACTAGTATGGAGTAAGTAATATTTCTGTAGAAATACAGGCTGTTGCACATCATAAAGTGAACAAAAGTCACTGAGCCCATACGGCTGTCTGGGAAGTATGAAGAGGAGGAGAGGCCTGGAGACTCACTGGGTACATCTAGTACAGATACGATCTGAGTGTACCTGAGTATCACCAACCTTGTGCTGAGGCTATGGCCAGGAAGGTGCCCCCAGGCACAGGCAGTGACCCACCTGCAGCCTCCTCCAGCAACTGGGCCCTCACACGAGGTGTGAGCTAAGCACAGCAACCAGCACGAACTTCACTGCTGGTTAAAGTGCCACACGGGCATGCAGTTCTGCAGCCTGAGCAGCAGCTGGGAAAGGAGCTCCAAACGTTCAGCACAGGTAAGGCCACAGCTGGAGGAGCTGCCGACCACAATGCAGACACCTGGACTGAATCAGATGATCAGAAGTCAGGCAACAGTGACCTACAAAGAGAAGACAAAGGGATGCAACATACACAGAGACAAGACAAGGATATTAACATCCTAACAAAACATGAAAACGTGCTGCAAGCGGGAAGGGAATAATGGTCTGCAATCCACGGGAGGAAGAAAAAAAGTGACCTTCAGTCACAGCCAGACGAATCCAAGCTTGATATTTGCACTAAACTATTCATCACCCTGACAGGTGTCTAATGACATGATAGCAAGCACAGGCATAGCCCAGTCAAATGCTTAGAGGCATTGACTCAAAGTCCAACAAAGTTGCTACAGAGATGACTCCCCTTCTACACAATCTCCTTAGCAAGGCTGGCTACACAACCAGCAATTTGTGCAAGTGCTTCCACAGCCGATTGATCTTCTAGCTAATTACCTTCTGTGAAGGTCAACAAGTCCAGAAGGAAGTGGATGCGTTCATCTGAGCAGAAACCTACATTAGCAGGAGGTGGTCTCCCATTTCGGACTACTGCCAGTGACAAGGAAGCATCAGTGCTCCCCATCACTAGTGAAGAAAAGTGTTCTCTGTTTGCTTTTTCTTCCCTGGTTGCTGGGCAACCACAGAATCTTTTACATCTGTAAATGCTGCAAATATCTTATTTTGAGCCATTTTAATATTCAGCCTAGTGAAGAGCTGATTCATCGTCACTTTTCTTCAGATGGCTATAATTAAGCTTTGCACTGTGGTGTATGTCTCTGGAGTTGGTAGTAGGTTGAAATTACAGTAGATGAAACAACAGTAGGAAAAAACACAGGTTGGGCACCATTTGAAAGGGAACTGACATGTTGCTCATTCTTCATCCTCATCTGGACCAAGTCTGTATCACAATGGCACTTTGCAGAATGGGAATTCTTAAATAAATACATGGAATTCTTCTGCATGCATAAATTATTCTGTTTCTATTGGGAAAACATGTACAAGAGATTAATAAACATAAAGGGCATCTTACTGATGTAACAGTCTTGATTAAAATTATTGGCACTGTAGGGCATGCATAATTTCCATCGTGTTTAATATCTCTCAGCCTCTCTTGAAAAAAACAACAGAGAAGCCCAATTAATAACTACGTGGATGGATACTTCTACCACTACAGGAGACCAATTATCAGTTGCAGTGTTACACACTACCAATAACCTCACCAACAATACAGCAAATGATCCAGTTCCTCCATAACTTGTCGAAGTACTAGCAGATGTTTTGTGGTTTGCTGTGGGGGTGCAATATTTCACTATTTCCAGTTCTTTTTTCCACTGTGCTGCCTGCCCTACCACACAGCAGCAGAAGGGAATAGGCACCTATGGCTCACTCATTCCCACGCAAAGCTTTGGTTTTAAGTATCTGAGTTGAAACAGCTGAAAGCTGAGGTGACATTGGGTTTGAGCAAAGAACGTGCACTGCAAATGGAAATGTGCTGAGGGCCTTTCATACTAGCAACTCTTGCCAAGTCTCACACAGGGGAGGAGGTTATGGGTGACAGTACCTAAAACTTGTGTGCATAACATGCCTGAGATATGCCTCTCACAACTGCTCAGCAAAGTTACAACAGTCACTGGTTTGAAGAAGTGAGTGCAAGGTAGGGAAGTACAGGTTTTGTTTGGTTGCTTCCCTCAGGGCCACTGGGCACTTAGCTAATCAAATTGAGTTTATTTGTTGCTTTTGAAAGCCCCTTTCTCCACATTCATAGTTCTCGGTGTTGGCTGCTCTGAAACCAGGAGGATTCTACCACTGATGTTAATGGGAACAAAAGTAGATCAAAGTAAGAAACTGTAACAACCATTATCTTCCCTGTTAAGTTTTCCAAGATGATGCAGGACACCAAAGCTTCTTGACATTTTCCCTGCCATGTTGTGTTGCATATGACAAGTCTTCTATCTACAAGCCCACTGTAGAGCACAATTAGTCAGATTCAGACAATCCACAAAAAATAATGAAAAGCAAATGTTTCAAAATATCTCATATAGGGGATAAGAGAAAATAGATTCCAGGATGTGACCTCATTGACCTACATGAAACATTAGTACACCAAAACCTTATCAAAGAAAGATATGTTGACCTCAGGAGAAACAGAAACAAATGGAGTAAGATTCAAGCAAAATATTTCTTAAAATTATTTCCAAATCATTTTTAAAATAGAAAATCTAATTTCCCCAAAGAATAGCAAGACAAAAAATAGGCATATGTAACGACTACAAGAAAAAGTGAGTTTTACTTGATCTCAGTTGACTGACCTTAGAATTCTCCACTATTGTATTTCATTCTAATTACAATCATGCACAACAGATTCTCTTTTAAAGTAAAGCTGACATTTTAAAACATAACTACAAGTTCAGCTTTGATATTGCATTAAAACATACAGCCATTGATAAGAAATATATTTTAGCTAAAAACTAAGCATTTTATTTTAAAAATTCTTCCTTAGAAAGGAGAAAGTCTGCTAGACACAGAGATTACCTCAAAAAAAAAAAAACCAAACATAAATGTTTTGACTACATCCTTAATTTTTCTAAGCAATGATTTCTGATGCAACTCACAAGATTAGAGATTATGACATCTTCTATGGAATACTTTAATATCTTAAGAGTACCTGGACTGCCTAGTATATACAGCAATATTCTTCTATTAGGAAGTGGGCTAAAGTGATCGGAAGTCTGCAGTATTGCAGTAAGAATAATATCTGGTGTCAACCTCAGGACAAAGACGTCTGCCATCAGTCACGATTATGGGTAAAAATTCATTATTAATTAACCTCAATGATCTGGAAAACAAAGCAAGCTTAGCTATTTGCAGCAAGTGTGTAGGGAGACTCACCCTTTTCTTGAGTTGCTCAGGCTTTCAATGTCCTTGATCCATTTCCTTTGTCTCAGCCCATGCCACTTGGACATAAATCTCTTCTAGCTTCTACTTCTTTCACTGCCTTTTAATAACTTACAAGATCTTGCAGAAAGGTACAACTTATTTATGTGCCTGCAAACAGAGCAGGATCTATTTTTTAAACATGCCATTGGTAGTACACATGACCTCCTTAAGGTAGTTTCCTGCACAATGAAGGTTTGGTAGATGTATTACAAGTAATGTGGTGACTGCTAGAAAACCAAAGATGTACAACTTCAGTAAGACCTCCCCAGGCATTTTCTTCCACAAGGTCTGATGCTTCACAGCCAGAAAAGCACATCAAATGTGCTCTGGAGTGTGTTTGTCTCAGGCAATTCTGATTCTGATAGTCTATGTAGAAAACAGCAGAATTATTGTCCCTTTACTATTTCCAGAGACATGAATGCTAAATTAAGCATGTGTTGTGTTTCTGTCCCTTCTTTTAGTTCTTAAGCAAGCTAAATACTGTATTAATTTCTGCTATTCTTCTCTTACAACATGGCCCCCCTTCAGCCACCTAATACAAAATAAATTTTTTCATTTGAGGTCACTCAAGTTTGACAATATAGCAAGGAGATGGTGCCCAGAACCAAACTAAGTATATATGCAGTTCAATTCCCTCATTGCCTCAACTGCTTTTTTGCCAGGATGGGACGATGATGCACGAAAAGCCACACTTCTCCTCCATCAGCATATCCCATTATAAATTCATGTCTACAGTATTTTTCCTATTGTCAGATGGCCCTCAGTACTGCTGTGTTGCAGGTATTTTCTCTTTCTAACAAATACTTATGTTGAAAAATCTCTTTTAGAAACTGTGTCAAGTAAAACTCTCACAAGTGTAGATTTGACTTAGCAATTTTCCAAATTCAGCTTTTTCATCTGTCTATATTTCTAAACTGTTTTGGTATTTTTATATTACTTACTGTCCCTACCGATGTTCTGTAGAATTAGTGTTAAAAGCGTAGCTGTATTAGGAGTATATTATTTTCTCCAGTAATTCTTCTCCCCATTTAAGCAGCGATTCTGTGCTAAACTTCAGATTAAAAGCATGTTAAGTTATGAAAAATAAACAATTCCTTTATACTATTTGAAGCAGATGATTTCATCAGTTCTAAAACTTAATTACAGAAGTTCTACACAATAGTTTGCGTGGCATCTGATAAATATTTGATTAAGCAATGTTATTAAAACCCAAAATTACTTGTGAAGAATGGCACTGCTGGGAAAGCATAGTGGTACCAGCACTCCTATGCAGCAAATATGTAATTTAGAATCCAGCACTTGACATGCGGGTCAGACTTTCTGGTTGCATTAACAGCACAGATGTATTGACACCACAGGTTACAACATCCCCAAGCCAGATGCAGGATCTGAAGGAAAGACAAGCAGGAAGACTGCAAAAGAAGAGTGGCCATAATGCCTAAGATCAGCTAGGATCAAGAGCAACAATTTGGGTACATACCTAACAGCTTCCACAAGAAAATTGCTTTATGCATATAACATTGACTGCAGAATAAGAACCACAACAACAACAACAATAATACAAGTATCCAGTAAACCATAAGTTTTAAGGCGTTAAAGGAAAAACATAAGGAAGAACTTAGGTTATTCTAAGAGAAAAGTAGGAAAAAGTAATAGATAAGAACTTCCAGGTGAACATGTAAATGAAAGTTTATTTTATTTTTGTTTCAGTGATTAAAAAGGTCACCTGAAAATTCTGTTAGAATTAGAGATGATTATGTCTTCCCCTGTTAATTAAAAAGAGACCTTATATCTTAGGTATGCATGTGTCTAATGAAAATGAAATTACAGATGTTTTACATAAGATGGAAACACGCAGAGGCAGTCAAACAGGAGGTGCTAGGTAAAATACAAAATATAGCAACAGAGCAGAAATATTAAGAAAGGAAAAAGGAAAAATTGATCCTGGATAAACCTACTTACAGTCAATTTATTGTAGCAATCAAGGGAACAAACAACAAATCATTTAATGAGAAACTATAGAAGTTAACTAGATACAACTGTTCTATGGCATTTTTTCTTTTCCTATTAAATACAATAATGTAATAATTTCTACCTAAGCAGTATAGAAAAACTGAAGATAAGCCACATGGTTAAATGTATTTAAGCAATCACCAGAAATATTGATAACTTCATCCAAACTGTAACATTCCTTTCAACAGAAACCAAACTCTTCTTACTGTTCACAAAGCTTTGCAGTGACGCGTCCAAATAAGGGCCATCTCTGAGTCTGCTGCTTTAGCCAACAAACAAAATTAGTAGGGTCTCAAAATTCCAGACAAAGCCAGAATGAAATAATTTGACCCAAAAAATAGCCTTGCTACAGAACTACACGTACCAAAGGAAGGAAAAATAATAATAATACCAATAAAAAAGAAATCATCTGCACAAGTTGGAATGAAAGGAAAACATTTTCAGATAATGACAAGAAGAACCTAAAAGACGACCAACACAGCAAAAAGCAAACAAACAAAAAAAAGCTGGTATCTTTTACTCTCTCTGTACAAAGAATGAGGGATGCTTAGAAGCAAGTGTTAAATAAAAGATATGAAGAGTGTTTCTCCTCCTGTGAAATAACCGTAGATTCCACAGGTTTTGACGGATAACTGAAAAATAATGAATATGTGGAATCATGACAGAATAGAGCACAGTGGCTTCTGACTTGTAGTGTTCACATTGAAGAGAAAGGATGTTAAGTCCGGTTATTTAAAATTCTTTGTTTATTTTTCATTTCTGCTTAAACTTGTTTCATATAAACTCATGAGAATGGATGGGATAAGCTCACACTGAATAAATTCTTGCAGTACTTCAGAGGATCCTTCAACCAAAACAACTAGCCTTGGTCTTCCTGGCCATTTCTACATAGAGAGCAAGACAAAAAGCCCACAAAACCAACCAACAAAAGAAAGGAGCAGAAGATTAAAGAAATCCTGAACTGATTTCTTTTTGAGATGGAGAGATTATGAAGGTTGGAAGGTATACAAGCAAAACCTGTTTTTCCTTGGACTTCACTGTTAATTGTTAAATCCAGTAATTTTCAGCCTTGGAAGGATCAGGCAGGACCACGTACAAAAACAAGTATTCAAGAGAAGGGAAATTACTTTAACTTATTTGACTCCAGTTTAACCAGAAGACAGAAGACTATGGTTTAAATGAACAAGGATGCCACAGAGCATTAGTGTGGAGGCTAACAGGGCAATCCCCCATCAGCATTCCCACTGCTGGCTCCAGGAGACGAGTGGTGCCCTGGATCTAACAACCATTTTCTCCATCTCAAGAAGCCCACAGACAGGCAAAGTCTCCTCAACCACTATCACATCCAGCTCTAGTAGCAACATCAACCTCTGCCCTGTGAGTCTGCCTGCACACTGCCTCCTCAGTGGGCTGCATGAACTCCCGAGAGCTCCCTCCGAACAGCTCTATGGAAACACCTCTGTACAGTCACGGTCTGTTCACACCATTTCCTTTTTCTTATGTCCCACCTGGACATGAACTGATGCCTCAGCCCCAGCAGGCAGCCTATACGGCAGCAGAGTGGGCCAGCACATGCCCTGGGGTAGCTCCACGGCCATGGAGGACAGGAACTGAAGAGTCCCTCCATGGGGCAGTTGCCCAAGCATGTTCACAGCACAGGTGATGGGAGCTCTGAGAAAAACCCCTTCAGTGGCCAAAGCAAGCCCTCAGCACATGGGGACCAGGCAGTAACCTCTCTGCCAGCTCCTCCACAGACTCCCAACTGCTCTTTTCAACTCCCGGTTGGCTCTTTTTTCCCCTTACACTGCTATAAATCCACTCTTCATCTGAGGTCCCATCACACTGTCGGGCTATCCAGGAGAAACACTAGAGCTGGAAGGTGCTGGAGCATGTCCAGAGAAGGGCAACGGAGCTGGTGAGGGATCTAGAGCACAAGACTTATGAGAAGAGGATGAGGGAACTGTGATTTTTTAGACTGAAGAAAAGGAGGCTCAAGAAGAATCTAGAGAGCCAGTATATCCTTTAAAAAAAAAAACAAACAACAAAATCAAAATCACATACTGCATCTTCATTCACAGAGCAGAAAAGAATCTTCTTATTGTAATATGATCTTCAACTTCCAAGCTTACTCATTTGATTTATTCAATCAAGAGAAAATTCTTTCCACTTCTCCAGAGCAGATTACAAATACCAAAAGTGGGCTCAGCCATTCAAAAAATGCAGCCCTGGTTAAACAACCAGGGACTGCTACTTCTTTCACTTTTGACATTTCTTAACACTTCGGCAACAAACAAAGCTGTTACACTGATCACTTTTAGAAACTTACTTGGAATTATCTGAATAGATTGTAATGTATTTACTTAAGCATAAAGTCCTCTTAATTTTCAAAATTAGGCTTTACTTATGAGACTTTTTCATAGCACTTTAAATAATGTTATATATTTATCTATCTATATAAAGAAAAGAAAGTTTACTGCAGTTTACCATGTCCATCACTAACAATTCTAAGACTGAAACAAAAGCACACTCTGCTGGAGTTGAGGAACGATTTAATTTTATTTAAGAATGTGAGGCAAATCAGTAAACTTCCAAAGGTGCAACTGAGATGCATAATACACAGCCTCCAAAAACACAATTAATTCCAGCCTTCAACATTCAGGCTTTTGAAAATCTCATTCTTATTGTAAAACGAGAAAATTGCCATGCAATGCTACTAATCAAACAAGTCTCCTCACTTTGTCCAGACCTCTGGAATCTCCCACCCTCAGTTGCTGCATCAGAATACTCCTGAACTGAAAGATAATTTCATCACTTTATAAATTCCTTCACCAGGCATATCCCTCACCAAAAAGACTACCATGCAGCAAAAAATATCTGTTTCAACTGTATCATACAGAGGATAGTTAAGCCTGACAGAACAAGAGAGAACACCTTCCTTGCAGATGACATCATATTGCAGAAGCATCAACATCGAGAACAGAAATTGTCTCAGAGGTTCATTCCTGGTGCAGTATGCTCCTTTTCCTGTGAAATGCATAAAATAATTAAATAACAGGAAAAACCATACAGGAGGGAGATATCAGCCTCAGTAACCAGAGAGGGAAGAGGCCGTCACTCAAGCTGTTCACTTTCCTCGCTGGGTTGTCACCGTTTCCTGCACATATCTGTTGACAGGTCAACTCACCAGGTGTTAAGAAAATTCACCGCCAAGAACAGTGCTGAATGTCATTCTCTTCCTCTTGAACTTGCATTCAGAGATGACTTTCATTTGCTTATAACAAAATAAGTCTATTGTCTATCCCATCTCTAGTCACTTCCTATCTCAGCCTGTTCTGTACAAGGCTTGATTTATGTTCCTGCACTTCACACTTCCACCCTGGGAAAGAACAGAACTTGTCAAATACTTCTTGTTAATTAACATGATGTAATCTTTCTGAATGCATTAGTCACCTTGGAATTGGTGAAAAAAAGATTTTAAAAAAATCTGTAAAAGTCTCAAGTTGTGGAGCAGTGTGCACCTGAAAGATTCAGGCTGCCCCTGGTCTGAGATCACTCATCTCCCAGTGTGATTATTACAGGTCACCGAAGCAGGCATGTAAAGGTCCAAAACTACCCTGCAGGACCCATGTGAAAAGAGAATAGCATTCCTCTTTGAGTGATTTTCTAACAAATGTCTACAGCAAATCCAAACACCCCATCTCATATTTATAGATGTTATAAACAGGAAAGTTCTCTCAATTACCTTTTTCTGTTAAAGAAAAGAAAAACATTTATGCAACTAATACAGATGTCTTTTTTCCAGCAAAACCGGGAGAACCCAAATGCTTTGTCTGACTGCATGAGCTAGTTCCCATTAAATAATAAACCACACACAGTCCCTCCTTCCCAGCCATGTCACAACATATGTCATTCGACTGGTTTGCAGGGCTGCAGCCTCCCCATGTCAGACAAGAAACACATCAACTCTTGGCATTACAGTGGGCATAATTTATTAATATTTATATTATGGTAACATTCAGAATCCACCTAAACTGGAACCATCAGTATCAGTAACAGAATTATTATTTGGAGCACTTTCCCCCCAACAGTACAAAATAAACAGGATCAAAGGAGGGTATGACAAGGGGACAAACAGAGCTGGTCTGGGGAGGAAACACAGTGGCAAAAATCACAAAATATACCTAATGCCTGGACCAGCTGGAAGCAATATTCAAAACTAATGCCTGTTATCAGGTTACAGGTCTTTTTAGATAGCATGTAGGAAAAATTGTCAAGAGGTAGTTCCAGATGGTGAAAAAAACCTAGCATGAGAGAAAGGGTTTAGGTATGACATGCTAAATACATTTGAAAACATAACAATAACTTAAAATCTGAACTCCTATAAAGACGAAGTCAAACTTGCACAAGGGTGATATTGTGAAACAGAATAAGTGAATTTTTACTTATACTTTGCATTCAAAGATCTTTTGCATTTTTCAACAGTTTAAGTATGTGAACAGCTTCCTTTTCACTTAATGGAGATGAATGCCCATGTAATTGAACAGTACTCATACTTTTGTAAAGGCCTCCTGGTTTCAGAAAAAAAATACACATAACTTAATTTGAGAAATAGACCAAGAAGAAAATAAGTGTATCTTCTGATGATACTTTCGAAAATTTAAAATTACGTTTTTCATCTTCCTATCCTTCATCAAAACTGTGTGGAATGTCTAGGCATACATTGCTGCTACTTTTTATACTTTTAAGACATAGAAATATCCTAGGTTATACTCCTTTATCTGGTTCACCTGCTTGTGTTCCCATTTCAGACAAGTTTGTTTCCTAAGACACATAGCATAAGGGGGGATGACATCATGTTCTGATACTTTTTCCACTGTTACTTTGGTGGTTAGGGTTTTTTTGCTGCTTAGCAAAACATCATTTCATGATCAGCTTGCTGTTATCTTTCAATCCTGTTCTACCTTGCCAGGTATCTGAGAATTCTGAAGTAAATCAGTGACAATCAAATCAATAAAGTCCACTGTTATTTGCATGGCCAAAGATAATTAATTCATGTAATTTATCATAACTGGCACAGCCTATTCTATTTTGCAGTTTAAATATACATAGGCAAGCTGTTAGATTATTTTAAGATGCTATCTGAACCTGTAAGACACCACCTGCCAAAACATTCAAAACCTGAATTTAAATATGTGAACTCCTATTTTTACCAGCTAACTCTAAGGGATCAGGGGAAAAAAAACCACACACACACACAGAAAACTAACAGCAACTTTGTGGAGAGGTTCTCTCATAATCCCTTCTCAGACCTGCCTAATCTTGCTTTCTCTTGAAAGCTAAATAACAATTAGATGGAACTTAACTCAGGGCGACCATGGCAATTCCTCTATTTCTATCCTCAAGTAACAGGAGCTACTGGAAAGAAGTGCGGTAAGAGGTAATGGGCTATGTCTAGGTATTAGAAAGTCTAGACGGGAAGAAGTGTACCAGCCCAGAATAAGCACATCTGATTTGGGGCTTGGCAGGGTAATTGTGGTGTCTTCTAGTTACAGTACCCTGTCTATGGATCCTAAACCTTACTGAAGAAGTAGTCATTTCAAAAATTCAAACTTTCTCATTATAACTGTACTATTGTATTACTTCAAATTATACTTTTATCCATCATCTCCTCAACATTATCCGCCATGGACAACACAAAAATTTCCAGTACTTTGAAACAAATTCTCAGTGCACATTCTGAATTCTAAATAAAAAAAATCTGCCTCTGAATTCCACTGAGCACTCAAAACAGGGATCTTAGCACACTGTGGGTGCTTACAGACTTCTCAGCAGAACAGCTTAGTCACAGGAAAATAGCACAGATTTCTTTCCTAATGCCTTCCCTCTGTTTTTCCCTAAAGAGGTTTGCCCTGTTTCTTCTGGCCAGGTAAAAAGCATAGTACATACACTTTCTGTCAAACTTCCTTGCTAATTTTTCCATTTCTCTATGAACACCACTCAAGGAGTGCTCTATGCAAGTTGAAATAACTGGTTGTCAAGCTACAATATTCACTGCTGTAACTGTAGAAAAGGCTAAATTAAGTCTTTTGCAAAATGCCTTAGATGAACAAATCTGTAGCTGAGACAATAAATTCAGTGCAAAACTAATGGGCTTAATAAAAAATGAGCAAATTAAATTATTAGAAAGGGAGGGGGCAAATGAATAGCAAGAACAATCAGTCAACATAAAGAAACCATCCAAACATGTCAGTGGGGATCACTACATAATGTCCTCTTGTGGTACTTGTTCTGATAAAACTTAACTGTTTCTGTTCGGGGATACATATTTCACCAAGGTAACACTAAAATCCCAGCCGCACTGGCTGCTAACACTGCACACACATGCATTTGGTTTGCATGTGTGTGAATCACATTTATATTTAAATCAATGAAAAGCACAGGGCACTGTAACATCAGGATTAAAATCTTGATTTGGATATCTGGAATATTGCATACGGACAAGCCACCAAGAAAAGGAGGGACAGAGAACTGTGGATTCCAGTGTTACCTTGCCAAGAACAATTTATCTGGAAAGGAAGGGTACCTTCCTCAGAAAACTTCCCAGTACAAACCACTTCTAGAGCACGGACCACATCAATATGTTACTCCACTCCCCATATTCCTGTTATCCTGGACTGATACAAGTCTAAACAATGTCCGTAGAAAATAACAGGTAGACCCTGCTGCTTGTTTTAAGGTCACGCAATTTTACCTCATTGCCCCCAAAATCTACTTTCCATGGAAGACATCTCTCTTCTCTGTCCCTTATCAGGAACAGCTGAGTTTGCTGGCCAACAAATCTCTAAGTCAGAAAACAATACTAGGTGAGCAAAAAGCATAATCAGGATCTGACCACTATTTTTGTTTATTTTAGATGCTTAGGATATAGTATAGAGAGAAGAAAATATTTAAATTGAAGGAATCTTCTTAACATCATCTTTAAGTATTTATATGGCGATACGCAAAGGTAATTTTTGACCCGTACTAGACTGTGCGGGGTTTTTTCATTTGGTTATTTCCAATAAAGTTGCTTTTTTCTTTCTGCAAACATATAAAACAAAAGAGTACAATTGCAACATAGCCCTGCTAGTACTCATCCTTCTAACAAAACTTGTTCGGGGTGCGATCAGCTTGTGTTAATGTTTGAGCTCATAATATATTTAAATAAGAACAAAACAAGTGTATAAAGATACCAGAAACCTTCGCACTTTTGTGATTTTTAACAGAAGAGAAGCCTAGTTTTCTTCCCAGTTCTAGCTCTTCAGACCTGTTTGAAACTTTCATGACCTCTCATATGCCTTTGCTATTCTTCAAAGTCTTTCTTATCCTATTTATTTCCTTACAAGTTTTCACAGAGCTCACATCAGATGCAAATTTGGCTGCCCGTAACCCAATGCTCCATATGGCATCTCACCCACGTACTCTTACACTTCCATAAAAATCTCTTTCACTTTGTGTTTTATTTTGCTTTAAATTTTTTACTTGGTGAATTGATTCAGTGTGTTTTCCTTGGATTTCCATATTTTATCCCTGTTGCTCTGTTACTGCCAAAATCGTTTTTGTTAACTGCCGTATATATGCACATGGATAGACCAGCACATCCTGACTATCAAAACCAGAACTCAGGTGAGTTATGTGACATTTGTTGTGTGAACTGACGTTTCTCATTTCACCTGCAGGAGCTGTGAGGGAAGGTCAGACAGTTTGTCCAGCTCTTCAGAAAACGCTGGTTTAAAGGAGGCAGAGTCTTCAATACAATTTACTAACACTTCATTCTTAGACGTGACTGGCTACACACAAACAGACTGCAAAATATATTCCTCTGCATGACAGATATTACTTTACATTCATAATATTTGTACTGGTGCCCAGGAGTTGTACAGATCCTATCATAAAGCAACTTGAAACCTCATCTTTATTTAGAAACCTATGTTCCCTCATTTTAAATGTTCAAATTAACTGGTATAACTCATTATTTACCAGCCTCCCCCTTTGCCATTTTCCCCCAACTGCTTTGAGAGCTGCCTTTCTAGTGCTGGCCACCTTATCTCTTTGGGTTTCCCACAGAAAATTCAGAACATATTAGTAGTTTTTATTTTTAGCACATCAGTGTCCAGAATGATGTTAGTGTTTCTGAATTTCCTTTTCTTTTAGGTCTGGTCTTTATCTATATGTGACCAGTACTGCATCTGGTAGTGCAGCCGGCTGTCAGAAAATGAAAGAGATCTCACCGTGACAGATAAGAAACCTAAACAGAAGAGGAAAAATAAATCATCAGTAGTTGAGAGAAAAGACAAATGAAGCGGTAAATGGGGTAGAGAGTGCAGAAAGGAAGAAGCTGAGGGCTCTGAGTAAGAGAACGACCCGGCTGAAGGACAGAAAGCAACAGTACAGCTTCCAACAGGACACCTCCCAGCAGGTAAGACTAATTTCTCTCCCTCTCCCCACGCTCTCTTTGTTCAAATTGCAGATAATCACTTGCAAATAAAGTGTGGTTAATAGTGGCTACTTAAAGATGGCTGTCCCTTAAGTGATGGTTATATAAAACAAGAAGAGTTGTGTTCTACAAAAGAGACCATAAATCATGTACAGTCTACAAGTTCATAAGACTTGTGTGTAACAAAATCTTTTCTCTTTCCAAAAACCTGACCCAAAGTTAAATCTGAATACATAAGAAAACTCCCCAAAAAATAAAAAAGCTCAAAACAAAACAAACTAAAAGAGCAACCAATGAAACAAATCTAAAACACCAGGAAAAGGTAGTCTCTTGTCACATGCCGCATTTGGGATCTAGGGCATCTGAACTATAGTTTTATTTCAGAGACACATTTGATAACTTAATGCTGTTTCCCCCACATTCTACAACTGATAATTGCCTTTACTTGTCTTTTCCAAGCTACTTATTTTAAGCTATATTCTACAAGCTTTTACTGCTTAATTAGTACTTTACTTCACTAAAGCCAACAGAGAACCAATTTAAATAAAATGAATGATGTATCTGGCTTGAAGAGGATTTTATGCTTAAGGAAATGGTGCTTCTTGCAAACAAGGTATCAAAGACTTAAGTTCTCAGCATGTTGCAACAATGTCTAATTGCTCACTCAGATTTATTACCTGAAGAAATTCATTTTTCTGAAGTAAGTCAAACATCCATCAAAACACTAATTTATGCAGGCTTTAATTTGTATTAAATAAACCACAAAGAAACCCTGTCACAAGAATTTTTCCTTATAGACAGACCTTTGTGTCAAGCTGAATTGCTCAGCACATGCAAATTACTTTGGATTATATTGCATTCTGTAAAAATGACAAGATCAAACTGTTGAAAAAAATTAAAGCATAGATCAGTGATTATGTTGAAAAGGACAAAATGACTAAGAGAACTCAAGTATTTTGACAGTGCGTGGAATTATTTATGTTTGCACCAAAAAAAAAACCTTGGTCTATTCACACACAAATTGTTTTAGAATTTATATATGAAAGCAATGATGCAAGATAGCTATAGATATGCTTATAGATAGCTATAATGCTTCTAGATAGCTATAATTAGCATAGACAAATAAAAATGATATTTTATGATGTGAAGAATATTAAATTAGTATTTTCAAAAAAATTTTCATTCATGGTTGGCTAAAACCAACTACTTGGGGCAATACAAATAATTAACATCCTCAAAGCTAATATACACAAACAAATAATTTTAGCCACACAGCTTCTGCACAGCTTAAGTTACTCATATGCAATTTTGCAGGCTTGAAATTTGTATATCAAATAGTTGCAGTTACATTTCCTTGCAACTCAGTAACTCCAATGAAATAGAGCTTCCTCATTATTTACCTGCATAAAACCACTAAAAAGACCTCTTTTTCAATTGCAAAGCAGCTGCACGATGCTGTAATTACACCCATGGGTGTTTTCAGCTATTATTTTGGTTACTGGAATAAGGTCCTTAATATTTTAATAGTGCAACATTAGCATAAAAAAATTATGAAAGATGAAGAGTAGGAAAAAATAGAACAATTTCAGCTGGACAGGACCTACCATGGTCATCTCATCCAACTGCCAGTTTCAGGGCTGACCAAAAATTAATGCATATTATTATGGGCTTTGTCCAAATGCTTTTTCAACGCTGACATGCCTGAAACATTACTTTATCATAACTACTATAATGTTTAAATTTAACTAATTAGTTAGTCCCAAAAGCTAATAAATGTAAAATTATTTGAGATATGTTATCTGAATTATGTAATGGTTGAGAATTGCTCTAATTTTAACACAAAAAAAAAAAAAATCTAGTGAAATCATCCTTATGAGATGACAGAATAATTCAGCCTATTGGGAAATAAATCAACAGCAGCAAAAAACCCAAGAAAGATCAGACTTGCAAGGCTGGTTATTGAAATTTGTCAGTGAAATTCACCAGCTTCAACACTGAGCTGAGATTTACATAATCACTTATCCTTTAGTAAAATCAGCTGCCGTTACACAAACCAGATTACAGTGCAACTGTTTTAACCTTGAACTAACTGAGAGCTATACATCTCAAGCAGAAGAAGCCTTTCTGCATGGTGTTGATTTTGTTGTACCTTCCAATTATTCTACAACGCAAGTAATTCAGCTAGAGAAGTTAATATCCAGGGTATTTTATGCCTCTTGATCTTGATCTCTTATTTCTCTGGTACAATTCCTACAACTGGGCATGCAACTTTGCATAGGTCATGAAACAAACCTCCTTCCAAAAAAGTGTTTCAAGCTCCTAATTACCTCAACATTTGAGATTGTTTTACCTCTCCCTGCTTTGAACTGCTTCAGAGAGAAAGGCAGTTTCATTGCTCCCGTGCTGTCCTCACCTAGCATAAGTAAGAAGGATCATTTTCTTATAGATAATTGGAGGATCAAAAATACCAACTGTCTAATTGCCTTCTGCATGGGAAAAAAAAAGTGAAGGAAACAAGAATTCACTAGACATTCACAAGGGGAATCTTCTTGGCTGGAAGGGAATTTCCTATACATGTCTACATCAATAGATAGCTGCAACACAAATGTTCTCAGCTAAAAGCTGGGACCAGATCCACTCACTCTGTACTTCCTTTGAAAAGTGCAGAACATGCTCAAATAGCAAAACGGATTCTAGCCTTGAGATACAGTTCTGTTTGTAAAAATACTTTGGTGAGCATGCTCTGGGACTCTCTGGAGGTTTAAGAGTGTCCAAGCTTGCCAAACTGCACAGCTTTCACCAATCTATTACAGAGTCAGACCAGAACCCTCAATTCCCTTCAGGACTGCAGTATTCCTTCATGCCATTAGTTATTGGTTTTAGTTAGGCAAAATTCCTCTTAGCGTCTATCAGTTTTACCAACATAAAGATGGAATAATTCTGGCCTTCGAAAACAAAGAGATAAGAGGTTAACGCATTAACTCAAACAGCTCCATTAGATAGATTTTAAACTTCACCACAGAGTTCCTCCAAGCCACATGCTGCCCACCGCACTTATGGCTTTGTGGTTGGATAATTTAACAATAACAACAAGAAAAACAAAAACTTAAGCTGAATGTACAACATTTGGTTACCTCTAGCACGTCAAATTTCTCCAAGAACACTGTAATTCCATCCCACTGCACACTGTCCTTTGTTTACATTTGCAAGGAGTTCTGGGATTATATGTTCCTGTACCTCACCTGACTGAGTCAAGGCTGACAAAACCTAACTGGCTTCCAAACTGCTGCCTATACAAATGATGAACTAGAATGTTTTTCTTTTACTGTTTCAAAAGTTTTCTGCCTCAGATCCATTCAGTGACTCCCACTCTTGTACAGGCAGATTGTTTGTCTTCATCTGAAGTGGAAAGACATGAACAAGGTTTTATTATTTAGCAAAAATATGAGTTTGAGCTTAAGGCAATACAAAATTTTCTATTGGTAACAGACCTGTTTGAGGACTGTTTTTCTCCTCTACTGTTGCTTCTATAGCATGTCCTGTTAGAAGTCTCAATCCTTTACTCCTAACCTAAAACTGTAAACAATTGTATAAATGTTCACTCTCCTTTCAGCACTTGGGCCTTGGTAGTCAGTTTTCTAGGCAATTGAAAGAAAGAGTGGCCTCTTCTCAGTTTCTGTAAATACTTTCTACCCATGTTGGGACAAGCTATTAAGTACTAACTAAACACCAAGTTTAAAGAAATTTAAAATTGCACATCTATTAAAAGAAATAATTATCCTATAATTTAAACTGAGCTCCTCAGTAGTGCTCAGGAGCATATAATAAAGACCATGTATGGGTAGGTGTAATTGGACGCAGTTGCCTTAGGAACAAATGTTCAGCATACAAAGCAGGAAGCCTGCTTAAAAGGCAAACTCAAAGACTTAAGCCTGGTAGGTGAAACCTGGCTTGACTGAAGTTACTGAGAAAAGTACCATGGGCTTGGTTGGAGTCGGGGACTCATCCCAACAGCTTTTCTAATTCTCTCACTATTATCAGTGCAGAACTAAATAATACATTTAAAAGTGCTGTACTGGAGATGCATTTCCCTGTTTCCCTTGTTCAGTAAGCTCATCACGAAACAAAAACTGCCCAGAGAGTCATAAGAGAGATTAGGCTTATACTCTAAATATTCTAGTTTCAGCACCACTCCCATTGTATTTTCATTATATAGACAAGAGATATTGTGCCTTTAGAGAAATGTTATTGTAGGGTGTAAAAGAATTTGACATGCAGAGATAAAACAGTCTGGTATATGAGTATCATTTTAAAGTAATATTAATAGCAAAGATTCCTATAAAGATGCTACGCAAAAATCTTTTCATTTTGTAGAAATAAATACAGAATGCCTAATATTGTTTGCCAGAATGATTTCCAGTGAGATCCAGCTTTTACTATGCAGATAGCAGCAACAGAAGGCACAAAGTATTGTTCACAAAGAAATAAGACATGTTTCTTGTCAATGCATTTCTCTACAAAGAAATTACTCATCTGTGCTTCTATGATTTACTCCCATTTTTGTTTCTATTTGGAGAAATATTATAAAACACAAAACCACTTCTCACCCTGGATGGAGTCAGAACACATATACAGCCCTCTACCTCTTGAAATCACTATTTGCAAAAGACAAGGAATTTCCTACAGATATTAAGCTACACATTACTAAGCTGTAAAGTTTGAAAGCAAGTTGTCCTTGAAACAAGAAAAGCAAATAAAGAAGTTGTTTATTAATTAAGTTGTTTATCAAATAATACTTCCCAAAGACTGTGAAGTAATTTTATGAACTGGAACCAGAGATCCAATTTCACACTGCACCCTCTAAGAGGATCTTCATAAGTCTTACAAGCCAACAACCGTGGGAAGGCAGTCATTTAAGATGGCTTTGTGCATTCTTCATATATTCTTCCAAGATAACCTGGTAAGCTGGAGAAATCAGGCAAGAGTCAGATATCCTCCTGAAACCCCTGAAGCCATGCACAGAGTAGCTCTATCCCTTTATGTTAACCTAGTTTTCATTCCAACTCATGTAATTTCCCAGACTGATAAAAAGGACTTTACTTCCTGTATATTGGAAGAAAGTTCACGTGGCTGTATGTAGGAGTCCCACGATATGCCTACAGTAATAACTGAATGTGGGCTTACACTCATTTCCAAGTCAAGACCTACCTGTTATTCCCATGTCTATCAAGAAAAATAATTTTTGAACTCCTGAACGCACCAGAATTCTTGTCTGGGCATAATCTCTGGCTTGCATGAAACCTGAGCTCCCAAATTCAGGCCCATGGAATACACTTGCAATGTATGTAAGAAATAGCTGAAATATAAGTCCTGAAAAACAGAGGCTTCTAGTCTCAACATATGATGTAGAAGTGTCAGGAAGCCAAATCTGTAAAAAAAAATATAGACTTTTCTGCTCTTTTTTCACTCCTCTTGCTCAACTTGAAAGTAATCAAATCTCCTAACTTAATTAAAGACATTTTCCATGGCTCCACTGACTTTAAGGGGTTTGTTTCTTGACTGCCTTTTTCTACCTTTACATTATTTTGTAATTTCTTCTCTTTAACTAGCCTCTGGTAATCAAACCTAAACATTTCTTTACATTATAAATCTCTTTTTTCTGAAGAGAAGAAAGACCCACAACTGAGAAGTTACCAGGCCAGTAGAACACTAAATGCTATGCCACAAAAAAATCATTTCAGCAAAAGTACAAGGAACAATGTTTTCTGTCATTAATTTCCCTTCCATGGAAAGTGCTAACTAAAACTGTAAGCAGTAGCTAGCGTCTAAGCTGACAAAGTAAACATGATTACTATCTTTGCTTGTCCAAAATAAATGGCTGCACATTAATTAAATCAGTCTCAAAGTTCCCAAAATACACTATATAAAGTGAGCAGGAGAGACAACAGAAACATAAAGCCATGAAGTTGAATTTCCTGTTTCACGGTGCAAACATTGCACTGTTGATGTTAATCCTGGCACTGCATATTTCAACTAGGGCAAAAAGTTGCAGGCAGATAATCCCTACTGAACACCCAAAGAACCAGACTGTCTGGAAAGCAGTTAGTGTTTGAAAAAGGAAAGACAACTGCAGGCTTTTGGGACATGCCCTTGAATACACCATCACCATCCTCACACAAGCACGTCAACTCTGAAGGAGCAGGTCCTTGCTTCATGTCCACCTGAGCACAAACCTGTGCTCTGTTCACACAGCTGCATGGATCTGGCAGAGCCAAAGCAAGATATTCTGGATGAGGCAGAGCCCCCAGGCTGCCATAAGGCTACAAACAGCACAACAGTCAGTGAGCTTAAGGGTGGAATGACTTGGCCTGCTCAACTTGGACAGGGGACAAGCAGCTCAATTTCCACGCTACTTTGGTACCTCAGCTGGCGTGAAGAGATAACAGGAAAAGCACCAAATTTGTGTTATTTCTGATGTAAGAGTCAAGGAAAAAAAACCCCTTTGGGTTGCCACTATTGGACCAGCTCTGCCACAGTATTTATATTGCAACGGGATCGATAGGACTCTGCACCAGTGTTCAAAACTGAAAATCTGGTTGCTTCCTTTAGATATATAAAGCACTTTTCATGAATTATTTGACAGAGGCCAGCTACAGCAAAGCAAAAAGAACATTTAATTGCAAGATTAAGGCCTTATTATTTCACTAGAAGCCAGTTACGTTCCCTTGTCCTGGAGAAGCTCAAATATTCAAATTTCCTTGCCTCAGATGATTGGCTTGCTGAGTTAATATATCCTATTGGCTACGTGATGCCATTGTTATTTTTCTAAATGTGAAGCCACCTAAATTCCTACACTGCTGGAAGAGCTTTTCTCAGAAAACAGCTCAATTCCTATATTGGCCAGATACACTCCTGAAAACAAAATGACAGGAAACGAAATAAGGCACATTTGGCAAAAAAAATGAACCTTATTAGGCCCTCAAGTTCCAGAGAAAAATAGAGGTGTCTCAAACCATTCAGGCGCACTTTTTTATAAGGGTAGACGACTGAGTGGAGAACAAGCTTCTCAAATTCTAAAGAAAATGAAATCAGGGAATATCACTGCTGCATCCCTTCTGTCTAAGGAATACTTCATGTAGTGGTTCATAAAGAAAATATTTCTCTATGGTCTTCCACGCAATCACAGCATCTTTTTTTCTTCCAAGGATATGCTGAGGGATGAAAGAACATGTGTCTAGTGAAGACAAACACGGAATCATAAATGCTCAGGGAAGTGGTTTCTAGAATTAGATGTACCACATGAAGGCAAACTATTCCCTAGGTAGGAACCATGACCTGCAGATAAATTTCTATGAACATAAGTGCTCACTTCATTACTGTTCTCAGAGTAGTCATCATTCACAAGCAACAGCAGAAAGTCTATGGCTTCAGCTTCCAGAACAGCAAGAGGGACAGAACTACACTCTCACATTCCAAAGGGTGGCGCTTGCCAAAGGGCTAAAGTGGCCTTTATGTAACTTTTCTATAGAATCACAGACCAGTGTGGGCTGGAAGGGACCTTAAGGATCACCTGGTTCCAACTCCCTGCTGTTGGCAGGGGATGGCTGCCACTATACCTGGTTGCCATCCCTCTCTTTCTCATGAGGCTTATTTGATCTCAAGTAAATGGCAGAAATTATCAGCAATTTACACAACGAATATGAAACACAAACACCTCATTATACTGAAGAGAGATTATGGCATGAAAACTCACCTTGAAGACAGCCCTGACATGAGCAAGAATCTAGTAAAATTAGCTATTAAGCATCGCTAGTCATTGTCCTTTTGTGGCTTTGTGTTTCAGTAACACTCCGGTAACACAACAGTATCTGATATCATGGTAGAACAACGCAGGCTTTGTAGTCTGATTTCAATGCCATTATCTTGTGCAATTAATTGTTTTTATTAAAAAAATCATTATTTAAAGTTGCAAATATCCATCACACAGTGCATTCCAGAACTATTACAGAAATCTACCCTGATGAAGGAAGGGTCTGCAATAAAAATAGTTCCAAAAATAAGGATTTGTTCATAATTCTTGATAGTTTCCAAATTATTTTTTCAAAATTAACTTGCTCCCTCATTATTCCATATCAATTCAGAGTAGTATGTGTTTTTAGCAACAATCCATTATTATTGATTAGTGAACATGTTCACATTTCTATTTATTAAAAAAAAAGAAGCAAATGCAGTTTTCCAGTGAAAGGATTCTCAAATGCCAGGTAGCACTCTTCACAACTGTTAACACGGGCCCTGACTTTGCAAAGATGTACAACTAGGTTTAGCAGTAGGTTTTCACGGTGGAAGCTTCGGTGGTATATTCTAACACAGCAGCATTCAATGACAACATTCATCAAGGGTATAAAATGAATGCTGGAAGTCAACAGACTCCTAATTGCTGTCCCATGAACTGTTTTGCATAAATGGCTGAAGATGACATGTAATTAAAGCTGCACTGAAAAAAAGCTGAAAGCAATGAATTAATCTGTTTAAACAGCAAACGAGCAAAAAAAAGAGGGCCCATTTTGCAGGTGGTAATTTTTAGTTTCTTCACCATGAAAACTAGATACAAAACACAAAATATCCATCTGCCTAGTTAAAAGCGGTGGTTACTTAACACTACACAATTAAAACTGTTAAGTAAACAAGTTACTAAACATTCTCTAAACATTTACCATTTACTAAATATTTATTAAACAATCAAAAAAGGTTAGGAAACCAGTTTAAATTAGAATTTGCTTGGCTTGCCAGCAAGAAATTTAAAACTTAAAGTCTGTGATTAATTAAGCTCTATATTGTAACAGGAACCAGTTTTTTACTTAGTATACCAGCCAAAAAATTCTTACCAATTTTCAAAAGCTTGAGAACCCCCATGTCTCTTCTCTATTGGAATTGTCTCGAAAAAGAAGATTCTGAAAGGCTTTTTCTTTGAATATTCACCTGGTATCTTTCCAGCTGCTCAGTATTCAGCACCTGTACTGCTCTGGCCTGCCTCAGGTGGCCAGACTGCGCTCATTCTCAGTTGCAAGACCACCCAGAGAGCTAAAACCCACGGGAGCCAATGGGTTACCTTTCAAAAGAGAAACATATCCTGTAGTATCTGGGATACAAGGAGACTTGTGATTAGGTCTCTGAAATACTTTAAGAGAATGTTTCTGGGGACAGCTCTTCTCAGTCACAGTGACTACTATGTGCATGAGGAAATTGCTTAAGAAGTTTTTGTGTGAGCTGTCATGTGGACACAAGTCAGTAATATCCCTGGTTCATGTATCACCACATGTAGGTTTAGCTTGCCACAGATAACTGCAACTGACATTTGAAACAGCACCGCTTCAGTACTTTTAAATCTGCAATGCAATTCATCACCACTGCTTTCTTTCGCCTGTAGGTGTTCCCGTGTTTTCTTGGTAGCATAAAAATTACTTAAGTTAGTACTGACAGTGAAAAGTTGAAGAGCATTGATTAAAAATATATCAGGCCTCAGACACCATAAGCCTACCTTAAAGAAAAAAGAAGAGATATAAAGCACATATTTTTATTCATCTTCTAAGCTTCAGTCCTGACCTACAGACTGGGTGTTGTAGAAGAGCTGTTGACCTATAGATTGACCGTGGGGAGAGAAACTTGGATAGCTGCACCAAGTAAGACACCTAGAGGTTACTCCATGTTTTCACCTGAAAAGCAAGATTCTCACATAATCATTTGACCTCAGAAACAGCAACATGAACGATACCACCAAGTCTTGCATTAGTTATAAACATATTACATTCAGTATTTATGCACTGGAAAGCAAGCAATCAGTTTAAATTAATTGCTTATGGTTGGCCTGAAAATGGCTTTCCCCAGAGAAAATTAGTCTTCAACTTACGTCTTTGAACTTCTGGAGTACATCACCTCAAAAAGTAAGTTAAATTCTCCTTCAGATGCAAATATATGAAAATGGTATTTGCACAAATTTCTCTTGATTCATATACTCACTGGATTTGCTTTTAGCAACTGTGAAATTTCAGCATTCAGTGGCACATGAAAAGAACATCACAAGGAGGAACACTGGGGATCAGTTGGAAACACTGGTCTTTAGCTGTATAACTGATACTCTAATATTTATAAGGGTACAGTGTTCATACGTTTAATTAGCTAAAACCAACACTAAACTATTACCTTGAAAGGCTATCAAAGTCTGTAACTGGGAACAATCTGTCCAAAGGAGTTAGGAGTGCCCCATCTCTGGAATTACTCAAGGCCAACCTGGATAAAGATTTGAGCTAGCTCGTTCAGTGAATGTGTCCCTGCCTATGGCAGGGGGCTCGAAACTAGATGACTTTTAAGGTCCTTTCTTACCCAAATCATTCTATGATATAATTCTGTGATTTGCATACTCAGACAATTATGCTTCCTGAGCAATCTTCAGGCTATTCAGCCAATGTGTTCCAGTATGTTACTTACATTGCTGATAGCACTTAAATTCCACATTCAGGTTGAGACCTATTGTGCTACACGCTGGATGAGTACTATATCGAAGTTTTGTGCATTAAAATTATATGCTTTATTTTGTCATTGCTGAAATAACTATGTAGAAACATTAAAAATATGAAAACTAATATTTAAAGTAGCAGGGAGAAGCAAAGCCAGAGAACTTCATTTAGTGGACACAATCTTTCCCTTTCACCTGAACATCACATCTCTTAAAAGTTATCACTGGGACAACCTGGAGTTATTCACAAGGTCGAAGTCTCAGAGAAATGTATGTTCACAAGCCATGATCCACAGACAGTGGTCAATTCCTAGTAAACAGAACTGAGACGAGTTAAAACTACATACTATTCTCTTAATTTTCTTTCTGCAGGTAGGGAAACATGTAAGCACACAAAGAATGTAACTGAATAAAAGAGGGAAGCCAAGGCCCATACATTCCTGATTTGTCCATAACGGGTCTGTATTTATGAACATATGCTAAGGATATATGAAAGTCCCTGCTTTAAAAGAAAGACCCTAATCTTAAACGAGAAGTAGAAGCAGGTGATCTGTAGGAAGAAGATTGCAAAATAGGGATAGCTGGCTCAAGCCCACGTGAATGTATTTAAAATACTAATCACATAATGATACACTGTGATATTGAATCACCACAAAATAGACCTAGTTAGAGAAAAATTAATGTTTGGTAAAGGTGATAGCTGTGAACATTTCCTGTGGAAACAAGGACCCTGCTGATTGCTACAATCATTAAAATAGACAAGTCTTCCACACTGATCAGGAGGACAGTCCAAGAGTTTTGTGACACCTGTATTTCTCAAGTGCAGAAAAGCTCCTAGGCAACTATGCTTCGAAAAATATTTAGAAAACTAATTCCGACTGAGAATGCTGTGAAACGAAAACTTAAAATATGGCTGTTCAGCTCCAAACTTGCCTCTGCTCTTCAACTGAAGTCCCAGGCTTCCAGAGGCAGAAATCATGAGAATTCACATAACCTTCAAGGAAGAGAACAGCAGTACTAATACAGCTCTAACAACAGAATGTTCATCTCCATACAACAAGACTGTCAATGGGATCTGCAAATCTCATGGCATTGTTTTTTTTTATTAAAGCTTTTTTTTATTAAAGTCTTTGATCTCTCTATGCTAACTAAAAGAAAAAAATTAAAAGTCAACAAGCCTCTTACTGATAATGAGAATTTCACAAATATTGAGCTCCGTTACATTTGTAGCTGCATAAGAGTATGATTCTAAAATCTGACTGCATCTTATCTGTTTCTTCCCCTCTGCCTTTATATTTGAAAAATCAAATCACATGCTGCAAAATATTCCCCATGGGACATGTATGAATATTTGATTTAGACTGGAGAGCAGTTAACCACATAATTAGTTACCCCGGAAATCAAAGAATTCAGAAAAATAAGAACTACCAGATTAGATCAGGGAACACTACTATTCTCTTTCTAAAGGTTGGCAGATGCTGTGGAGGGAAGCATAAGAAACCCTCAAGAAACATTTCCTCACAGCCTAAGGAGGGTCTAATTTGAATTCTGGATAATGAAGTTTAATATTCTCTCCAATATGTTTGCCATTTTATCACAATTCTAGATCTTGTCACTGCTATTAGAATCCCTCGAAATCTTCATCTCAAGAATAAATTACATGTATTCTTCAATATTATTTCTTTTTCTCTCAGTCTTTAATTGATGGCTTTTCAGCTTCTTTACCTGTCCACCTTTTTTCTCTTATGACACAGTAAGAAGAAAAACCCTCTACCTGCCTAAGCAACATGTGCCAGTACTTTCCAATACTTTTGTTTCAACCTCTTTAAGGTAAACAGCAAAAACTCTTGAGACTCTTTACAGATTGCCAGTGCCCTTTCTCCTTGCTCATCCCAGAGCCTCCTGTAATATTTTTTGAGAGCAGATAACCATAATCACAGCATTTCAGTAAATTCTCTGAAGGCATCCTAACACACAGAAACTACATTACATTATTCCAGTTCCTAAAATCTGGTTTGCAAGTGCAAGCAAACAGCAGAGGTCTTCCCTGAGCTGTGTACAGTCCCAAACTCACCAGCCAATGTAATGTGAAAGTTGGCAGGTAATTTGAGCATTTTCAGGAAATATGAGGCTTCTGTTTGTGATAATTGAATGACATTTATTGACATTTCAGCAAGTCACCTGGCTGGGACAGGTCTCCCCAGAGTAATGTTACGAGACCTTTCTCATTCTGTCCAATCCACACCAGTTTGTGTCTTCAGCACATTTTCACTTCTTCCTTCTCTCTTTCCAACTAGTTTATAAGAATATTAAATACTGGAGTTGCTACATAACCTTGAGGCACCTCAGTATGTTTCAAATTGTTCTCCAAGCAAGTTTTGGGGTCATGGCAACACTATCTCAGATTATCAGTGGTAGTCTCCCTAATGGAGTTTTGCTAAAACAAAAACAACCAACAAAACAAAAGCTTTCTGAATGTCTCAAACAATTTTATATATCCATACATACACCTATATATATATAAATAGTCTAAATAAAGTATGAAAGCAATACACTTGAGTGCAAAATAAGTAGATCTGGCCCTACAGGCAATTTAGTTACGATAAAAAGAATGTCACCATGAGAGATAGCCTAAATAAATCTAGATCAGATCATATTATGGACTTGTTTACTGCAAAGAAGGTCCATTATTAATGCACTCCACAATGATAATCATAGTGCATCCAAATGTCTACAAGCATGCACCCAAATGTCTACAAGCATGCAAACTAAGATGACAAAAAGTACCCAGGTTGCAATTTGAGCTTAAAAAAAAAAATCATTTGTTCGCAATACTTGAGCCAAATAAATTTTCTAACTGCAAAGTCATACGGAAAGTCCATATCCCAAAATTAGACATCAGCCCAACTGGAGTATTCAAAGAGGTTTCAAAGCGGCTGTGACAAAGTTGTCTTCCCACTTTAGATGATATACCCTATTCAGTCAGCTATTCAGCTGATGCAGATCAACATAGCTCTCCTTAAACCACGCTGTAGAGATGCATCTTTTCTTCTACGTGTCCTTCTATGTTCCTAGTAACTCAGATTTTAAATTGGCAACAAATTCACATAACCTATCATTTTTAGACATACATTTATGAAACTCAGACACTTTGTATATTTATTCCCCACCATTATAACTCAAGTATGTAATTTTGTTATTCAGATCAAATTAGGAGAGAAAATGTAACTAGAACAGCAGGCTTAGGCTTGCTATTAACTTTTTCAGACAGAGTTATAAATTTCAGCAAATAGGTTATAATTGAGGAGCCAGCATGACCTTTATTATGTCAGAAGGCTCAGCCATAGCAGCTCAGTGTGACTTCAGCTAGACTATTAGTCACTCTGTCAGATAGAACCATTAACATCCAATTCAGTCTGGCATCCACATACGAGCTGATCCTTAAAACTGGCCTGAATAAGCTTTATTCTCAAGAACAGCCCCAATCCAGGCACTAGAATTGCTCTTATAGAAATGCCATACTCCTAGTGAGTAAAGTAGCAAATATCCGATATTTCTGTCATAATTGCAATCAGAGGAAAAAAAATTAAAAATGCTCTCACAGAAGAGGTATTAGAATACTCATTAGTAAAGTCCTATTTTCAAGCAATCAAGAGCGGCTCTTCCTCAGAGAAAAACTGAACTAGTACTATGTGCCACGCATTCTTGTATCATTCTATTCCATTATTAAGCACACTGCCAAATAGTTAACCCAGTAGTAAATATTTCAGAACATTTGCACTTCATACTTAGGGAAGTACAATAAGAAAACAACCACTTTATCAGAGCCCGTGTTTCCAGCAAAGCAATGATTTCTGTTACAGCAGAATCCTTTTTTCAACAAAAACCCCTGTGATGTTACAAATGACATTAAGACAACCAAAATAATGTTATGACTTCAATTAATTGGTGAACTATTCTAGAACTTGTTAATGCATCCAATTGACATAAACATGATGAAAGATGGACAGGAAATAGGGCATTACACACAAAAAATACTAGTTGATATAGGAATACAACTCGAGGTAATGCTTCCTTTGTAAATCATGTATGTGAAGGAATACAGCTACATCTCTTCATATCGTTATCATTGGAAGTTTCTTTCTCAAGTGCAGGCATACGGAAGAAACAGTTCCACTAGACATAGGAAAAGACAGATCATTCAGCTCAAGTGCTGTGAAAATTTGACAGACTTCTAAAACAACGGAAACACACACTGATAACCCGTTACTTGTGGAAATGGTATGTGCATGACCGCGCAGGGGCTTTTACACAGCTGTCAGCCCACGGCAATCACCGTCGCTAAGCGTGCCTGCAACATGAAGACAAATATTTGACCTATTTTCTTAGCAGAATTTAGCTGTCATCATTCTTAGCACCACACTCTCGTGAACCAGCCACTGCCAAAGGACTAAGGCAACATGGGCACACAATTCTTCGCCGAGAGTGAGAGCACTTCCCTACACGGAGCGAGGTTTGTTCCAGCGGTAAAGCGATCGGCCCCTCGAACCCACTTCCCTCAGCCGGTTGCGGGCTGCGCCCGCTCGCCCTCGTCCTGGCAATCCCCCACGCCCGTCCGCGCCGGGGACTCACGTTTGTAGCTGGCGGCCCACGGCTGGTAGCCGTAGTAGCCGGTGATGCGGAGGATGCGCTCTTCGATGGAGGTGAGCCCCACGGACGCGCTGGTGAGGTCTTCCACGGAGCGGGACCACTTCAAGTCCTCTTTAATGGCCTCGTCCACCACCAGGTACTTGAGCTGCCGCAGCTGCGGGCTGATGTCGGACAGCCGCCGGGGGCTGACATCGGGGGAGCGCCGCATGCCGCTGCGGGTGGGGAGAGGGGCGTCAGCCCGGGGCCGCGCTGCCAGCGCCGCCGCCCTCCGCCGGCCCCGGGCGAAGTTGGCGGCGGGCGGCGGGACCCCCG
>VZTF01004190.1:130908-216737 GCA_013397755.1 Cnemophilus loriae | reverse complement strand
AGGGGGAGCCCCCGGGCCCGCCGCCGCCACAAGCGGCCCTCGGGCGGGGCGGCCTCACCCTCCCGGCGCGGCCTCACCCTCCCGGGGCGCGCCCGCCCGGCCGAGCAGAGAAGCCTTTCCCACCTCTCTTCGGTGGCGACAAGCTCGGAACAGCGCGGACGGGGCCTGGCAGCTCGAGTGGAGCCGGCCCTGAAGTGACCATGGACCCCATCTCATGAGGGCACCCACCTGGTTACCCCCGTAAGGCCGCCGAGGTTGCACCGGAGCCACACAGCCTTCTATCAGCTCACCTGTACTTTTATTGTTTTTTTTTTTTTTTTAAACGCACCACCTAACTTAAGTGTCAAACATGCAGTTAAGCTTAAATGAACCTGTGAGCATAGATGTTACCTTATACAAAGAATTTATTCACAAACAAATAAGATTGAAATCTGATAATAGATTCTTGGGCAAAATTCAATCACCTAGAAGTAGAGATATTTGAAGTCAAAGAGTGTTTTGAATATATGTGTCCATATATATTTAAGGGGGAAAAAGATCAAGTCCAAGGAGAAAAGGTTGTCACGTTTCACTACTGCACTAGCTCAGTTTACCTGGAACATTAAACCACCGAGGTATCAAATGTGGAAGTGAGCTGGATCAGTTACTTACAACTTTTATTGGTCACTGAAGGGAACACTAGAGCATCACTGCACCATTATCAGAAAGGGAAAGTAAAAAGCAAAATATCCAGCAGACAAAAATCAAACTAATTATAATCTTAAATACACATGTATTGAATAAAGCACTAACTTTATTTTATTTCCTCTGCAACCCTTATTTTGAGCCTGTGAAGGGGAAAAATGTTTTTCTGCTGAGGAAGCCAGTTCCAAAATCCACTATAGGAGAATAGCAGTGGTCTAACAGTGCAAACAGAGAGTAATTGTGTAGGTATTTGAGGTGTTTGATGCTGCCTGCCAGCAATGACAGAACTCCTTGCAGGGTACACAAGTCAATGCAGAAGGATGATTTTGGTTAAGATGAGGAGATAAAAACAATACTCACTAAATCTAAGGATGCTGATCACGGTCTTGATTTAAGTCTCTTTAGGGTGTTTAGGGCAGGAGTGATGATAACAGACATGAATGGAATTAATCATTTCAGTCAGGCCTCCAAATGCCATCACTGGACCGGCATAATTCGGTATGCAAGGTCCGTGCTCTCTCTGGCTTTAAGTGATGGACAAGGATAAGATTTATTCTGAGAATTTCCTGTAATACTGCATGTATCTAGTGTAAAATTCCTCCATATTTATAGGTCCAGAAATAAAACATAGTCTCAGAGCCAGCAAAGGATCCAGTAATAAAGCAAGCCGAACACTGTTGACGAGCCAGTAGTGACTGACACCTGCTGAGCACCCACCTGCCTCTTGGCATGGGCCAGTTCAAACTAACAGAGGCTGGTTCAGCCCTGCTAGAAATTTTGCCTCCATCACTGATGTGTTTAGCTGCCCATCTTCTATAGCACTAGAGAGTAGCTGTGGGAGTCAGAGACCTATTACACACATATCCACTTTAATATGCCAAGAACCATCTTATCCTTCTATCCAATAAACATTTTTCAGCTGTTATATTCCTCCCCAGCTGCTGTCGTTCCAAGGTGTAAATGAAATGACGAATGGGTGTTTCTGCTCTCATGCAGGCATGTGACTTTGGACAGCTTGGGTGGCAGCGCTGAGAAACTTAAAGTGAGAATGCATCTTGCGAGAGAGGGAAAAAATGCATGGGAGTGAACGTCTTAAGGTTCACTGAAACGTTTAATAAATATGACATTTCAGAATTGTAGTAACACGCAACAGCAACATCTACCAACCGCTACCTCTTAGGATCTTATCAAACCTTGCTGTAAGTGATGTTTCTTCTTTAAAAATAGCAGTTGCTGGAGACATGCAAGTAAAAATTCTCATGTATATTATTTTAATTCTGTTCAAGCATTGTAGCTAAAACTGAAACGTTACAATATGGCATTGGACATTAAAGCATAAAGTATGGGATTCCACGTGACTTGGAATTTGTAGATGTATGGAGCTGTTTAAGATTTTGAATAAAAGGAGAAAATATTGTAGTATACTAGCAATTCTACGAAGTGCAAGAAAAAAAAATTTGCTAAGCAGAATATACCTACTTCAGGAATAGTGGGCAAAATGGTATGCAACATCAAGCTGGAGCCACTATAAACAGCTTTTCTGAATCTCTTACTAGTGAGAGTTTATTACTTTAGCAAAACACCTGCAATCATTCAAACACAGAAGGGTTAGGAAACTGTATTTTTCTGAAAGGCAGAGCTCTATAGCAAGGGAACAATAAGTAATTATTCTAGAGTGTGGTGCCTTATTCTGTCCTGTTAGATACTCCTTTTTATGTTTTTCCAAACAACATGAAATTATATGCTTGAGTGATATTCAGCTCTTAAAAGGCACGGCCATTAAGATATATTAGCATTATGTTGTCGACAGTGTGATGCCGTATCAAAAGAACATATAATTTCAACTATATTTATTTTCACCTGCCATCAATACTAGCTTGCCGGAAGATTCTCTGGGATGGAAGTTTACATTTATCAAAATTCTGCTCAGTTCATGAGAAAGGTAAGTGCATTTTTTTTATTTCTCCCAACCCCCACACCAAGATAACAGTTTTATATTTAAAAGATTCTGTGACATACCAGACTAAGATAGAAACAATGTTTCATTGGGCAACAAAACAATCACTACTGCATAAACAACAGCATGACGTTGATGTGTTCCTTCTTCTCCAGTTCATAAAAATCAGCCTTAGGACCTGAGTCTTTAGAAGACAACTTAGCTCCCTCCTTAAGCAAGGAGAGACTTAAGCAAGGGACTTAAGTGCCCTTCTCACCAAATATTCTGCAGTTAATGCATACTCCTGCTTCTTAGTATTTTTATGTTTAGCACTGAAGGTATAAGCCCAAGCCATTAATCAGGTGTTCCTGCCCCAGGGGTTTTTGGGTGCTGGACAGAAATACAATATACGTGATAGAAGTCCTATATAATATATGGAAATGCTGTATGGCAAAGCTATTCATTTTCTCTAGCTGGGGTCAAATTTGACATCCACATGAATTTAATGCCACTGCATAACCCAAATGACTCCAGCTGTATCAATGGGACTAATTGTAGCATGTTCAGATTGAATAGGAGTGCAACTCTGAGCATAATTCATTTCACATACAAAATATTTTGAATCAGCAACAATAACAACAAAAAAACCCAGAAACTGTCTAGTCCATCCTAGATATCTGCTTGCATTCATGTTTTTAAGTATTTAATATCACCTTGAAATGGTTGAAATAAACCCAGAGAACCAAGAAAAACTGATACAGCAGGCAGAGAATAGCCAAATGAAGACCGAATGAGAAGCAAAAATCAGCCTGACCACCTTTGACAGAATCACCCTTGCTCTCTCAAGTAAAGAAACCAACACTGTGCTTGAGAGAGCAGTCAGATGAATTTAAGACAAGTGGAAGCAAATTTTTCACGTGAGCTCTCACATTGCTCTGATCCCCCTGCAACACATGGCAAAACCGAACAAGCATCAGAATTTTTGTCATGACACACTGATGAAAGCAAGTGGAAAGCTCTGGAAATCACAATGTAGTTGCCTGTTACAGTTAGGAAGGGCTATACAGAGTTAGTGTCCCAGTTCCTGGGAGGTATGCCACTTTATAGAAAGCTGATTTTAATCTGCTACTTTGAAGTGGTTGAATATAAACTGTTCACTTACTTTCTTTGACAGACACAGTGGAAAATAGAAGTCCTTTATTTGGAATGGAAAATAGACCTATTTTTTGTTTTGATATCCATTGTTAGATGAGAAGTGCAGAAAAAAAATTAGGACAACTCATCATGTCTTAGTGGCATATGAGCCCTGCCACTGCCTCTCTTCCCAGTTCAAATCAAAAATCGAAATGCAAAGAGCAGAAAAATAGTAACATTTCCGTCCTCCAGCAGGAGCCCCCAAAGGGACTGTAGGAGGAGTTAATGAGAGGATACAGAACAGCAGACCTCTTCAATATTCCATATTTTGAGGAATGCCAGAAGCTTCAATCTCAAAGTCCATCGGTGTGCTGTATAGCCTTGACATCCCTTCATGTTCTGCCATTTCACGTTATTTGTGCTAGAAATAACAGGCTACAAAACCAAGGCTAAGGAAAGGCTACATACTGGTACTGCAAGTTTTCTCTATTTATCCGTGCATGACTCCTAATTCGTCCTTGTCCCACAAGTTTGCTGAGAGGCAAGCCAAACAACCAGGGAATGAGGAAGAGGGGGAAAGATATAGGAAAGAGAATTAGGGACTCCAGAAAGAACGTGAAAGAAAACTTTTATTGGATTTGTGCTCAGGGAAGAAAGTTACTGTAGTGAACTAGAGCGCAATATTCATGTTATGTTTTAAGTTGCTTATCTGGAAGTTGTGCTAGCCCCAAGCAAAACCTGATAATTCTCACCCTTCAGATAAACTTATGGGTTGTTTTCTAGTTTTGAAGGTGTTTTTAAAGTTGAAAATTTTTTTATGCAAAAAAATGTGTCACTAGCTTTGGACTGCACAGATTTCTCAGCAGGAGAGATTTCTGAAGAGAAAGGAACACTTGGAGACTGATTTGACAGGCAATTTTTACTGTATAAAATTAATGGCAGCTGTTTGAAGCTGCACATGTGTCTGAAACATTAAAAAACCCATGGCTGAATTTTTGATCTAGAAGCATAGAAGATCAAAAAAGCATTACACTTTTGCCATATGGTTCTAAAGTGTGAGGCAAAGCCGCTTACTTCCATGTATGCATTCTAAGTCCTATTTGTAAGTTAACCATACTTATTTTTCCAGACCTGGAATTAATTTTGGAAGCTACCGTAACTGTTCTGTTACACCAACTCAGACCTCACTTCTCCCCACAATATGCAAAAAGGTGTCCTTTCTTCACTTTTTGTCACCTACAATGGATAGATTTCATCATGTCACAGATAAAGACTGTATCTCACTACACTTTTTTTCCGGATTTTTTTTAAAATCAAAAGACTTCATTAGAAGAAGTAAATCTGTTAAGGGTATAAATTGTTAGTGAGAGCGACAGTAAGAACCAGCAAGGTCCCTCCTGCAGATTGCAACACCCCTATACACTGCATACCCACAGAGAGGCAGATGTTAGCACTGCTGTGAGCCTCAAGGCTGCACTTCTTCTTAGTGGAAAATGATATAGCATTAAAAATGAGTTCCTTCATCTTGTATTTCCTTAGTAGATTCTTTTATTGTGGTGATAAATTTGGAACAATGAGATTATTTGATTAAACATTCTCAGTCACTGCTGAATGGACTACCCTGCTTGTAGAATTAATAAAAAGGCCAAGACACCTCATTAACATGCTTGGTATTGAGCTGGATTGGCAGAAATGCAGTTTAATCCTGCCAAAGGCCATTTGCTGAGGAAAGTCAGAAAGCTTTTAAATCATATTCTTAAAGGTTGAGTAAGGAGAAGATGACCTTGCAAAAGCTGTAGTCTTGAACTATCCAGACTTTCCTGCAGCCCATTCATGCTAGAGCTGCTTAGTGCACAGAATAGTATGTTAAATAGTATAGTTTCTCCATATGCAGTTCAATGCTTCAGGCTTTATTTTGCTATGCTTGCTGATTGGAAAGCTAGATACAAAAGCTTAGTTTTAAAAAGCCACATGCGCTAATGCCCTCTAGCAGGGTTTTTGTGTTTTAGTTGTTCTTTTTCTCTTTTTTGGTAGCTGAAAGTATGCTAGCATCCCTTGATGGTCTAAAGGTAATCTTTCATTTACAGTAATTGATACAGACACACCACACCACTTTAACTATTGCCTCACAGTCTGTATAAGCAAATATACCTCAGAAAGACATGGACAAAGTGGATGAAAAGCATGTGTACATAATCATGCCTATCAAAACATCACAAAGATCAAGATTAATGACATCGTTGTTGTTTAAAATCATTCATCTGTGGCACAATAACTACAGAAACTTTTATTGTCGAGTAAATTGCATTATAATTCTAAGACACAACAGCCTATAAAACAGATCTCAACCTTCTGTTTTGGAAACACTGCTTAGATTATTTACTTAAATATGTAAAGTGAATGTTCCAGGTAGTTAAAACATTGTTTTCCTCTGGTTGCCTAGACAGAAGTAGTTTTTTTTCTGTGTAGACACAAGCAACTGCATTTCTCAACAGAAGCACACTAGTTTCAAGTCATTAATGGCAAAGTTATCTTGTAAGCTCAATTCATCTACTTCATACTGGTGAAACTTCCCCAGCTTAGTGGAGTTGCTTCCAATGTCTAGTCTCTGAATTCACAGGTAGGCTCTCATTGTGAAGAGTGGCATGACTTTTGTGATCAACCACTTTATTGTATTTTCAAAAGAAATGTGACTGCAAGAAAATTTTATTGCAAATATCTTAACTTCTTCTATTTTTGCTTAAACTAAGCACATAAAAATGTCTTAAAATTTCATAGAACCTTGTGTTCCTCTCATGGTAATGTTTCTTCTAAAGTGCCTTTTTGTATTCCTTTTTATAGGCTACCTTTATTGGTTTTGAGCTAAAGGTTTGCCTCGTATAACAGTTTTCCTTTGCTGGCCCATGCAAAATTCCTATTCAAGTAAAATTAGGGGAATGTGAGAAAATTCAAAGAAAAATTGAGCCCTATTAACAACATGATAAACATGAGGAAAGCAAACCAAAACCATACGTGTAGGTAACGAGGAGGTCACATTCTGCTTACGCATCTTCATTAAACAAGGGACACTCACCTTATCTGTCTTGCAATACAAATATTGTCCTTGAAAGTGTAATACAGAGACAAAAATTACAAGTTTTCCTAAGATATAGAACTCCATGGCACTTCAGGAAATGACAGTACTGTATGAGATGGAGGACCTGTAAAAATGTTTCTCTCCCACAGTCTTCTTCAGGTCACTGTGAGTTTTTTAACTGAGTATTTGGCTATAGAGATAAGTAAAAATGTTAGCCTTGACATTTAAAATCTGTAGTAAATAGAGAAAACAAGGATATTGCAAACCTCTCTAACTGGATTTTTTAATGCCTGCCAGAAAAAAATTTTAGTTTTATCAAATAGCTAAAAAAGAGAAATAAATAGAATAAATATTTTTTATTTTTCTCCTGCAGTTGAGATTTCACACATTAAAAAGTTGAAAACCAGCAACTTTTTATGCTTTACAGTGCAATGAAGATGTAATTTGCACCCTTTGTATCTCATATGGGATTTTTATATTGCCTTGAATGCATTTTTATAAACATTGAAAAGGAAATAAAATAGCCCCTATAAAATACAACCATTGTTACTTCCTGAACACTGAACTGCTGCTAGTGTTTTGCAATGCTCCAGTACTCATACACATTTATAACTAGGGTTTTAACCCTCAGCTACTACTAAAATTAATGCCTTGTAACCTTAAATATATTTCTCTACTAAAACAAAACAAATTCTCATCACAACATACTTGAGCCTGCCTTTTGACATCACTTAGGGAAAAACTTTGTATTTATTCCTTTTGTTGTCATATATAAAAGGGCCCTTTTTTGTGCCTTCTGCTCCCAGCTGCTGAATTGTCAGTTACTGTGATACCATTCAAGACAAAAGCCCACCCACACAATGCAGTTATTGAGGTGGCCATGCTGTTCCGTGCCTCAAGTTCACTTTGGCTGCATTAGTCCATAAAAAACGACCTTGTCCTTGTAGAGTCCGGTCAGGCTCCCTTCCCTTCCCTTCCCCCTCCAGTTGTTGTGGATGTTCTCTGCTTTACCTGGTATAGTATTCCTCAGTATTGTACACAAGCAGAGATACTGTAGTATACAGAAGCCAATTTTTTAAGCCTAATTTTAACAGCCAAATTTTAAAAAAAACTCAGCAGAAATATTCAGCTCTGCTCATGACTTTGAAGAGATATACAACAAACATGCAATTTACCATCAGCAGTTTTCCATCCCAAAACAATAAAGTGCTTTGCTTAGGCATGTTTGCTGCAGCCTCCATCAGCATTATGGAAGTAGCGGGACACACACGTCAAAGCATGAATTCAGTCTTGTCCGTCTCTTCTCCACAGCAGAGACATCAATCTCCATTGCTCACTGGCAGCAGCTATTTCATGTGCCAGGCCAAAATCATGCCAGTAAAAACACAGACTCAGTATTAGATTTTGAGGGAAGTGTTGCTGTTGTTGCTGCTATTATACCATTAAATGTTTCGTATTGCATTAGTCAATAGCTACCTCTTTATCTGCAGCCTCCTTTCTTTTTCCATTTTATTACATTTTATTTGTCAAACAAGATTGAAAGGAAATAAATCCTGGACCTTGTGTAATGACTTGTTTTCCATTTTCTGAATGCCCATTCTCTGGTTAAGTATGAAAGCTTTTTCTGAATGCCCATTCTCTGGTTAAGTATGAAAGCTTTGTTCACCCCCCGACAGAGTTATCATTTCATCTGATAAAATTTAATTACTCTTGATTCTTATGCTTTACCCATGGATGCTCATCAGCTCTATGGCCTAAGAGCCAGCTCAGAGCTGCAGAGTGTTATCTGTGTCATACCTTTCAGAAATGCAGTTTGTAGCACTAACTTTTAGAAAGGTTCTTTGGTGACATTTTTGTAAAATAAAAATAAAGATGAAGCACAAAAGAGATTTCCATGCAGCCTGCAAAGCAGGGGGATGTTAGGAGGAGCACTGCTTGCCTGCTTCCATGGCTCCAATTTCACCACATGGAATCACAGAATATATTGAGTTGGAAGGGGCCCAGAAGAATCATCAGAGTCCTACTCCTGGCCCTGCACAGCATCATCCCTAAGAATCACACCATGTGCCTGAGAGCGTTGTCCCAGTGCTTCTTGGACTCAGGCAGGCACGTGAGTTAGACAGCCATCAAAATGACAAAACAGAAGCAGCCAAATCACAAGGGGAAAGTAAACAGTGCCAAGAAAAAACCCAGAACCTCCTCCCACTACTCAGAAGCAGAAAAAGGAAATTCTGTGATGAAAAAATTGTGAACATCCTTGAGAACTCATTAATATGGAATCTAAATAGCTGAGCATCATACAAGAGGGCCCATAGTTGTCCACCAGTGGTAACAATTATCAGCGTGCCATTTTCTTCTGAAGTTGAGCCTTTCCTCTCTTACCTTGTTCTAGAATAGGCAGGATAGTTGCAGAGCAACCGCTTATCACCTGAGGTCCATCTTACTGCAGGGGTTTGCATTTCGTGCCACCTGTTTTGTGGTATTGCTTGATGCAGACCAAAAAGACAAGCAAATATACAGTGGAAAGGCCAGTGAGAGACCAACTAATCTGATTTACAGAAAGTTCCTATGATATGAAGGAGATAAGTAAGACCTCTCATATGGCTGTGGCTGAGGATAAAAAGGTAACCATTATGCTGTTCGCTGATCAATTATATTTTTTACTTGAGTTTAAAAAGCTTATTTTTTAAACCCACACTTCATTTCTATACCTTTCCTAGGCACCTGTTGAGTTTATTTGGTTTTAAGTTACTTACCTACATAGATTCAATTGCCAGTGTTAAGCAAAAGGCACAGAGATCTGAAGGGATGATAGGAAAATATCCCCTGAGAACTGTGCAATTCTGTAATATGAAACTGCCCAGGTATGTGCCAGCATATACATGTTCTCCCCCTCTTTTAGTGCCTTCCCAATAAAGTATGTGTGTCTGCACACACACACACACTTATCTCCAGATCATGGCATTGATCAGCTCATTCTCCAAGCTGCTGTACTAGCTGTGGGCCCCACTGGAGGCTGCTCACATGGGGCATTTTTGCCATCTTCTGCAGGAACATGGTCAGGCCCTAAATAAACAAAGGATCTAACTGTAGAGGTGTACCAAGAGATTTATCTACCCTCCCTTCCTCTACCTGGGATCAAACTCAAGCATAATTTTTTTAATAGAAGGGCAGTTTTGTAGTCCCTGGCCTCTGATCATCCAGGTTTTAAAAAACAGCCCATTGGTTCTGTTCCTTTTGAAGTTGTACACAGCAGGATCATTAGCAGCAGAGAAGCAGACAGATGCAGTGCTCAGCATTACGTTCCCACGGTCACCATAACAACATTAAGTAGGGATGCTGAGCTATGCCATCACTTAAAATGAGACTGACAAATGCTGCAGAGTGGTGGGCAGGTGACATAGCTTTTGTTTGGAGGCTGTTCTCTCCAGCAGTAAGCCAGGAGTATGCAGAAGGGCCAAACAAGAGGCGAGGGCACTCTGTGCTTAACAGAACAACTGTAAACTTTTGGCTCTGCTTGTCTCCTGGGAAGAGATAAAGTTTTGCATGCCTTGGTAATTAATTGTGCAGCTTCTAGTTCTCGCTAGTCTGCAGCTTCTGCTGTAATTGTCAAGGTAGAGAAGCTTCTGTAAATGATTGTCTTCTTTCCTCTCTTCTCTCTGCCACCCCAACTCTATGGACTATGATTAGATGCAAATGTAGTGAGCTCGGTTCAGAATTCGAGAGTCGTTTATGCGTAAGCACTTGTGTTAGATTTTCCTTTTCTAAACATATTATTGGTGGAAAGTGGTGGTTGAAAAGTCATATAAGAAAAGTTTCCTTTTGCTCTAGAAACCAGATGTTTAAACTGTGTTTAAGTATTTTCTAGGCAATTATAAACATTATCAACATGAATTAACAGTCTCAGCTTATCTGCAACAAGATAACAACTTTTGGCACTCAAAGTCATAAATCCTTTCCAGTGGCAGCTCCTTGACTGTGATGTGCAATAATCCTTCTTACTAGTTTCTTAGTTCTAGACTGTCAGGCAATATAAATGGGTAATCAAGGACCTGGTTAAAACTACAAAACAATTGTTAGCAATATGTATGTTAAGTTGAACTAAAATGATTCCTAAATTTCTATCGCATTTGAAGATAAACAGTAAGAGATCCCTGAGATGTAACACTGGATGCTTCATGGCAGAAGTTGATAGGAATTGGCAGCAACCTGCATGTCACCAGTTCTTCTATGATAGCATCTAGCCAGGAATCACTTCTATCAAAACAGCATCTCTCAGTGCTGTAGGTAGCTTCAACTTTATCTTTTATATTATGACAGTAGAGCGTAAGATAGAGATTTAGTTAGTATCACCAAAACCTTATGTTTGACATGGAAATGAAAGCCCAGTTCCTAGTCCTGACATCTAACCCATGACACCCAGCAAACGATAGTGAAGCTTCGAACACGCTCTTTTTACAGGAGCGGACAGTAATCCTGTACTTCACTATAGGGTCACCTTGTGTGACTTGTCCAAACCAAAAAAACCCACCCAAAAATCCACAGGTAACAGTCTAGTCAGGTGAGCCCACCTAATATCAAAGACTTGGAGGTAAGAATAGTTTGGCATTCAAACAATAGCACAAGAGTTTGCTGTCAGGAAGAACAGGGGGGAAATAGAAGAGGACCTTAATTTAGGACTTGCCTACCATAATAGAATTGGCAAATTTATGCTGAGTTACTGTAAAGCATCATTTGTGCTGACAACAGGCACAAGCATCAAAAGGGAATCCCAGCGGAATGAGTTTTGGCGCTATATAGCATGAAGACACTAGGCTGTCTCAATAGACATAAGCGAAAAATGGCATTTCTTAGGAGTTTGGAGAGGTTGATTTCAGAGAAGCCTACAGCCTCCAGGTGGTGCAAAAGCAAGTCTTTGAGCGGGTGAATTTAGTGCAAAGCTCCATGCAGAAGGTTCTACTGCTGCCACATTTTGCCACACTCAATTACTAGCACCTCTTGTCCATGCAATGAAATATATTCATTTGTTTAAGATGTGATAATATTAGCTTAATAAAATATGTCTACAAGATTCAGTGTTAGTATGAAAATGAACAATACCACGCTGACACAAACCTCTTCATTCCACCAGGTACGTCCTTGTTAGAATAATACTAGCTTTGTTTTCCATTGCTCATGCATTTGTAGTTTTCCACTGCTTTGAAAATTATAATGAGCGTATTGATTTTCTCATTTCTACACATACAAAGCTACAATATAGCTCTGCCGTGAAAAAGCCCTGCATACTAATATCCTAGCTGGTATGCCAAGGGGGCTGCTTGTGCGCACTGATCTCTACTTCAAGCTAAAAGAAACTGAGCCTTCTTTTTAGAGTAAATTAGAAACATGACAGAGGTTACAAAGATACAGATCAAATAACTCCAGCAATCCTAAAAGCCAGCATTCCGTGCTTATGCCAAAGCAAACTGTGAACTTACTAACTGAGCAATTTTTACCTCTAGTACTATGAAAACTTGCAAGAATCAAAGAGCAAGAACTTTTGAGTAGAATGAAAAAAGAGGGTACTTGTGCATCTTGGTACCCAACATTTGATCAGAATAATCTCCTGAAACAGCAAAATGCTTTGGCCCAATGGCCTACAAAGTGCAGTAGCATAACCACCACTGCCCCTAAATATGACAGCTGTTTTTAACTTTAATCACATGGACTTCATCTGCTTTCATTGGAGGTTTTTTAAAATTGCATTCTACTGCACATTTTGGAAAATTTTGAGAGAGGAAATAATGGTGCATGCTGGCCTTTGACTTGGTGAACATGAAAGTTGAATGCAGTGCCTTTTGATTATTAATCGCAGAGTTCATTTTAGGCAGCATCATCTGAGAACGAAACAGTTCAAAGAGGACAGGCGAAGGTAAATTCTAAACAGAAAACAAAAGAACCAAAACAAAAATTATGGATAAAAGCTCTAAGAAAGGAAGACAAAGATTGCAGAAGATGAATAAAATCCTAGGATTCCCAGGCTGGCTGGGACTGTCACTTGTCTTTCGCCATGCTGGTGGTGGTGTTCATCTAGTACCTCCAGCACTGCTACATAAAAGCCCACCAGAGCTTTTTAACTGACATGATGGTGTAAAAAATTAGATTGGCTTCTTGAGTTCTTAAGCATTTCTGGAAGCACTGAAATTTTGTGTTAGCACTTCACACCGGGAACAATGAAAACCTCATAAAAGAGCAGGATACCTCATGCCTTCATTCTGACATGAAGACAATGCTTTTAAAACACGAATGAGTATGCATTTTATCAACACTTCACATTTATGTATTATATCAGTCAGTTACATCTACCCACTTTTCTGATGGCCTCGTCCGTAGCTTTCACCAGGACTCCTTCAACATTTTTCTCTTAACAAGAACAGGACACAGGTGTGTGTCCAGCTGTCCTGTTACCTGGAGAAATCCTAATCACTTATTAGTGATTAGCCTAATCACTAATGAGACAGTGTGGAAATTCAGGATTATGTTGTTCTTCTCCTTTCACTTCCCTCCCTTAATGGTTCACTGACCATACCTGAATAAAAGAACATAATAAGCTTGATTGAATGAGCTTTGATCTTCCTAAACAACTGAGACACCGCTATAGCACTGACCTAGGGAAAAAAGTGAGATTGAACATCCTCCAGCACACATTAGATGTGAAAATAAGCCTCCCACTTGCACTGCTTTTATACCATCATCTCCACCCTGACATTTTTAAGTCGGTGGCCAGACTTGCATTTTCTAGAGGGACTAGAGTCTGCTGCCCAGGTTCTTAAAATGTAGCTACTGGCCTTGTTAGAAGATTAATATTTCTTCTGGATTCCAAGGAGGTTCTGAGTCAGAGTTGTACAGCTGAGATTTCTGACCAAGGGAACACTCAGCAGCTTAATAATGGCAGCTTCTAGAATACTGCAGTTCGGTGTCTTTTTCTTGCATATTCGACTTTAATCATCATCTTTATCCATCACAGAAATTCAATAAGAGCTTCAGAACTGACCCTTGATCAGATTATAGAGCTAAAGTCAATGTGAGAGATAATCTATTTTCTGTGGCCAGTGAAGTTGCACCAGTTTCCCTTGAGGATTATTATGGGCAGACATATGAAAACACTGTAGTGGTAACACCTCTGGGATACCATAATTAGTTAAAAAGGGGAAAGTTACTGTGCAAGAGCAATTACAGCTGGAGAGAAGAGTGAGAATATGTGGGAGTAACAGCCCTGCAAACACCAAGGTCAGAGAAGGAGGGGAAGGAGGTGCTTCTTATTGAGCAGGTTTCTTGGCAGTCCCCAGGAGGGACTCATGCTGGAGAAGTTTGTCAAAAACTACAGACCATTGAAAAGACTCCTACTGAAGAAATTCACAGAGAACTATCCTCCATGGGAGGGACCCCATGCTGGATCAGGGGAAGAGTGTGAGGACTCGTTCCCCCCTGAGGAAGGTGCAGCAGAGAAAACATGATGAAGTCTTCCATAGTCCCCATTTCCCGTCCCTCGGTGCTGCTTATGAGGAAGGAAGTAGAGAGAATTAGGAGTAAAATTAAGCCCAGGAAGAAGAGAAGGATGAGGGGAAGGTGTATTAAAATTGCAAGTTTTTTTCTCAGGATCCTACTCTGATGTGATGTGTAGTAAATAAAACTGATTTCCCTAAATCAAGTCTGTTTTGCCTCTTGCAGTAATTGTTGAGCGATTCCTCCCTGTCCTGCAACCCATGAGCGTTTAATTGTGTTTTTTTCTCCCCCTTCCCAGCTGAGGAGGGGAGTGATAGAGCAGCTGCAGTGGGCACCTGATGTCCTGCCAGTACCAACCCACCACATTTCTTTTCTTAGTCATCAACATAGAAGAATTTTGGTAGTGAAGAGTATTGAGCTACTTGAATTCTAAGAATTGTTTTGCTTGCTAGAATGTCAAGGCTGACACTGACACGTCCATACTCTTCATTTACAGTGAGAAAATGCATTTTAACAGAAGGGAAAGCAGATCAGACTTTGCAATACTTTCCAAAATACCTTCCGTTTGCCTCAGCTAGATGAGCTTTTATCAAGGTCTTACAAAAAAAATTTTAACAGCGTTTTTCTCCTCTTGCCTGCTTTGATCAGTTGTGAGGAAATTAAAAAGGCGGTCACTTTTCGGCCTTAGCACCAGAATCCTATTGAGATAAATGGTGCAATTAACACCTCTGAAAACATTTGCTTGACCATTCAAGCAGTCCAGAATATCATCTTTCTCCATGTAAGGTTTTTTATAGTTGGCATTTATTAATATCAGTAAATGTCAGAGACATTAAGTAGAAAAATTGCTCTAATTTTCAAAATGCAACCTGTAGAGAATTCTTTTCCTAGCAGGACCACGTAACTTTTTACTATCCTGGCCTGAACTGGAAACTTAAATATCATTCAACTTTATCTTTTAGATTATGACAGTAGAGCATAAGATAGAGATTTAGTTAGTATCACCAAAACCTTATGTTTGACATGGAAATGAAAGCCCAGTTCCTAGTTCTGACATCTAAACTTGGATGCAGTCTTTCTACCTGCAGATTAAATATCGTTAATCTGCAGGTAGAAAGATTGCATCCAAGTTTTGATTTTCGAAGCACATTAGCTTAACAAATTAACCACGTCCAGTTCAGGGCCCCTCAGTTCAGGAAGGACATCGAGGTTCTGGAGTGTGTCCAGAGAAAGGGCAATGGAGCTGGTGAAGGGTCTGGAGCACAAGTCCTATGAGGACTGGCTGAGGGAGATGGAGGTGTTTAGCCTGGAGCAAAGGAGCTCAGGGGGCACAACTGCCTGAAAGGAGGTTGTAGACAGGTAGGTAGCCAGTCTCTTCTCCCGAGCAACCAGTGACAGGACAAGAGGACTTAATCTTGAGCTGTGCCAGGGGAGGTTTAGGCTGGACATGAGAAAAAAAATTCCTCACAGAAAGTGATTAAATATTGGAATGGGGTGCCCAGAGCAGTGGTGGAGTCACTGTCCCTGAAGGTGTTTAAGGAAAGACTGGACATGACAGTGCCATGGTCTAGTTTGCAAGTGGTGTTTGGTCATAGATTGGACTCGATGATCTCAGAGGTCTTTTCCTATGTAATTGGTTTTTTCATTAGAAAACCCCAGATCAACAAACCCAGAACTCTGTTTTACCTTTTCTTAACAGCACGATTGTTAATTTTAATCAAAAAGCCCCGTTAGAGTACGGTAGAATCAAACTGTATTCTAGTGTTAAAGTGCTTGTCTACTCTTCATATGAAATAGAAGATCTAAAAATATGGAGAAGAATTTGGGCAGGGGCTGTGGTTATGCAAATATTAATATTTGCGTTTGTTTAGGTCTTTAGTTTTTGGAAAAGTTTGATCAGTTAGAACATGGAGTGTTCACCCGAATCTTTCAGAAGTAATGTATTTGTAGATATCTAATACACCTTTTTCCAAGACAAGATGTTCAGAAAGTATAAGGTCAGCTCCTTTTTGTGTGTACATCTACTACTGCCTATTTAGGACTACTTTAGAAGATGAACTATTGTATTCAGCAGTAGCTACTTACTTTCATTCAGAAAGGAATGTAAGGAAGAGCTTAGTACTTCATCATCACATTATTAGTGCTATTTGGAGTCCCAAGATGGTTGAGGGTGTTGCTGCACCCTGTAAGCATCGCCAGTGCCAGACAGATAGTATTACTGGGATTTGAAGTCAGGCATCTTCTCTGAGACCATTGAGAAAATAATTCATCTCCAGCTCATTCAACAGGATTCACAGGGTTTTCAGAATAATTTTCTATAGATTATGTGTCTTCAGGAGCAAGAAAAATAAAGAACTATTAAATCAATATCAAGGAGATGGGAAATTTCACATCCTGCTTTTCTTGGAGCATAGGAAGAGAGGGCAATCTGAGAAATCAGTGTGCACAGGAAAATACACAAAGATCCTTATAGAGTTTCCCTTTACTGAGCTTTTTTTATGGCTTTCATAGACAGCTCCACAAGACAAATCTCTTAATTTTGTAGTTCCATCAGATCAGCGTTAACTATTGCAGAGATCTCATTGACTTCATACTGCAGTCTGTAAGAAGCAGCAATAATGCTTATTTTCCAACCAAACTGAAGATCAAACATAGCATACTCAAAACAGAAACAGAATGAGAATGGGCTCAAATGGTTCCCTCAACAGTGATAATAGAAATCTAGAGTATCTGCAGTCAATGATGAGTACACAGATCTTATACCAGGGCAGGTATTATTACCAGCTTTATGCTGGTCCCCCTTTTCACTCTGGATAGGAGTAAAAACTCAAAAAATCACCTGACAATGTTAGTGAGATATACATCATTCCTTCAGTCCCACTTTTCCTCTATGAATATCAAATCCTCTCACGGAAAGAGGAAACAAGGACTTTGGAGTAAGCAAGAGGAGGCCTGTACTCTAGTCTCCTGTGCAATACATTTTGAAACACCTGGAAGGTTTGTCTTCAGTAACACAGATTATGCAATTTCTATTTTCCCACATTAAAAATGTATACTTCAATGTTCAGTATTCTGTATTACAAGATACATATCCTACTTCTTGTTAACACAATGAATATTTGTATTCAACTAGCAACTTATGATTGCTCCTATGATCATGAAGAGAAAAAACAAGTAGGGTATTTATATTTCTTGTTCAAACAGTTTAAAAAATTTTAATATATTCCTCCTATTAAATCAAGTAAACCATAACAGAGCAGCATACCATAACAGCAGCCTAACACAGAACGTACCTGCTAGAGATCACTGTTCCAGAAGCTTTTATAGCTCATTTATGCATTATGTATGCGATAAGTGGCTTCCCCTTCCAGCTTAATCAAGATTAACTGCTTGGATAGCAAATACTCTCTATTCTCACATTGCTGAAAACAATTCTACAAGTACAAAGAAATTTCATATAAGAATTGTGTAACTGAAAGTAGAAATTAGCATCAATCCACATTATGTTTAAGTTCTGCAGTTCTGTACAAAAGTCAGTTAATATTCAGTGCTCATGTAGAACATCTTTTATAGAGTTATAAGTGTGCCTGAAGTGCATCAGCTTCTGAGGGGAGAGGTCACTAGAAATATCTCAGTAAGGGCTACTTTAAAATGAAGACCTGGGTGTTGCGGTTTTCCCAGCAATTAACAAAGGTTTCTCTACTTTCCATGAGAAATCCCTGCCCTAGATTCATTATTGGTATTTCTCAGCATACGCCTAACAGATCTTTGGCATAAAATCCCCCGCACATAGCCCAGAAGCAGATTTCTCAAGGAATAGCTCCTCTGGCAGCTCAGCCTGTCCTTCAGCAGCCCTTTTCAGGCTGAAGCTCCAGCCCGTCTCAACCCTTACCAGCAAAGGCCTTTTCCCATTTGTTTCCTTCTGTCTTCCAGTCTCTGCAGTTAGATGATCACAAAAGTAAACACATATTACTTCAGCTGAAGCAGAGTTCCTAACAAGAGTGTTTAGATACAGCTCTTCCTACTCTGAGGATCATACACTTTGGTAGTAAGCATTCATACAGATGCAATAGGTCCAGACTGTATTCTGTGGAAACATAGAGCTAATTGTTATCCTTTAAATTAAACTTTACTTCACAGAGTATCACTGTTATGAAGAACACATTATACTGCAGGTGCAATACTTATTCATGAACACACACAATGTGTTTTTTTCAGAATAAGAATGAATCCCTTACTCAGAAAGTATCAATGTGGTTTTCTTGTAGCCTTTCTATCAAGTATATTATTAAAAAACGTTAGACGAAACTGGCATTGTCATGTCATCTTGGTATCAGTACTGTATTTTTAAACCATACTTTCCCAATTAAGCAGTATCAGAGGTTCAACATGTTCATCCTCTGTGGCTTACAATTTGAAATTTTGTCCTGTGTGGGACAGGGATGGTTGTGGAGCTTGTCCTTTTCCCTCTCACAAGTATATCTTACGGCAAGATTGAACCTCAGAACAGGGCGTATTCCAAAGCCAGCTTAAATCTGTCTGTGTTGAGGGGTGCTTTACGGTGATTAAAATATGTGTTATATCCTAAAAGACCTTATGTTTGAGTGAGGGATCTGAGGAACTGAGGGGCACTGCCCTGTTGCTCACTAGCATTGGAGCAAGAAACCCCTGCATGCTTTGGGCAATGACACACTCTTCTTAAGTCTCTAAATTACCAGTTTCACACTGGATTCTCACCAGGAATCTTTTTCGAGCTATGTGGAAGAGAGAATGGGCCCAGGTCATGTTTGCTGACAGTAGACCAAGAAAAAGAAAGGACTAGATTCCAATTTCACTGCTCTGATTTTATGTTGTCACGTAACTACAGAACTTCATTTCCTGCCTGTAAATTGAAAAACTCATTGCAATACATTTTGTGAGCATAATCGCATACCAGAGTAATTCAAGCCTTACTGTATTTTATACCGTGCATTTAATGAGTTGCATTAGGAAACAAACTTGATGATTGTTAGTTGTTAACACATTTAGGGAATTAAATCAAGCTTAAAACCAACGCTGAAGTATTTGACACAAACATCAAAGGCAAATCATAATACAAATCTCGACTATATATCCTGTTCTGCAGTTCCTTGTTGCCTCATTGGGCAGGAGAGGGAGCACGTACCAGTTTACCTATACTGACAACAGCTTCTAACAGAGTTGTGCACCTCTGATAAATAATGTATTGCATGCACCTCATTAAATGTGTAGCAGGGGGAGTGGGTGGTTGGGGAGGCAGAAAAAAGCCTCTTCTCTGTGGAATCAGTTGGGTGTAGATCCAAGAATGGCTTTGTCTTCATTTTTCCCAGAAGAGCAGGCACTCACTGAGGTACTCTGTGCACCCAAACCCTCATCTGCAGGTGTTCTGGGTCTATGGACTGCGCAACATAAGGTCAAGAAAGTCTAGCCACCTCTAGTCTAAATTTCAAAAGGCAAACGTGCTGCCTGTGGTCTGACAGGCTGTTAAAAAAAAAAAACAACCTGGCTAGCAAAACAGTTTTACGAAAGCAAAACATATACTCAGGCAAGAATATTTATTCCTTGATGCCTGAGTACATGCAGTTGCCTCCCTCAAACCTAGTGAGATCAATTATTTTATTGACACTATTTCAAAATCCCACTTCACTGCTTCCTGCTGTGCAATGGAGGTGTGACCACTACAAGAGGGGCCTGAACCCTGTCTTACACAGTCTGGTCAGGTAGAACTTAGTTCTTCCCTTTCCAGTTCCCTCACAGTTTTTGGCCTCTTGTCTTCTCTTGTTCTATGTGAATTTATAGGTGTGTTCTTCAGTGGCAAACACATCTCCTTTTTATCTCTGGTATGACTGACATAAAATGACAGAGTCCAAACAAACTTAGCATGAGTGGCTGGCAGTCTTCAAGCAAGCCCATGGGAAGATACTTTGCAGAAATCTATTCACACAATGCCCATAAAATATTAGGTGGAAAGTGTAGGGAAGTAAGAAAGATGTCAGTTATCTTGATACAATTTGCTTCTTCGTCACAAAAATCAATTATGTCTTTTTTCCTAGATCTGTGCAATTATTTGTAACCTGAACCATTATTAGAGCTTTATGAAGGACAAAAGAAAAAAGCAAACCATAATGCTTTACACAGCATAAGCCAAGACACTACAGATGAGTTTAGGTCTCAGGGATCCATGTAAACACTTTCTACAAATTTCACCGCCTAACGTTTCCAGAAGCACAATTGTCTTTCTGGCAAAACACAGTCTCCCTGGTGAAAGCAAGATTGTGCTTAATGATATTTTAAAAAACCCCAAACCTCATTATTAAAAAAAAATCTATAAAACAAGTAATGTAATATTTTTTAAAAGGCAGCTTGAGAAATTGTTTATTCTGATTATTTTAAAATTTGATACCTTCAAGTTGTGATTCCAGTTAGTGTAGGAACCTTGCAATAATAAGATTGTGTAGGAAACAGGGATTCATAACAAAGTATTAGTTTCAACTGATAATTGCTGTGAGTCATTTCTTTTCTCATCCAACCTCTCACGAGTGTGTTCCTGATATCAAAATCCCCAGAAGCAAAGTTTATTTTGTACATTATATACAGGCAAAACAAGGAAAGTCAACCATAGTTCCCCACACACTGAACCGCAATGTGCCAACTACCAGTTTTAGGAGGAGAGAAAGCAGGGGGTTGTTCTGGACTACTAGACCAAACCAGAGGAAGAGATTGCGTGTGGGGGCAGGCTGAAGGACCCACACCAGTAGTTATTCATTGTATGCTCACCAGTTGTCAGCGACTGGCAGCTTCCCAAAGCACCGTTCTGCTGATTACACTGCTTCTGAAGAGGGACTCAGAGCTGACATCTCCCACCTGAGGTCACACTGCACCTCCTCCAATAGCCTTCACCTGCTGTGCTACCCAGCACAAGCACAAGCTTCTCCCTCTTCCCACAGCCACCTGCAGAAGCCCCAGCTAAGGGCTTTTTAGGGCTCCCTCTCTCCCACGGTGCCTGGGGCAGAGATACCTACCTCTCCTGCCACCCAGCCCCAAATAAAAGACCACAAATTAGCACCATTGATACTAGAGCAAGAGTGGGTGGGAATTTCATACCAGGAGAGGAACTCTGGACCTCCTTTTTGTTGGTATGAGGGACATGGGGAGTTTTTGTTTAAAATAAGATCCCTCAGCCTTCCCATGTGAGCCTGCAAAGGGTTCTCTTATTCTTTTCCTACATGTAGATCTCTTATGAACCTTTCTTACTTTTCACCCTTTCCAGGACTTGAGAGCTTACCTCTAGAGCAATTCTGCCTAATAGGTAATTTGGGCAAGAGGAGGAAGCAGGCTCCTTTTAACCCTTTTCAGACTGCTATGGGGGAAGAAAAGGGTGCCTGTACCTCCACAAGGGTGATGAGCTGTTAAAGTAATTGTATTGGAAAGTGGGCTGATCTGATGTCTAGGGGTAAAGGGTGCAGAAGGCAGGGGAACTCTTTGTGGGCTGGTGAGGCTGATATAGCAATAGAGCATTGTTCTTAACTACTCCAATTTTTTTAAGAATGTTGCAAAATCAAATGAGTGCAAAGAACTGCTGTGAAGTGATTAAAGGGCTGAAGCAAATTCCTCACAGGGGAAGACTTTAAAATGTAGTCCATTTATTTTGTCAACAGTGAGACTCAGAATACTGACTACAGTACATAGCTGTCTGCATGAAAAAGAAAAAAAAAGTATTAATTATCTATGTAATCCAGAACAATAAAAAATTTCAAATGAGAAAGCTCATGTTTTAACTTTGCATGAAATGTAAATTTCAAGAAACCACCCACGAAGCAAATTAATGTATTCCTTTTTCTTTTTATCTTCATTATTTCAGAGGTTATAACGTGGTAGCACTTTCTATTTTTTTTTCATAATATAAAAATCACTATACTTCTGTGCCATCAATAAAAAGTATTATCCATATCAGAATATCTATTTATTAAACACAGAAAAAATGAGGCAAGTATGTGAGTCTGGTTGCTTGACTATTAATTATGACTTTGGCAGAAACCCAACTTTTAGTATCCTTTTTAGAAAGGATCATAAGTTTTTAAAGGCATTTTAGGACTAAGAGGCAGGGGAGAGCTAGAAATAAACTCCTTCTCAGAGGAAATAGAGGCAAAGTCACATACTTTCTGGTTTGGATGCTAATGAATTTATGGGAGATTCCTAGAGAGTCTGATAAAAAAGTTAATGGGTTTTCTTCGTAGCAGATCTCCTTAGAAACTCTTCTGAATATCCACAGGGAACTTAAATCATCCTTCCAATTTCATTTTCAAATTCATGTTCTTGAAATACCTCAGTAGAGAAGGTATTCTGTATTAAATTCTGTAGCTGTGACAATAGTTTTTCAAGCAGTCTACTGCTTTAATCTTTATTAAAGCCTGTAAAGAGCCTTCTGAGAAAGTTTAACTATGGTTGAAGTTGTGTCAGCTTTTGCATAATTTTATGTAATTTTACCTTCTTCATGATGTGTGGAGGGAAGTCAGCAGCTCAGCTTACCTCCCTCTGGAACAGAGTGCTGCCCTTCGTGGTACAGGTGACACTGGGGTGGTGATGTGCCTCAGCTGAGCAGGTCTGTGGGGAGCTCTGGCCTCCTGCACCGGCAGGCTGAGGACACACTGGATGGAGTGCAGTGCAGATCTCTTCCACAACACATGCTGCTGTGTGTCTGTCTTTGAAATGAAGTCATGAGCGTATGGATGTGGCCTGGCTACTTGGAGAATCTGGGAAATCCATGGGTCAGAAATGGTCATTGCAACTGCCCTCTCCTTTCTAACTTATCTCCAAGGATCTGTACATAAAGGTCCTTTCCTACCTTTGCATGAGATTTTCTGTGGTACTTTGTAGGGAACATGAAAAATTTAATGAAAAGTTCAATGGGCACGTTTTTGGGTGTCTTAGCTCCTCCTTGACTTCTAAATCCAACAAACTGCAGCCAAGTGAATGTACTGGCCAGAGAGTATGGCTGCCATCTCAGCAAGGCAGTTTTTGCTCCTAGCAAGGGATGCCGTGGGTGCCAGCTCTATTGACGTTCATCTTGGCATGGTGTGCTTCTGTGAACTGCCACAGAGAGACAGAAGTAAAACCACTGGAAGTCTCCATGCCCCCCAGGCAGGTCCTTGATCTGCCTTTCTATGTTCTGTTCGGCCAACAACCTGGCTTGTAACTTGTTTTGGAAGTAAATCACTGAAATGGTGTCTAAGGGAAATAACAGCATTTTGCCTCTGTAGAGGACGGCCTTCAATGGCTCTTGAGAAAATGACGACAGGGAAGGTGGAAGCATACGTGCAAAGCTATTAAAACCTAAAAGAGAGCAGTGGTGGAATGGCAGAGGAAAGCATCCATACTCTCTAAAAGCTTGGGATTTTGTTACATCTTTGTCTGTGTTCCTATATTAGATAAAATTTTAGTAATAATATTGTCCATTCAATTCTAAAATTCATGCTGCAGTACTTGCCCCAGGCGCTTTCTGCAGCAGCGCAACCCACCAGCTAGTGAAAGCCTGCATAAAGAAACAGCAAATTAAAAAAAAATATTTTTTGGAATGAGGATGAAAGAAGGCAGGGCCATGACCACACTGCAGGTTCACAAGGGCTACAGGCTGATGTTTTTAAACTTGAAGCTATAACTACAAAATTGTAGATGTCTTTTACCAGGAGATGACTAAGACAGTTTTGTTGTTAGGTTCTGTAACACGCAGCCTGGTGGCTGAAGGGAAAGTCCCCTCAGAGCCAGCTCTGAACAACAACTTGCATCCTGCTCAGTCTGTTTTTACTGAAGAGGGCAGGAGATGCTTTTATCTCTGTGCTTCTCTGCCCTGTGGTTACCATCATCCTCATTGACCAAGTTGTGACAGAAGAGTAAAAATGATTAATGAAGGAAATTCTGCCTTCCTACCTCAAAAATGAAGTTTTGGATGTAGGCATGTTTCTGTAGTAACAATAATGTCTTCAGAAGAATTTGTTGGTTTATCTCCTGGGTTAATTCTTTGGAGCCTTACAATGTTTGGAATTTAAAGCATCTTTCTTCTCCACAGAAAGAAGATTGTTTCTTCCCTTACAAAGAACAAACAAAATTAAAGCACATACTGACTGACATTTAATGTTACCAAAATAAGATATTTTTAAAATTTTATAATGCAAACAAACACCCCAAACCAGCCCCTCCCCACCCCAAAATAAGTAAGCATGGGAGAAATATCTGTGAAATATGCTGAAAAGAATGGATGGAGGAAGTGGCATTTGGCAGCATAGGGCAACATTTCATGACGAGAAAGAAAGCAAAGGTGTTTTTTCTAAAACACAATAATTGAAGTTCATAATTAAACCATTCTGTACGCTCCAGAATACCATGTAGTATCTTTTTCATAGGATGCAGGTTTTCACAAACACTTTTCTTGTTTGCACATGCCATTGTACAAATGCTTAGGAGAATGTATTTTTATGCCAATATGATAGAAAAACTGCTTGAATTTCCAGAAACACTTGGACATTCTTTTTGCATTGCCCTGACAACACAAAAATGCCACAATGCAATTCCTTCATGCTGGCTCTTTACAAGGGGTCCTCTATACTTTCAGAAGGATCAGTGTATTTCAGTCAGTCTTCGCATTGTGCTGAAATTAGTTTTTGGAGAACAGGGTCATTAATTCTTCCCACTATAAAAGAATAAAGATTTATTTTTTCTAAATATGAGCTCCATGCCTTTTCTCCCTGTCTAAACAGATCTTCAGGGCAGAATGCATACTAAACCATCCTATTTTCAGGTGAGTTTTATAGGTCAGTACAGGTTACCTACCCAGAATATAGGAGTTTGATCTATGTGACACTCACTCTGTGTCATTGCAGAGCAAGGTCTGGTATACTCCTGGGGTTCTGTAGACTGTCCCTTCTGTTCTAAAAGATGTTGGAGACTACTATTCTGGCCTTTATTTCTTTATTTTAAAAACTGTCCCAAATCTGGACATAGTCCTGGATAGCCTGCTGTGGCGAAAGCCTTGTTGAGCAGGAGGCTGGACTAGATCATCCCCAGAGGTGCCTTCCAACCTCAGCCATTCTGTGACTGGAGGGTGTTATTTTTTGCCTTGCCTGCAACTTTCTGCAGAAGTATTCCCACGCATCTCAAAGCTGTAAGACCAGGCCAAGAGTTCTTTGAACATCTGCTCATTTTGTGCAGTGCTGGCCACAGGGGACAGAAGCTTGTCAGACAGTGGGAGGCAAGGAGAGACACATAGAGATATTACACAGGATGTGCAGAAGTCACCAGGGAAAACACAATTCTCCTCATCACCTGGGAGGAGGTAACAAACACCCAGCATGCTGCAAAGTGAGCAGCAGAGCTCTGGCAGATGTGCTGTGTGCTGCTGTGGGACCTCACGGCTGCACTCCAAGTGGCCCTGGAGCTGTTGTGCTGCTTTCTGCTCCAACAGGGATCTGAAACAGATAGAGCAAAGGCTGATGTGACTCATTAGGAGGATTTAAGAGATCTGCCAGTAGGATACAGAATCTTCTAATATCCTATATGCTCCTCAAACACTATCGAGCTGCTGTTAGGCTCCAGTTTTCAGTATGACATAGCTGTTGGTTGACTTATCTGAACAGATACATACGTAGATGAACTCACACATTTTTACCAACTTGAAAAAGTTGATAAAAAGTTCCCCATAAATCCTGGGAATAAGCATTAGTAATGGAATATTAACTGTTGCTAACTATTTTCACTATTGCTAATCTGTTGTTTTAAATTTATAATCCCTGAGGACAGAGAGAACCTGAACTGTGCCAAAGAAGCAGCTACGAGTACAATATAATCCATGATTTTCTGCAGTTTGTACTCTGTAAATACTTCCACTTGTGCTCTGACAGTAGTGTCAGTCTGGGCAAGCGAAAATTGTTGTAATAAGTGTGTAGAGACAAGTAACCTGGAAAGTAAAAAAAAAAAAAAAAAGTAATTCTGTTCATGGGAGGAACACCTGTGGATATGACAGATGTCTATGTCATGGCTCCTACACATGAAGCCAAATAGCTCCGCACAGGTGATTTTGCAGCCTTACTGTCTTGGGAATAACTGCAAGAGAACTTGGAACTGTTCGTCCCTGCTTTAGGTATTTTTCTTCTCAGAGTTTTCAAGGTAATGCTCAGAAACTGACAACCACATTTACATCGCCTCACAGAAGCTTTAACTTCTGCCATGATTTTGCTTATTACTTCCAAATATGCTAGATCCCCTACATGCTACTTGTTTCTAAACTGGCATTGTGCAAGATTTTAGTCTATTTCAAAGCACCTTTTTGGTGTTTTAACCCAGGTACGTAACAACTAAAATCTTATGAAGACTGAAACCAGTTGAAAACTGGTATGAAGGCTGAAGCCTACAGTGTCCATTTGTTTCTTCACACAGTTTGCGTATGTCGTAAGACTTTAGATTTTCCACCTTCAACATTTTTTGTGTTGGACTCCATAACACAAGCTAAAGAATTATATTTTATATCAGCATCTATGCTGAACTGGAATACAGGTGAAACTTTCTTATCTCCTAAAAAAAAGCCACTGTAGAAGGTGTGTGTTTTTCTGTATGTAAGAAACATCACTATACCTATATTTCACTTACAATAATAAAATGGACAGGTTCTCAATGACCATTCATAATGTGGTGTTCACACTTATATGGATAGAAATCCTGGGAAATAGACAGAGATCAGATTTATTTCTGAGAAAATAGTTGATTTTCATTTGAAGAATCTTACTTGCTATTATTAGGATTCATAAGAGTATTTATTTTTCAATATACATTATCTCTATCTTACCTGTCAAGTTCTCCTTACAGCCTGAAATAAAACCAGTGCACTCCTAGTGGCTGGACTGTGATTAGGTGTGCAAACCAAGACAAATCCTAATAATACCTATTAAAATGTCTCTACACATTTCTGTGGGATGAATCAGAATTGATGTGTGCAGTAAGCATCTTTTTATGTAGCGTCCCCACTTCTGCCTAGACGGAATGCTGGTTACTTCTGCCAGGAGAGTCCTGCTTTTCAGCACTTCTCTTCTACAGGTCCGTTTACAACTTCGTGAAAAGTTACGGGGTTTTTTTTCCCCAAGACTATCCCAGCTGAGTGTTGGGTCAAGCACGGAAGGGTATCCCAGCTGCTCTCTGAATAGGGGACATCCCAGCCCACTTTCCCCTGAAATTTGTTGGGACATAGCTTTGAATCTAGCTGAATACTCATCAGCCTCTGAAGGATCATTAAGCTAAACTATTCTGTCCATTTTAAGGTATTAGAAAGCAAAACACTGGGATTTTTAAGCCGTGACACCAGTTCCAAGCTATATAACCAGCTCAAGGGTTTTGAACTGCCAACATTATAGCAAAATAAAAAACAATGTTGCCTTTCTTTCAGTGGTGTCATTTTAATATAACTCTTCCATGTCACAAGATTTTTCATGAAAACAGCCCTTTACTCAAATAGCATTATCTGAGGGAGGATGAAGTTAAAGAGCTGTGACAGAGTGAAGTAAAAAAATTTTAAAAGTTGTATTATCAAAAGGAGTCTTGTGTGACTCATTCGGTTATTTCATGTCAGTATAAGCCCATACTTGCACCATGTTTTCATTGATTTTCATAATATAAAAATAATGCCTAATTTTGAGTGTAATGTGTTCTGTATAAAGACAGAAAGATATTTAAAATTATAATGGCAATCATCTGCCTATAGTACAGAATATTATATACAATATATTCAGGATGAATTTTATTGCCTTTCTTCATGGTACTCTGAAGCAGAAGCAATAATCTGGAGACACTGTAATCTTCCAAGCAAGAAATAGAATAGATGAAGCAGATGACTGGCATATCCTGGACAGTGAGGTTTTACTTTTTGATTAAGCACAATTTCATTAACTTTTGCGTTACTTGTATAGCAGTGGCTGCTCAGTAGGGTGAGGGGAGATGTTGCACTTAAAATTATTATACACCAGTATAATAGGGGGTTGGAAAGAAAACTGTTTGGAAATCAAGAAGTGAGAGAGTTATTATTCCTCTTGCAGCTTTACCATGGTGTGCTTACTGCACACTCTGTTGTGGGTGGTGGCATGTGCTCATAGGCAGTGCTCTGCACAAGACCTTCCTCCTTCAGATCATGGGATGAACCTGCTTGCAGAGTGAACCAAGGCTGTGCAAGGAAAAGGGCTAAACCAACTCCTGTGCCTGTTGTAGGAACTGGAAGGTACTCAGCAGATGAGTCAGAAAGGATGAGCTCATGGTTCAAGCAGATTAATGCTGCAGAGGATACAGTTTTCCTGTCACTGCCTCAGCCTCTGATGACTGTGAAGTGCTACAAGTCACCTACTGTAACTCTTTGCACTAATAAGCTGCATTCGATGAGATCCAGGGCTGGATTTGTCTGAGCATCGAGCTGCAAATGGTGTTTGCACCCACAGCAATGACTGCTCTCATAACTCCAGGCTAGTCCTAGTGACCCAGCTGCTCCTTCCCATAGGAGCAGTTAACAGCGGGTAACAGTGAGCAGAGGTCCCTTTTTATCAGGATTTCCCTTCCACATGTTACATCAGGCTCATATTATGAACATGAAAACCATAGAGCTTATAGTTTAGAGCTCTCTAATGCCACAGAAATATGAAGTTCCACTTCGAAGGCACCGGTGTGCGCAGTATGGAGGAAGTGCTAGAGCTGCTATCTATTTTGCTTCACCCAAAATCTCTCCAATCTCTAATCTAGCCTAGAACCAGCAGTGGAATGAGAACCACCCTGAAGATGGTTTTCCAGCATCAGTAGCCTCTGTGCTGCTAAAAAAAAAAATGCATTCAGATAGCATTACTTTTGCAAACCAAACACCATCTTATAAGCAGCCTTGACATTGTGACAGACCATGAAACTGCAATATTGGGTTGCCTATGGATGCCTTAATGTAACCTTCATTTAAATGGTACTTTGGGTGGAAATAGAGGGACTGTGCAACAACAAATTGCACCCAGATTTTCAGGCTACAAGATCTTTAGTACTCACCTGGAAAACTCTTGTCAGATACTACCTCTTATTCCATGATCCCCTGATCCATGCAAAGTTCATGCCAGTCTCCACTGACTTCAGTGGGTAAGGTAGGTTTGTACAAACTGTAAGTCAAACTGGCACCTGGATAAAAATAAACTGCATGTGAAGCTTTTTGGCCAGCCTTAACCTGAATACCAAAGAAAGATTATGCCTCCATATGTAAGTTTTTCTAGTACTGCTCTCTCCTAAATCTTTTTGAGACTGTGCATTCTCCAGCTATCCTGAATGCAATCCTTCACATTTCCAAGACCAACAAGTCTTTTAAGACAATGGGAGGCAATGATCTTATTTTAAACACAAGCAAACAGAGGAAGATATGAAAGCTGTCTAAAAACCTAGTTAAGCAAATGGAGTTTACAGTTCCTTACTTATCTCTTTGGACCTAAGTATCCAATGTGAGTATTGTCATTCTCCTTTAATTCAGAAAACAATATTCGTTTAAGCAAAAAAATGAACTGTAAATACAAAAATACTGAGTCCAAGATTATGACACTGACAAAGTTATTTTTGTAATAATCACAATGAAATATTTTTGTTGTAGCACAACAGTCCTCTGTTTCAAATCACTGAACAGTTTCAGGCAAGACTAACTTAACTAGTTTACTGCTGATGAAACTAAGTTAACTGTCCAAAGCCTATGATGCTGAAGAAAGCACTAGCAAAGGGACAGAGCTTTAAAATGCACATGCATTGCAGTCTACCACTTGTGGAATACATATCAGTAATATTCATTCACGAGAAGAGCAGAAATCTGAGATACAGCATTGGTTTCACTTCAGTTTGCTCACAAAAGCTAGAAATTACATTACGATTTTAAAGTCAGTTTCAAATGCAAACACTTTCATTCAATAAACACTTAAAAAAATATATTGTTTCTCCTATAGCTACATGATTCTTGAAGAATATTTTATGTATAAGATTAACAGAAATCTTTACAAACATTTGGCTAACTGTCAATATTCTTTTGTTTTGGAAGGTGCAGATTCACCAGGCAACCAGGTCCTTTGTGTTGCTAACAATTAATGTTCCCAGTAATTAATGTATTATATAAGCTGGCTTTTTATTTCAAGTTCATGCAATATCTTTGTTGTCCATTCACTGTATGTTTGATACTCTTAAGAGAAAAGATTTGCAGGATAACCGAAGTTCTCACTGCAGCAATAGTTTTGCTTCTCTGAATGTCCAGGTATTACCAGCCTGTCTGGACTACCCCACATTTCTGGAGGGTGACTTCCCATGTTACCTACATTGCAAGAGAAGGTGACATTAAAATGTTTGGGCCCTACTGCAGCAAATTTATGCACAAGACTATACAGTGCAACTGTAATTATGACTAAAGGGGAGAGAATTTTCCAGATACATCCATTCCATTACAAGCACGCCTGGAGTTTGATAGTACCAAACACAAAATGCCCATAGCTAACAGTTTGTAGCTGTTTAGGGCTGGCAAGCAAAGGATCATAGTCACTGCAAAGACAGTGTTCATGTGGATGGCTACTGCAACAAAGCTGTGGCAAGCTCTGAAAGAAGTCTGAGAAAAGCTATTTTGACTTTTGTGAAGATGCTGGCCAAAAAATCCCCCAAAACACCCCAGGAAACATACAACCAGCAAGAAGGCAGCAACCAACATAACACAGCATGTTTGCACTCTGAAATATCAGTGCAACTCACTGGAGTAGAAGTACCAGACACAGCAGAACAGCATTCACTGTATTTTCAGCTCAGGCAACAACCACAGCATAACATTTACCAGAGAAACCCTAGGCCTGAGGCAAAGCTAAAGCACCGAGGTGTCATTTTGCCACGCACTGATAGGGAAGCTGGGCTTGCCAGGAGGTTTTGGTCAAGGCTGTGCTGAGTAGCAAATCCAGTCACTGGGTTTTTAATTGCTCCCTTGCCCCCAGTTCAGGGTCCTGAAGCATAAGATACAAAATAAGAAGATTTCACAGGGCTTCCTGGCAGGCAGACTTCACTCCGCTGGTAAGGTTTCTCTACAAGACATGACACAGTTATGTTGAACTAGTTTGTGTTGACCTGAGCTCTTCTGCAAAACTCTTCAAGACTCATGTATTCAGGTGGGCTTAGATTAATACATTTTGCTCTCTCACAGATGTATATAGCTGCTGATGCTAGAGGCAAGAATAGGACAAAGGAGGCTGAAGATCTGAAATACGGCATGCAATGACTGCCTCTGGTGGAGATTAGAGCAAATTTGTGCCTAAATATTCTATCTGAACAGTATTTCTTTATGCATTGTGGGTGTTAATACAACTCAGAATCATCTTCACGAGCTGTATGAAAGCCTTTGCAGAGACTCTTAGGAAGCTTTTTATTCTCTCAAAGCAATTCCCATTAGTTTCCATAGGAGATCCAAAGTGATATCACAGGAGGTCACAGACTCATTAAGATTTGCAAATGAAAACCGTAGCTTCCCATTAACGAAACACTTTTACAGAGATGCCCAGCAAATTTAGACAAAGTTCAGTGTATTCAAGTCTGATCAGAGATCACAGAAAGTGAGAATAGTCACCATTTTAAAATCAATTGCAGCTTTCGTGATTTAGGTGCAATTTTCAGAGGAATCACGTCAATTCTGCAGATAACCATTCAGCACGATATGAATATAAATTGTATGATATCAAAGAGAGAGAAAAAGCCAATTCCTTTTGAGTTCACATGATTGCAAGTGAAAGACAGCAAGAAACATCAGGGAGTCACTTTTAACAGAAGTACAGATAGCAGGTGTTTAATTAGCCTCAGATCATATGTATCTGACTGAAAATGTGTCATGCATAGGTAGCACTTCCACAAGAGACTAGGCTGATGATCTGCACTTTCAGAAAATATTTATGTATGTAGAGAAATCGTCCTGGCCACAAATAATCACAAACGGAGTGCTGCAGACCTGCATAAAGGATAACTTTGGGCATAAAACATGTTAAAATATACATTCAATGAGGCTGTAGTTTGTACATGACAGAAAAAAACTTTCTGCCAGACCTTGCCCGTCAGAGATGTGCAATTTTCCTTTAACGAAAATAACTTACAGTAAGGTTTTGAGTTGCTTGGATTTATTTTCCTTCCATCTAACTAAGATGAAGTACATGTCATGTTTAGGATCCATACTAGTACAGTCTGGGAACAATTTTGTAGAGCTATATTAACAGCTATGGGTTTTAAAGTTGCTTGACTTTTTCTGCCAAGATGAGAGAAAAGAGAGTGATGGGTTATCACAGGAAAGGTGTTGGCGCCAGGGAGAGTTAAATGTATATAAGTAATCCCATTTCCATACAGATGAGACACCAGTTAGGGAACACACTTGCATTTCTTCTTTATCCAGTTGTTACAGAATCTACTAGTGTGTCTCTGGGTACTTCCCCTCAGCCAATAGCCTGCAGGATAATAAACAAACCCAGATTTTCATCTGTATGTTGTTTATTTGAGTACACAGCTCCAAAAGAGACTGCAAACAAGAGCTCTTTTGATACAAACAGATTTCTGAAAATGCTACTTGATGAAGCTTACAAATTTTCTTGCGCCTTTAATACTAACATTTCTCCTGGCCTCCAATATTTCTCATGAATCCCTGAAATGGAGGTTTTGAAGATATAGGGAAACACTTCAGCCAGCAGGATGACAGCTTAGCTTAGTCCAGAAATGAACCTGATTTATGATGTTTGAGCAAGACCAAGAACTAAAGGATGGTCTTTGGAGACTCTGCTTTAAGCTGGAGAGGTAAATAATTTTTATACATGGATGCTCCTGTTTACATTACTCATGATGTCATTAGTTTAACAACTTAATATTTGTTTGAACAATCATGAGATAAGAAGAGGATTTCAGAATTGCTTCACATCTGTATTACTAGATTACTGGCTAAGTTGCAGAAGTTCTCTGACTTCCAACTTGTCCGGAAATACAGAGATGTGACAGTTTATCACTAAAGCACCGAAGATTTCTTTTTTTGTGTGAGCTTTTCTCCCTAAGTATTCAAATCCCTCTCTTTCACATACCTGTGGACCATGATCAAGTCACCTCTTAACCTTCAACTGCAGCAAGCAAATAGATTAAATTTTATATCTTTTTCCTCCCATTTTAAAATCTTTCTTGAACTCTTTTGCACAAAGCATACAACAAAAGAGTATTAGCTCTAGAGCAGGTTGTTTTATTCCGTCAGTGGTGGTATTATTAACCTGTACAGAAAGAGCATATTCTTTCTGCTCATGTGATATTTCTCTGTTTATACATCCTTCGGCCCAGGACCAGGTAGCTTCATTATTGTCACCAACAGGTATTTGCAGAGTGCTACAGTGCCCATCAGAGCAGTGTACTGTGTGATTCCCTTTCCCTCAGGAGACAAAATACAAATGAATTATTCAGATTTCAGTCCCTCTCTTTGTCTTTAATATCCATTAAAATATTGATCATGGACAGTTGTTTTTGTTTTTTTAAAAATTAAATATTGTTTACAGAACTTGAGACAGGTCCATAACTGTACCTGTCAGTTTAATATCTTGGTAAATACTCTGTTCATGCGTCTATTATACAAATGTCTTTAGAATGAAAGTAAAAAATAGCAATGACATACATATTTATACAGGGATGTAAAATATATGTGTTAATAAGGATATCAATACGTTAAATAAGTAGTTGTAGGCATAACCATTCTAAAACAATTACAATTTTAAATATCAAAAGAATGGTTTTAAAAGTCTTTATTAACATGGGGGATTTTGTGACAGAACCCTACCCCACTCAGTTTTCCTAAAGCACATTTGCCTTTTGAGTGTTACCCCTGAGCTCTTCTTGTTTTTTTCCAGAACCACATTTTTCTCCTCCGTGAAACTGTACTGTGATCATGCTTTGTTCATAGGCAGCTGTAGAAATTAATTTTTAAAGTAGAAACATGTTTTTAGAGATAATTCTGTCTAGCAGACACGGAACAATCCTGAGCCAGTGGCAATGCCTTTTTTGGAAAAGTAATATTTAGAGATATGACAGGTGTTTTGCCGTTGGCAGGGACAGCCCTATGGTATGTGGCCTGAAATTCCCTGTGACAATGCAGATCTTTTCTGTACACAGAGGAGCTGCTTATCTCCATCCTTCCCCTGATTTGTGCACGGTGGCAGACACCCCGGCAGGAAGCCCCATCACTGAACCAGGGGCACTCCATGCCTCCCCCTTCTATTTGTCAGTAATTACGGCAGATAACATCACACCTGTGCTAAGTGCTGATGCCTTCTGCCTTTCACCAGCTGCTGATTCAGTCAAGGCCTATCTTTTTCCTTTTAATTTGGAGAGTGTCTATTAAAGAAAAAAAAAAAGAAACACCAACACATTAATAGATACAGATTTATGGCAAACTGAAAACGATACCCTAGCATGTTATGACTTTTTTCTTTTTGTATCAGTGGAGGGGGGGCTTGTGAAAGAGTTTCCACATATTACGTAGATCAAGTTGTTTATCAGAGTTTGTTGTTCCAAATCTTCATTAGACACTCAATAGATAATTTAGACTTCTGAAAACCACAAGTGGTCTGCAGCTTCTGAACTTAAGGCTGCTTTCTCAGTTGAGGCACTTGAAAATATGTTTATGTGATAAATATACATAAAAAATGAAATTTGCAATGGAAACTGCAATCCCAGAAGATCTACTTTTCAAGAGCTAATGGGATTTATAAATCCTATTTTCACATGCCACTTTTATACACTATATACACTTGATCAGTTTCTATTTATTTCCAGACTTTTACATCAGCTGCATGTTTTGATCTCCTTTTTTTCCCCAGTAGGAGAACTTCTTTGTGCTTATTAGGTAGATGCAAATCATCTATGAATATTAAGTAACACAGAAAACAAGCAGAGATAATATATGACTTCCACTGATCTCCAAGTTAGTTCCATATTCCATAGACTTTGAGCCATGCTCTTCTGGAAAAAGAAAATTAAGGTGGCTGCTCAGCCTACCTATGAGCAACAGGTGTGGAGACTGGGGCTTGTGTGTGAGCCTGAGAAGAAAAGTGTCTTAGCTGCTACTAAAGGATGGAAATATCTGCTGTCAGGTCAAACAGAATGCAAAATCCATGCTAAAACTGAAAAAGATCACTGAGGTACATGACCCAAGCAGCAGAGGGACAGAGGGCCTTCAAAAGTGAAACCAGGACAGTGCTGGCCTGGGCAGCCAGTGAGCAGTCAGGCAACATTTTGACAAGAATCATCCTTCCAATGTTTAAACTAAGTGGTGACTCATGTGTCTGGTGAAGGTCAATAGGATAAGAGCGTCTGAAAACTTCAGCCTATCGATTACTTGAACATAAAAACACATTTGTATAAGAAAATGTGTACAGCACTTGGGCTAAGTGAAGGTGGATACTCACCTTCCCTCCAAAGTGATGAGGACAGCATAACTATTTTTTTCATAAATAAGTGAAACCATCTGCCTGGAAAACAAGTTGAGGCATCATGTATGCTCAGTTAATTGAGAGAAGTCAAGGTGTGAAGGCTCTGGTCCCAGACTGGTACTGAGGACCTGATGGAGGATGAAAGCCCTCGGGTAAGATGCAGAGCCAAACCTCTACCCTCTGCAGGTGTCACATTTTGAGGTCAAGGGCAGGGAACAGCCAAGTGTTCAAAGTGATCAGGTAAGACTTGGGTGATACCTGCTAACATTGGTGCTATGGAAAGCTGGAAGAAGATATGAGACTGGTGACAACGCCCTTCCTCAAGAGCGTGGCCATGCTCAGTTAATGTGCTTCCTTGCTCCTTTTGCAAAGGAGGAAAAAGAAGTATTTGTATCCAAAGAAGAGGCACTCATACTCATTTTTAGAGTCAGGTGGGCCAATACAATAGGAATGAAGGATGGCCACAGCTGTTTGATATCTCACATAGCCCTTCCAGTGTTAAAAGATGCCTCAGGAGAACTTCGTCAAGGAGTTTTGGTCAAATTAAGTGGCTAGTTTTGAACACACTGAAAAAAATGGGACTAAGAACATTATTTTTTTAATCAGAAACAGTTTCTTTGAATATTGTTTTTTTTTTAATTCTTTCAATTAATTTTAAAAGATCAAATTTATAACTGTAGAAATCTGTTGTTAACACTTAATAAAGAAAGGGGTGATTTAAGAGCTTCCTCTCACAACAGGATTACTTTTCATACCAAACTGTCTTATCAAGAACCCACAAAGCTGAACTTTTCCTTTCAGATTAAAGTACTTGTTTGTTTTCCTTTTCTGCTCAGTCATCAAACCAGGAGGAAGAACCCCATTCCATTAGCAATCCCACCCAGACTGTAGGCAGCAGAGAATAATCTGTTGTGTGAGAGACTGCCTTGTGTGATGCTGACTGTACAGAGGAGGCGAGGGATGAACAGACAAACCAGAGCCACATGCAACTTCTCTTTGACTCTTCTCCCCTAGCCCTTCTGTTAATCCAGTCCTGCCACTCAAATCCTGTGACTGCCCACACTGAAAGCAGTTTCCAAAATGCTGTTTAGCTGCTGCTTCAGCTGCATCACTTTTACATACAATCTTTCTTTTACCCATCGTGCAAATGTGTAGCATACTGCATGGCATTGGCAGCGCAGGCATTATCCAGTCCCACAGTTCTAGGGGGAGTGTTATAAATTTAAGCCAGACCATCTCCTGGCATGTCAGTCATTTACCTTCATAGAGAATTTCCACTGAACGCACCCGTGACAAATCTCTTTTTTCCTTCCCTTTTCCTGGATTATGAGTAAAATAAAACACAGCCTATGACATTAATGGTCTTGTAATATTGGTTGAACTATCTGGATGCTAGGAAACATTGCAGCTGAGGTCATTTTTTCAAACAGTGTATTGAATTACAGGTTTCCATTTGCTTTTTGCTTTGCTTTTCCCTGTGGGACCCATTTGTACACTGAACAAAGTAGGAGCTTGCTTAATACAGCTATTCAGTGTTTTATCTCACCTTCATTGTCTTGTCTAACCACAATATTTCTGGTTTTTTTTCATGAAAGGAAAACTGTTGCTTCTTTTGTGTTTTTCTGCACACTCACACTGACGTCTGAGTACATAGTAAATTGGTGTACATTTACTGCCACAGCAATCTGGTGTTGAGGGACTTTTGCTTTCTCTGCCTTTCTAGGTGGAGGATAAAGAGAAACTGAAGTGTCAGACCATCCATTCATTGCATGGTCAGCTTCAGACAGGTGGGATTTCTCCTTACAGAACTCTCACATTATACAAACTTGTAACACACGATAATTATAGAGTTCTATAACAGCAGATGTGCTGGGGGCATGGTGACACTTGGACTAATTCAGATATTGTAGGCAAACTAGCAGTGACAGCCACAAAGGATTGCAGTATTTACATTGTGCAAGGGAGCACCAGGCCTCTCATAACCCAGTGCCACATCACCCAGGCACCACTTGTAGCTTTGAAGCCCATTTTCTATCTATTTAGTAGTGGTGTGTTTGAGTGTTGAGTGCCTTTGTAAGTCTTACATCAGAAAATAGTGGGAATAAATTACAGGATTTGTCTGCATAGCAAAATGAGGTGTGTCAGCTTCTGCACAAACAGTCGAGTACAGCTCATGCCATGGGAGAAGGAGACTTAAGTGGGCTGTGTCACACAGGGAAGGACCCAGGTGGTAGTGGATGTTCACTACTCAGGGCCCGTGTGCCCGGGCAAAACTTTTTATTTATGGTTCTGTTTGTGGCTTGCAGAAGTAAGTAGACCACACTTACTAAGTGGTTATTACACAGCAATTCTAAAATGAGGCCACCCTTAGTCTGTTCCCAAGAGCTGTCACAGTGTCATAGTAGGGATTCAAGTGAGAGCTCAGTGCCTGGAGGCAGTTTCTTGCCTGATGTCAGCGTTTGATTGCAAGACAGCTCCCTCTCATAGAGGCTTAGAGCATGGGTTTTGCAAGGTTTGACCCTCAAAACTGCATCTTCCTATGGAGAAGAGCAACATGATTCACTTTTCTTCCACAAGTTGTCACTGGCAACAGTAAATTGCAGAGAATTCAAGTCTTTCTGTCCATGTGATCTACAAAAGTTCAAATCATTGCCCCTTCTCTCCGTGTCTTACCTCCTTGTGGCCCCTTTTGGCATGGTCCCCATTTCTAGTCTTTCTTCCCTTGGTGTCCCATCCTGTGTCTTTCTCCTCTCCTGCTTCCCTCAGCTTGTCAGCTCAGCTTTTGAAGACTCCTGCTCCACCATCTGCTCCCACAGGACTTCACCCAGCTCTGCCAACTCTTTGCGCAGTGCTTGTGCCCAAACACATCAGAAAGCAAATCAGCATTCTAGGTTGCTACAGACATGGGCAGAAAGTCCAAAGAGAGTGGTTTCTCTTTCGCTGTCTTCAAGACCAGTAATCAAAAGAATTGATTCTTCTGCCCAAGAGCCCTGGTCATCTCTCTGTCAAGTGATGCACAATTGGTCCCACAGCAAACACAGGGCACAGAGAGCAAGTGAGGCCATAGAGGGTATAAAAAACAAATTGCCCAGCTGCTGACGTGGTGAAAGCTTAGAGCTGACAGTGTCTGAAAAACCATTACTTCTTCCAGCGAACACCAGATATTTATTATGAAGTCTGGTCTTGGTTTGAAGGCAGTATTTTTTTAGCCAAAAAAAGTTGCAAATGTGTGAAACCTTGAAGCTGGGTGTACTGTTAATGCCAGCTGAACAGCTTGGGAGAGACTGGCATTCTACACACAGAGTTCACAAGAGTCAGTATTCTGCCTTTTTTGCTTTCACTCAGCCTTAGTTTTTTGGTAGAATAGAGAATTGAAACCACCATTTTTTGAAAGCAACGAACTTAAATACAGCTATAATGGGTTTATACTCTGCAGTCTTCAGAAGGAAGTATCAGCTGTTAAGCTTTGTGCACATGTGACCAACTCTAAGGCTGAACTAACAGGAGAACAATGTGGAAAAGCACCAAACATTGCACAGGATAGAAGAGGGAAAGCAGCTGGCCAGCTACAGCTGGCACTACAGTAATCTAACAGGAACTGGAAAAAACTACTAGGCATTGCAGTGAGTGAAACGGGAGCATTGGAAACTCCCCTTAGGTGAAACCCCAAGAGATAGGGAGGTGCTGATTTATTGGCTGTCACTGAGGTCAAATCAACAAAACTGAACCCTGTGAGTGAAAATTAAATAGAGGCAGGTTGGTTACTTGGGAAAGGAAAGGTGTTAAAAGGGATTGCTAGGCGAAACAACTCATGTGATTTGGACTCTCATCAAACATCTATGCAGATCATCAACACAGCCTGGAGCAAGACAATAAACCTGCTGTTGTAACCATGCTATGTGCATCTGACTTCCTTCCCTTGTCAGAGGGGGCAAGAAGGTGAACTCAAATGTCAGGCTGGATGAGGTTGGAGGAGGGACCAAACACCACCTTAACATCAAAAGTCCTAAGCAATCTTCCTAACATGAACCAAACTTTGTTATTTATTTTTGTTTTAATGAAGATTTAGTGCAAGAAAAAGTGTTTAGAAATACTTCTGTTAATGCAGAACACTGGTCTAAGCCTGTTTACACTCTCCTGCCATGTTGTCCTTTCTATCAGCCCTTGGCTGAGATAAGCATGAGCAGGATGTCTGTGTTCCAGACACACCTTGGTGTTCTGCCTGTACCCTGTCCCACTTGTCTTCCTTCATTAATACACTGCTCAGGGAAGGTTGAGGGACTTGGCAAAGCTGGGCAGTTTCTGGAGTTGTCTCAGTAAAGAAGTACCCAGGAGCTTGTGTCAGTCAGTCTTGTATGTGTGCCCTTGTCCTCTTCCCCCTTTATTCCCTGCTGGGTACTCTCCCCGGTTAGCAGAGCAGAAATGAAACTTTAGCAATACAGAAAAATCCTGGGGGTCCAGTCTCTTCTTGAGCCAGTGGATCACTTTGCTAATTACCTCATGAAGAAAGTTAGGGAAAGAAAAAAATCCTTTAGTGGAAAAAAAAACCCTGATAAAATGGATGTGTTTGTAGCTGACAGCCAGCTAAGGATAAACTAAGAAACAAGAGCTCTGGCAGGCTGCAGCCATGCAGTGTGATCTTTCCCCAGTCTAGTCATATGAGGAGGGGGTTGACAAATCAAATACACAAAAGCTGTAATTCTGCATGTCTCAGGCTATTCCATCAGGGAAGTTTAGCGCAACATTAAAAAAAATCCAAACAAAACAAAACTAAAACCCCCTGACTCCTCTGCCATGTGGCTTGGTGAGAGGTGCTACCCAGGACATCCTCGCTTTGGGGGCAGAGAAGAGCCCTACCAACATCGCAGCTTCCTGCGAGCCACAGCTCCCTCAGCTGGGGCCGTGTGAGATGCAGGCAGAGCATGAACCTCCCTTAAGGAAAACAAACCAAAGAGAAGGGCCGCAGGCAGGTGGAGGCCTGGAATTGTGACTGCAGGTGCCCAAACACTACTTCCATGCAGGGCACCTTCAAAAAGGCTCAAACCCCTATTCCATGTGAACTTTTTCATTGTGCCCTGTGTTGGGCCTCCAGGAGCAGCACCAGAGCCTGGGCTTGGGGCGTTGCCTTGAGAGGACACCCTCAGCCAGAATGTTGTGACAGATCAATCACCTTGGGCCAAGAGACGTGCAGTTCCTCCAGAAAAGAAGAGAAGGGTCCTGTCCTCAGCTCATGCTTACTGGGTGCTCACGTCCTGTGTCCCCTCCTCAGCTATAGGTCCTGCCTCCTGCCTGGCTGTGGGGTCAAGCAGAGCCTCAGCATACCACAAGCCACAGTGTAGGTGAGGTTTTCATACCGGCTCAGACTCAACCTGGCTGTCCAGCTCCTTTGTACACTGCTGTGCCTCAGCCCTAGGTGATCTCACAGGCTCAGCACAAGTATCACCGTTTCTCACGTCCTACTTTTAAAGGTTACCACCAAGCAGGAAATGCACTTGAGTTGTTGCATGTGGGAAAGACATTTTCTATGCGAAATTTCACTTAACCTAAACACAGCCAAGTGCCAGCCTTAGGAGGAGATGGGACAGATGTCATATCATTACAGGTATGCTGTAGGGCGTCAATATATACCTCCACCTTCCCACAGGTCCCATGTCCCATGCAAAAATCTCTCCCAAATAACCACAGCAAAGACATATCAGACTTCCAGTATCTGACAGCCTACATTTTGCAGAAGGTTGCTTCATTTTTTGGAACTTCATGAGCATTCAACCCTAATGTCTAACACCCCATGGCAGTCAGCTGTTTGGTATTCACTTGGCATCACAATGGGGTGATTTCTTCTCCTGAGAAGTGTCTGGAGCAACTGGGTTTGTAAAGGTGCCCCAGACTCAGAATGAAGGCACTTTTGCATTCCAATAGGTTTTAAAGCTACCGTTCACTTGGTGAGGTGGGCAGGGACAGAGGAAAGAAGAGCCCAAGGGATCCCCAGAAGGGGATGGTTCAGCAGGATGTGGTCGGAGGAGAAGGGGGACAGGGGCGAAGGGAAGACTGGGAGGAGAAAGCAGTGGGCAATCAAGGGGAAAATAAAGAGGACTTAAGGTAGTTACGGATTTATGACATTGATACGGGTGACAGCTGGGATTTTATGAAGCATTTGAAACAGTGAGATGCTTTTTAGGCATTTTGAGTCTTTTCCACTTCTGTGTGATCAGGGAAATGCAGCTGCAAGAAGGCATATGGCTCAGATAAGAGGAGGCTAATAAACATATGAATGAGGTTTAGACCCAGCTAGATCAAAGGAATATATTTGGCTATTCTCATAGCAAGGGCTTTATCCTTGCCTTGCTATTTCCCTCAGATGGGAAACTTATCCTTTAGTTCCAGGGCAGTTTAGCCTTTTTCTCTAGCCTTTTTCTCCAAACAGCACTTGTGAGAATCTAAAAAGAAAATTGATCTTCTACTTTACACTTGCTTCCAGCCCAGCCCTCTGATTTCTTTCTAGTCTCAGCTACTCAATCCCCAGCATCACACTCAGTGCTTCACAGCTGCATCTGCCCCAAGCACCAGCTGCATCCCCTCACCAGCCCTGGCACCCCTGGATCAGGCCAGAATGCTCCACAGCTCTGGCCCTGAACTGGGGAAAGGTGCAGCGAGCAAGAGATGAACACTTGGGTCTTACCTTTTTCCAGGAGCAAGACCAGAGCCGTTGAACATACACGGATGCACTGACCTGGATAGTCTGCCTGCAAGGCTGCTCACACCTCCTGCACCCGCCAGCACTGATAAGAGCCACCATCACTCTCTGCTGCAAGCCCTCACTCCATAGCTAAAGCTGCCAGGACTTGTTTTACCAGGTGGTTTTTTTACTTATATTTTCATGGTATTCCTTTTAATCTAGTCTGACCCTCCAAAGAGAAAAAGCTCTTGCACTTCAAACCAACCTCTCCCCACCCAGCCACTGATTGCCATCATCTACATCAGCTGCCTGGCCTCACTGAGGCCAGTTAGAGGTGGAGCTGCCTGAACCCCAGAGGACACACTTTTTTTCTTTAAGGAGCTCTGCAGATCACTCTGTACCTGTACACTCACATTAATCCAGTAAAGTTAGCAAACATGTTTAGCTAAAAGAAAATGACAACATCTTAAAGATAGCATTGAGTATGATTTGGGGGCAGGATTTGGTCTATTGAGGAATATTAACTCCCCCTTTAAGGTAATATCTACTTTATCTGTTGCAAAAAAAATACAGCTTTGTTTACTCTCCGTTGGTATTTGCCCAACAGACAGTATTGTCTAGTTTTGAAAACACATCAGGCCACACAAAAGAGCTGCCAGACTCTTACTGAGCTGATGATTCCTTTTTGTATCATCATTTTCCTTATCTTGGGATTCAGGCTGTCATCTTTAATTATTTTAAAATGAACTGCCGCATCTTATCTTTATCAGAATACTTTATCCCCTGGTCATTCTTCTATCTCTTCCTTCTTCAAAAAAGCAAAGAATTTTGATTCTTTTTGTTTGATTATTGGTGTTTTACCTCATCGCTTCTTAAATTGAGGAAACTTTTTTAAAAAAGTGTTTATATTCAGCTTCCTTTTATATTCTGGCTCTCTGGTGTGAGTGCCCTTCCTGGCTGCTCAGCTCTTTCCAGCAGACTTTTCTCACATTCTGGATGATGAAGCGCTGTGTTCTCCTTCCAGTTTGCCTGGAAGTTATCAGCAATGTGATGCTGGAGGAGAAAGACTCCTGGAGTCTAGAATAGGTGACACACAAGCCCAGCTGTTCTGTCTGCATTGTTCCATTTCTCCTGCTTCATTAACCACAGGTCTAATGTCCTGGTCACTGTGCCCTTCCCCACCAGCCCAAACACCATGGCCCTTTCCTGTGTACACAAATTTCCTTTATTTTAATTGTGGCCTCTTATTCACAAAAATCAAAGCCTGATTTACACAATCTAGTCCAACACAGCATAGACAATATATAGATAAATGCCTAGGTGGCTACATTTCTATTGGTTCAGCACAACGCATGCATCCAGTGGTCAATAAAATACAAATTTGGAAAAGTGGGGATCAAGTAAAATAGGTTTTTGGCATTTTCATTATCACAGGCAGAATGTAATAAAGTAGCTCTGTATGAAGCACCCAAAGAGTCATCTTATAATCTATGAGTGCCTCTCAATAGTAATTTATTTAATATTTTATCACATTAGCCTTAAAATTAAGAAATACTCTGTGCAGACTTGCAATCACATGAACCTGCAAATACAAGAAGATGGGATAAGCAGGTATTGAGTAGAAGTGGACCAAATATACAGGCTAGGAAGAAGTGAGGGTGGGACACTGGGCAACAAGCTTCCCTGGTACAGACAAGGACATGATGAGAAGAGGCCCAAAGAGTGGTGTACAGCACCCCACAGAGCAATCAGAGCTCTGCACCAGAGAGCAGAACAGTAACTGGCATCAGAGCAGAAGCTGAAATGAAAGCTGACAGTGGAACAAATGTTGGTCGGTAAAACACAGGCTGATTATATACCAGTTAGCATTGATTCGGGTGCCAAGAATAACAGCAGGCACTAGAACAGAGTGGGGGAGTGTAAGGCACTGAGAAAGAGCTCGGCACAACAGAGCAGGAGATGATTAAACAAACAAACAAACAAACAAACAAACCCTCACCCTGAGGAGGAAATTATTAAAGCAGCATGAACATGGAGCTGCAGCCGTCTTCTGTGGGAAGCAAATTCTGTGGTGAGCCCACAGACCAGGAAAGCCCACAAATGGCAACTCTGTGTTACAGGGGAAAATGAATTGGTGAGAGCTGTTAGCCAGCATATGTTTGACCTTTCTGAGAAAACCGACATAAGCACCTTTATTAATGATCATGGCAGGTAGATGAGCCGGCATGGAAGGTTCGATTTCCGGACCATCTGCGATCCTGCCTGCCAAGCAATGGGAAGGCACCAGCCAGCCCTGAGCCAAGCCAGTATTCCTCCTCACAGGCCAGAGAAGGTGAGACAGGCTTCTCCCCACTTCACACATGCAGGGAGTCTCGTTTAACTCTTGAGCACTTGGGAACCTGTTGGAAATTGTGCAAACAAAAGGCACTGCTCACTCGAGCAGAGGCAGATCCAGGCTCTCTGTGACTGCCTCTTACTGGGAGAAAGGGGAGGATATCAAGCAGAAACACCCAATAGATTAAACTGTGTTAGGTCTTGTATTGCACATGTACAGCCAGTATTTTGGTATCCAAGACACAAGACACTTCCTTTTTCTTTCAAGCACAAATGGCAAGTATTTTTCATCTCCTTTGTTACATTTTATCAATGAGCAAAGGTAAAGCTGGAAGATAACAAAACCCATCATGCTCACTGAAAAGAATATGAGATCATAGAAATATCTGGCTGTTACCTACAAATGCATACAGATGGGTAGTGCTGTGAAAATAGCACCACAGACTGGTTGGCCTCATCTCTACAGAAGAGTTTAGTACAGTGACTCACAAGGATTTGTTTGCGAAGTTGGAATGCACTACAAGAATTACAAACAGCATAAGGACTGGGGCAAACAGGACAGTATAAAAAGATCAATTGTTAGGGGTGTTACCAGCCCATAGAGGTATCTCAAATTGCAAATTAGCCCATCTCCCTTCATGCCTATGGTGCAAGACAAGGCCTGTATTTTTAATGGGTGACTGGATTCTGTCATGGGAAGTATTAGGTACTGCTAGAGCTAGTAAAAGTATGGAATGTGATAGGAAAAAAGTGTGGCATAACTCACCTGGGGTCAAAGAAGAAGGTCTGTTGCCTTGTGCTGAGATATTTTCAAGGTATGCTGGGGAGGAGGAGGATCGGGTTACACTGCGGAACCATACGCTGCTGCTTAGCCTGAGTGCCACAGCCAGGAAAGACGTGATAGTAGATCCAGGAAATATCACATGAGAGGCTTTCCATGGTGTCATGGAAGGTCCTGGCACTAGCTAAGGCACCACAACAGCCTCATTGAGCTGTCAGTGTGCGCTTCTCATCAGCTGCCTTTCAAAAAGATTATTTTAAACAGACAAATGGGAAAAGGGCTACTCATGAGTTGAGTTTCTCTGTTTCTGAAGGGTAGATCAAATAGCCTGTCTTGTGTAGCTGTGTTAACAGAAGACTCAGAGAGGGTTGGATTACATTTGAGCAATAAATACAGGAAGGGAGAGGAATTATTTCCATTTAGATAAAAGCTGCTACAAGATTAAGCAGGTGTATACTGACCCTGAAAGAATATGGCTTGGAAAGAAGAAGATATTTAACTTTCAGAAATAAAGTGCCAGAGCAGCCTTTGAACAGGGATGCTGGGAGAAGGTATTTGACTGTTACAAGATAACATTGGATTAAGTTATAGAAGAGATTGTGTGAACACAGGGACGGTTCTTGGGTTTGAAAATGATGGTGTAAGATGCGGGGTTTCAACTGCTTCAGTGTTATTCAGAATTCCAGTCGAAAGAACACTTAGTCATATGTGATTGTGACACTAGATTTAGCTGTTCAATCTCATGCTAGGCCAGGTTCCTGGTTATCCCCTGGTGCCAGGACAGATCTTTCTCTTCCATGCGTGATGCTGTTCATTTTGGGTTTGAATTTTACTCTTCTTTAGGGCACTACAGCTTTTTCAGCCAGCACCAGGATGTTGGTCCAGGTGTGTGGATGCCTCAGTGGCACAGGGACAACTTTTAGGCAGCCCACCAATTTGTGTCCCCCCTGACCTCGGAGCAGTCTAGCAAGCAATTTTGCTTGCTCTTTGCCATGAAATTTTAAGTGGCATTAGATAAAATGGGGGAAGACTCTCATGTTTGGCAGCTGACAGAGCATGAAACTGAAAAAGAATACTATGAAGAAAGGCACTGCCATTTGCAATCGACCTGTCCTTGCAACTGAGGGGCTTTTTCCTCTGACCTGAATTGAGTCCAGTCCTGCAAGGATTTCCACACTTCAGTAGATCTGGGCTGGGAGAGATCCTCTCATTTTGGAGAAAATTTGCCTACAGAAACCATGACTATTTGTAAAGTAAGGCTTTCAGTCTGTACCCTTCGCAAACTGAACACTCATCCAGGTTTTCTTGTTTTATTAGAACAGGAGAACCAAATCCTATTACGTGACAACAAATAGAAAACATTGCATATAAATACCTGAAAAGGTACAACCCATTTACACATAACCAACAGACCTGGCATTTAAAATGCACATTTTTAACCCAGGAATATTTCCCAGCTGCTAATCTGTAATGTAAATGGGCATGAAGTCGTCTTTCCTCAGCAGGAGCACTGTTTAGCCAAAATCTCCTTCAGAACCAGTTTTGGCAGCCATTAAACATGCCGGAGGTGCTTAGACTAAACCATTCGACAGCAGCATCTCTCAGAGGACTGATAACTGAGTAAGACTTAAACCTGTTAAAAACGTATTTTCTGCCGTAGCTTAAATATATACCTGTAGCTGGAAGCCCAAGTCTCTATTTGTTTTGAATTTGTCTCTCTGGATGATAAATATTTAGCCAGCACCTCCCAGCCTGACACAAATAACTTCCTGTAATCCACTTAGCTGGGTTTGAGACTAAACCATACCACACAGAAGAATAGCTGTTAATGTTCTGATTTGTGCATGGCCTTGAAGTCTGGATGCAAAATAGGCCAAATTTATGTTAAATTTGCTAAACTTCCATGGGAATGTGCACTGTGGCTGCTGCATCAGGGCGAGAATATGAACTGAATCTAAGCAAGACAGGAACTGAAAAGCACCTCTGATCTCATTGCCTGTTCTGGCTTCCTCATAGTCCTTCAGAGACCAGTTTGTCATTACAGAGACATCTTGATGATTGAGGGAGAAGCTCCAGGTCTCATACATGCTTCTGATTCTTGTATAAACTGTTTGTGTCAATGCTCTAATCTGTGGTAAAATAGTAGCACAAATATGAAGGGGACAGAATCTGGTTGCATTTTTACAGTGTGATAGAGCCATGGTCTATGAAGCAGAAGGTTGTATAAAATCATTAAACAAGATAAACTGGGTTCTTTCTGAGACAAGTGCAAAAACACAGGCTGCAATTGGAGTGGTAATTCCTTGCAATACCTGACACGTGGGTTTTCTACTGATTTTATATCTCATATCTAACAAGATGTGAGGTTAAATGATGAGATGCAATTAAAATGCCAGATGATCTCAGGGAATACCTCATGGAGCTGCCAACAGGACAGCATTAGCAAACCATCATGCTGCTGATGTAACATCTCTAAAAACATTTAGAACCAAGCCTGTATTGCATTCAAGAAGGGTGACACTTTGGATTACAGGATGACTGCAAAGAGTGATAGTGACATAAAGGTAGAAAAATAGCAGAAGCAAATTGTTCTCTTTGCTGTCCTCTAGATCAGCTTGGTGCATATGCATCCTCTTGTTTCTTGGAATGCAATGAAATTATCTTATTGGGGGTCTTGCTGAACCAGGGTTGTGTGCTTTCCATATATCCCTGCTTCTCTGCTCCAGCTACCACCTCTGGGAGTTTCACCCAGGCTTGCATTTTGCAGCTGGGAAAGAAAGTTCTGGGTAACCATTTGCCCAGGGAATCTATTTTTGTTCAAGCATTCAGTGTCAGTCTCCTGTCTGCCTACCGATCAATATGTTATTCTGTTTAGTCACCAAGCTCACATCTAAGGGCATTCAGAACTAAAACTTCTCAAAAAACTATTTTCACATTGAGATTGCTTTATGGTTCAATACACAACTTGCAAATCAAAAACTGCAACTCTTATTAGCCTCCTTTGTTAGAAGATGAGGTAGCAATACGTGGCACCATCAAAATTATCAGTAGCTTGGCAGATACTCACAGGGTTTTGGATTGTTTAGAAACGGGACCTCGCTGCCTGTCTCAGGACATTGCCTAACTCACTCAGCACCTTGGAGTTAAGTCTCTTACCTCATCTCTAACAGGAAATTGCAGCCTCAGTTGTGTTTTAATCACAACCAGACCTCACCAAGGGGGTCACAGAACAAGTGTCCCCAAGAGCATCACAGGGGCACTGTCTATCACAGTGGGATGCTACAGCCCTGGAGCAACTCCACTGGATGTAAAATTTTTTTTGAACTGTACCCTGAAGTTAATAAAAATACATCTTCCTTCTCTGTGCAATGCCCTCCCTGCAAGGGGCTTCACTCATGACCAAGGGTGTATTTATACATTCATATTTGTGTTCAGCACCCTGAGGCGCAGCCAGGAGGGCAGGAGGATTGATGAGACAGCCCTATTGCTCAAAATGAGTGCTCTGAGATTGCCTCAAGTAAATGTGCAACTGACCCTTCTGGCAGGTCTGCCCACGTTTCTTCTGAGCTCTGACAATCTCTTGCATCCCGAGGGTCTACACAACAGGGAAACAGCTTCTGCACAGCAGGCTGGGTAGATGGACTAGGAGGCATTTACAAACCTCCTGGCTCTTGTAGGGTGCAGCAGGCTGTGTTTAAAATCAATGTCTCTGTGTCAGACACTTAGGCCTACCTAGGGCAGAGATGCTGCCACAGGCTTTTGTGTCCCCACGCATCTCCCCTAGGTTAGTAGGGGTAGGGACAAGTATCAGGTGTGCTCCCTGGGTGAGGAGAGGGATGAAGGGAAACCTGGGGTCCCCAAAAAGAGGGAAAGCATGGAGGCAGGGGCATGGTGGCTAATGCCATCTCCCTTTTCTACTCCATGGCCACAGCACACCTCCTCTGCAAAGCTACCACCCCAGGTACTGGCAGGAGCGTGGCACCCTGGTTTCAGTGCTGTGCTGAAAAATGCATGTTGAAAAACTGGACCAGGAATGAGCTGAGCTTTTGACAAGATGCTCATGTTCAGCGCTCAGAGGAGCGTGGCCTGCTTCACCTATTAAAGAGGACATTTGAAGGATGCTCATCTTTTCAGGGCAAGCTGGTAGCTAATATAATGTGGTCTATCACCTAGTAGACAAACATGTAACAAAGTCCTGTAGCAATGCTTGTTTTGGAACAATTAATTAGAAATTGTGCACTTAGCCAAAGAAAACAGGAATTTTTTAACAAGGAAGGTAATTAGCATCAGGGACAGAGGATGACAGCTGGGACAGTTTCTGTCAGACCTGGAAATTCTATCTGCTCTAATACTGCAGATGTGTCTTGGTTCCTGTAAGAGGCCACAGAAGAACATCAAAAGGGTCCTTTCTGCCTTTAAAAGACAGAAATTCATCTTTTCCCTCCACACTTCCTACTTGTAACAGAATCACTAGTTCTGTACTAGTGACACCACCTCTTTGATAATCCTGCTATCAAATTATTCTACTCCTCTCTTCACACTGCCTTGGGCACTGGCCCCTCCCCAGAGGCTGGGCTGGAGCAGGCTGACTGCCCCTGACCCTCCAAGCCCCACCACGGTCCCCCTTCACTGGCCATCTTTGCTACTTACCTTTGGCCTCAGAGCAGCTGTGGTCTCTCCCCTTGTGCCCCATGGAAGCTGCTCTCCCTGCATCCCTCCGCCTTCTCAAGGCTGATGATGTTTCTGATGGGTCAGGAAAGACAGGGAGTCTTCTCAGCTCACAGCAGGGTCAGCAATACCAGGTTAAGCTCCCCAGAAGAAGGGGTACAAAATGAGGGTCATTTTCTTCTTTCATATTGATTTTTCTCTTCACTGAATATGGAGTTGGAATTTGAGTTAAATGGACTGTGGATTTCATTTTTGCATAATAAATTTAAAACAGGGCTTCATTATCCCATGCTAATAGCATTAATCTGCAAAAGTAGCCTATTAAACGTTTGAGGGACTTTTTCCCAAAGGTGATGTTGTACTTCACTACTGGACAATATTTTTCGCATCTCTATTCAGAAAGCATGCCTCAAATCACAGCTGGCAATCACTAAACAAATTTAACAGATCTTTGCCCATAATCAGGAAACCAGCCCAGAAATGCAGAATTAGGATTTGCTAATTCCTGTTTAAACTGACACTATAGTTTGGTGTCTTTTGTTTATGCAAACATACTGATTAATTTTTGCCCGCGTGGGGCTGAGATGGAAGCTTTACAGTTGTAGGATAATATGTCCAGATATAATATTGCAGACCAGAATACAATCAGTCTAATGCTCATAAGCCCAGCAGCAATGCACTCGAAAAGAAAAATAAAACAATTTAATTCTTCTAGATGAGCTATTAGTTTTTATGTCATTACATTACCAGCAGGACGAGCACTGGCTGACATGCACAGTGCAGACGAGTGAATCATACAGCCCTTATGGGCCAGACATTGAAAATGCTTTTAGAAATAAAGTGGTGGCTGTAGCTAAAGCTAATGGACAGGGATGGGGCTTTCCTGTCCCCTCACCTAGTCCCCATCATTAGGGCAGACGGTGAAGTCCCCTTCTACTCTCTGAATCTCACCTTGCCACCTACTGATATGGCTCAGCCAGGTATGAGTGAGAGCTTAAGGACAGTCAGAGAATGCTGTAAGCCACATTCCTAAATGGGGAAGAGAAATTCAGAAGGTCAAGGGGGTCAGCCAGTCTCAACAAAAATCAGGCATAGAGAAAAGAAGTGGCAAGTCTATGTGCTACTCCAGATACTTGCATGTATGCACTGTACACACAAGACAATGAAACACCTCGGATCAGCACCAAAGGCATTTGGGGAGTTTTGAGCCTCCCAGAAGAGTGGGTTTCTCACTTTTTAAGGTAGAGAATTCACTCCTGTCTTTCCAGACAGCCTGGGCATCAAAATGAAAGGCTGACCCAAGGCCAGGCAGTGCCTTGAGCCACAATTGCCCTTGGAAAGTTTCATCAGTGACACTGACCTACACTCCTGCTCATGGGTCTGAACATTCAGTAAACTCACCACAGCAAAAAGTTGTTAGGATAACAAGCACGACTTGCCTCAGGGGCCACAGGAACCATCTACACTGGGGAAATGCCAAATCATTATCCTGATTAATAGAATGCATGGTGCAACTGAAGTAACAGAGAGCAGCAGACTGTAGATAAATGGTGAAAAACTTAGTTCTGTTAAACTTCTTCACTTCAGATGGCTTTTGGCAACGTCCTTGCTCTTCCTTCCTCTAACTCCTAATGACAGGCAACAAAGCCCAGTGAAAACTCTGTGGTCACTTAGCAGTTTGCCAGGATTATTTTTTCCTGACATTGGCTGTCAGCCTGTGCACCTGCTCCCAGCCACACTGTCCCTCCTCATTACCTAAATCTGTCATTTGGCCCCAGCTGCTACGTGTGAGATCGTCTCATTATCAGCTAAGGCAATGGCTCTGGCAAACCTGCATCATCACCAGCAAAGTAACTGCATCACAGTCCTCACACTCAGTGGCAACACGATGACCTTTGAAGATAACTGTGGTAAGAACTCCGTGATAAAAACCAAGTAAGAATGGTAACTTAGGAAGCGATGAGACTAACACGGTAGGCATTAACGTTACATACACCAAGTACCTAATCTGCATTAAGCAAGCATGCAGCTTTGCAGAGGCACTCTGTGGGATCTCAAAAATATGGTTTCCATTTGAAACAAGCAACAAGAAAATTTTTTTTGCTATCTAGGAGCTTTTTGATATATGCTACAATACTGGTAGTTACTAGTGCAGAGAAGAGAAACCCCCTTCTCTTGTGCACACTTGGAATAACACTGCTTCCCATTATAGTAACTTTATTTTGCTTCGGTAGAAAGCGGAATCTAGAAGAATGAATAATAATGGAATAATGTTAGGGCAGTAGTATTTTTAGCAACTTACGGTTCACCTCACTACATTTCTGGCTGCTGTTTACAATGCAAATTGTAACATGGAGATTCAAGATTTGGCATTAGCAAACAGGTTCTGTGCAAGTTCCTATCTACCTGGAGGACAGCAGTGTCCAAGTAACAGTGCATAAAAGGCTTTCCCCTTTTTCCCTTCCTTCCCTTTTTCAAGAGCCCATGCCATGCAAGTTACCTGCTAACTGCAAAGCACCTAACTTGAAACTGCTCTGTGGGAAATGTCCATTTGATCCTGTGCAGGACAGTCTCTCACTGAGCAAAGCAGAGAGCAGGCACCTCAGAGGAGAATCTCTTCCACACACCAAACCTACATTGACTTTCCATCCCTCCTAGATACTGTCATGGATCCAGAGCTGCACACTGCTGGGAGCTAGGAGAACATCCTGGAGAATGGTTGCCCATTTCCTTACACAAGTTCACATGTCGCTCTTGGCTATTGCCAGAGACAAAACACTGGGCTAGACAAACTTTTAATGAAATCCAGAACTGCTGGTCTTATGCAACTCCTCTGACATAAGCACCCAGCTAGGGAGGTTTTGTAGCGCTGACATTAAAGCTGCAAACCGCCCCAGCCTCTGGAGTTACCTACTTAGAAAATAACTCATTTCGACCTCCAGCAAGTCTTCAGCACCCACATAAGGTGCCACTGGTGAACCTTGGGAAGAAACTTTGGGAAGACAACATGTTCATTAAGGGACAACATGGCTGTCACTCAGCTCCAAAATCAAAACCCACGTGGGTTTTTCCATTTTCTTTCCTCCATCACAATGAATATCCTGCCAGTTCTTTCCCTTGAAATAACAATAAAACAGTTTTATATTTAATGACTGACAGACAAAGAGAAGATGGCAAATGTCAGCTGTAGCACAGGAATAAAGCTATTAATGGGATATATGCCCAGAACAATTGAAGACAGGAGAGCGAGGACAGAACCCAGGCAATTATTTTATGTGTACAAGTAACTTGCTTGCATTTCTAACTCTTTCTTGCAACTTTTTTTCAGCACCATTGCTTTATGACCCATGCTCTCTGTTTGGGTTTACATGCACTTGCTTCACATTTTGCCTCTAGGTAAGGGATGCACTTTGTACTGACGTTCTTGCATGATAATCTTTCTCCTTCTGATCTGGATTCCAGTTGTAACTCATCTGATATGCTGGCTTCATGTGAAGATGTAAAAGCTGAAATGAGGGCCATTATTTTCATCAGCAGTACCGATAACTCACAACAACAGTTTTTCAGGTTTCCTCAAATATTGGAGCAGTTGGTTCATAAGGACGTGATAAATGCTATGTCACTATTTTTTATTTGCTATAATCAGTCAGCATCTGAAACAAAAACAAACATACCTTGGACTGCTCTTCTTTTTTTTTAAAAAGGAATAACCAGCACAATACTAAGCCACAATTAATATCAAGGTTAGGTACAACACTAGCATTAATAGAGCCTCCTTGAGCTGAGGAAGATTAACTAAAGGACACACAAACGCAGACAGGATTTCTTCTATGCACACAGGCCACTAATGAAAATACTCACTTCATAGTGCAGGCAGGCAAAAGCCAGACTTTTTATTGAAGTTGAAAATAACAAATATTCACCTACAATCACAGTATACTGCTTAGTTTATCGCTTCCGGTTTGAATTCTGTGCTTTCATTTCACGTGTCTACATTTTGCATTTGTGTACACGCTGCAAAAGTAACTTTGTATATCATTTAACATCTGTGCAAATCCTTTAGAGCTTAACATTACATGGAAATTAAAAGAAATTTTGAATTTTAAGGTACCGAAAAAAACCAATAAAGTTCCACTGAAAAAAATGTATAAATGTTTCTTATAGTACAGTACTCTTAATTTTAGGTCAGTGTCATTTTAATGCCATAGTTTTCAAATATTGACTGTATAAAGAGAAGACTAGGGCAAAAATTACCTAAAATGCCATTCCTAAGTCTGTTAAACTCTGGTGATTTACGATATATGTACAGTATATAAATATATTTATGTATATATGTACACATATATTGGTTAACATTCATTATAAATAGAACTGTGTTAACTTAAGCAGTATAAAAATAGCCACTTTCCTGGGAACATGCAAACACAATATGCTCTCACCTAATCTGTAAAACTCAAAACAACCAAAACCTTTAGCTCTGATTTTCTATAAATATAAATTTCAATTGAAGACTTTCAGCTGATTTAACCGTAAAGTAAATTTTTCCAGTAAAGATATAAAAATCTGTTTGATGCTAGCTATAATTAAGCTCAAACACAGTATATTTTGGGTTATTTACTTTCAAGTATTTTTCCCACGTGCGCTAAATCTAGACACACTGCATTTTTTTTCTTTTACAGTAAAATATTATTCAGCTCTAAACACTAAAAGCCAAATTACAGGCAATCTGGCATGCTTGCACTGCAGGTAAAAGGCTCTCCTCTACACTATTCCTATGTGGGAGGCTGTCCTAATATGGCTATTTGTGCTCCAGATCTTTTGTTCATTGCAAAGCATGATCAAAATTCCCCTATCGTAAGATTCTTAAGGCCAGAAGAGAAAGTACTACAACCCCTTAAGTCTCATCTCACGCTCACTGAAATTCACTCTGAGGACTCTGCATTCAGCACAGTGACTGGTAGCTGGACTAAAACACCTCTCCTATTACCGCCAAAGAGGTTCCAGCTTCAGAAGTTGAGCGAGATCTTGACTTTTTAGTGACATTTCCCCAAGGGGAAAAAAATTCGGTTCCATCCGAACCAAATGTGACATTTTTCCTTTTTTCTTGCCATATGAAAAACTGAAAAATTGTTTCACCCTGAAACATTCCCTTCTCCTCCAAAGTGCTCCGAGTACCAGTTAGAAAAGCAAAAGAAGAAATAGGAGCTATGCTCAAAGGTGATGCTGCTTCTGTTCCTCCGTGCATCCACCAGCTCAGCAGAGCACACGCCGGGCTGGACTGTGGGAGGAACAGCACCGAGTCCTTCTGTGGAACAGATTTCAGCCATCTACTAAGAGAATGCCATAAGCACATGACTGTGCCGGTCACATGTGGCATATGCTGGCTCGGTTTCATTCCATTCCACACAGCTAAATATCCACTCCTGCCCATTTCAGAAGACTGAAATGCATCTGTCTTCCTTCCCTACCATCTCATCTCATCCAGAGCTTTGAATTGCTTTTGCTATCTCTCAGAAAAGTATTTCATACAAAAAAACAAACAGCATGGAAGACTCAAGGCACGCTCTCTTCAGGACAACATTTTTCTGGTGATTAGAGGACCTTTTAAGGGAGTTGGAAATTTAAATGTAAATGGCATGGGCAAAGGAGGGACTGCAGTCTTGTTTTTTCCTTTCTAGAATTATTGTTTGCATCTGCAAGTTACTGGGTAATAGAGGGATGACCTAGATATTCCCTCCTCCACCAGATCTAGAGATATTGCTCTGAAAATGTTTTCCAGATTAAGATGCTAGCTGCTGGATTAAAACCGTGACTATCAAAAGTGCACATCCCAAAATCTGCTGTCAACCAGCTGCAAGCTGGGGCCTGCAACTCAATGAGCTGGATGTCAGCGAAGGCCTAGTCTCCTAAAGATATTCAATGAAGTTGCTTGTGCAAGCCTTTCTCTCTGGCATCTCTGAAAGTGGTACACCTAAATCCTTATCCCTCAACCAAAATGGCCTAATGTTCCCAGCAACATCTTATATTTATTCCCTTTTCCCAGGGTGGCTCCCACATTTTTCCCAAAAGTCTTTTCTACGTCAGAAGTGATGAATCCTTGTCAAAGTAGCACAGTCTTCCAGCTTTTATATTTTGAGAAAAAAATATGAGGCTATTTCTTATGGTAAGTAGCATAAATGCACCAAAACACTGGTATGGATACCCGTGTATTAATTGTTTAGAGAGCTGTCATTGGAAGTTGGGGACTGGGAATTCACAAAAGGCTCGTTTGCTTTCTGATCGTCCTTCATGGAGGCTGCTTGGTCTGAGATGGAAGAGAAGGAGAGCTGGTCATGTTCCATTATATTCACTTGGTCCTCTTCCTTGTCCTTCTTCACGTAAAACAACTTCCTAAACTTTTTGAGCTCATGGAGTTCACAGAAAGTCTCAAGAACCACCAGCATTGCGATCAGGCCCATCAACAGATAACCTGAGTGAAAAAAAAAATAAATAATTAATTATTAGCAAACCAAGTAGGGCTGGAACAGTTTTGATCCTGTGACTTTTCTCACCCCTGTCATTTCTGATTGTATGCTCATTTTCTTTATGGCATAATTTCAGAGCTTTGGACTGTGATATCCTTGGTTTTTTCCTTTTTAATTCCACAACAAAAAAAAACCCGAATAAACAGAAAAAGTAATACTAGTGGCTTCAATTCTGTTACAACTGTACAAGAAAAAAATGTGTAAAGGTACTAAAGGAAACAGAATACTAAAATTTACCACATGCACACTCCCCTACTTACTTATGACTTTCATGATTAAGTGCCCTTCAAAAAATTTTGATCAGAAGATGGAAAACAAAATTTTCCCACAATATTCCTACATATTACAAGCAGAAATAAAAATATGGGAGCTAATTATGGTCATTGGTTATTTCTATCAGTTTAGCAGGACAAATCACTTACTATTTCATGAAAATGTTGGAATTATTTTCCTCTAAAATTATTAGACATACAACACCCTGAAATACCTGGAAAAACAAAGCAGCTAGAAATGTGTACAAACCAAATAAAACCAAAATTAAAAATACTATAAAATTACTCCTGGAATTTGAAAAACCTGACACAGTTACTCCATCTTTTGGGGATATTTCCAATGTTTTACTAAGGTACACAGATTATCCAAAACTTGGAAGTGTTATTTAAAATATATTACCAATGACTTTAGCCATGTACTGACCGACTTATTTTTAGAGGTAATAGTCAGCTCTGACAGACTGAGACTTTCGGAAATGGAGATCCCTATGACCAGCAGCACACCGTGCTCTTCCTTCTTTCCTGTCCAAACATACACGTGTAGTTTAAAGGAAGGTGTTAAAATTAATATTTATTAATCTCAGTGTTTCGTTAGATCCCTCCTTCTGATCATTACAATTCAATGAGGAGCATGACTACTTAATTATTTTATCATTTCAATGAAGTAAATCAAGCAGAAGCTAAGCGTGTAACTATTAGCAGAACGCAGTCGTCCAAGGGCTGAACATTAAGTGTGCTGAAAAATCAACACAGATTAATAATTCTAGTAATTTCCATATGGTCACTGTTCTGTTACCTAAAGGCATAATATTTCACCTGTAGTTACAGATTATTCACTGGCAGTAACAGTCTCCTTTTCCTTCCAGGAGTACCATTAATCAATTTTTTAATACTGGATACTGATCTAAATCAGCACTACAGCCAAAATTTATTAATTGTTTTTAAGCTTTATACTATAACATCAAATGGGAGCTATGCATTAACACAAGGAAGAACTGTCAAAGCTATATCAATTGAAAAGCATCTATAAATCTGCACTGAGAATTTGTAATTGTCTCTGAAACTCAGTCCAGTTGACTGCTACTTGATTTAGAAGGGGATTTGTGTTCTCCTGAAAGTTCTTGAAAAGCCTGCAGTACTCATTAAGCATTTTCTAATGTAGAAGTCCAAAATATCTTACAGAAAATTTAGGTTCAGGAGAAAATATTTTATTTGGTTCCTTGAATTGTTCACATGAAAGGAAAAAAAATAATTTAAAAGTTATAACCTTAAAACCTATTGAAATTAGATATTCTAAGGTCATAATTTTGCCTAAAAGCTACTTTTTCCTTTTAGTATTTCCTGCAATTTATTTCATAATTGTTCTACAGCTTGAAAAAACTTTAATCTGAGCCATAACGTTTTCTTCAGATTTTGAGTTTTCAAAACAGCAAGCCTGTAACAAGGCCTTTGCCACCTGTGACTTTCCATTCACTTCATCATTTAACATTCCCAAACCAACTCTGCAGATCAGCAGGTTAATAATTAAAAGCTACCATTCATAAGATAAACATGATAGGGAGAGGAGGAAATCTGCAATGGCAACAGGCCTAGCAGGATAATAAAACAAAGTGTTCTGCTGGCTAGTTCAAGGCCCTGCTTCATGGAATGAAAAAACGTCTTTTCGGGTAAAGCACAAAACCAAATTAACAGACTTGCTGCCTACATTATGATTGCTGGACCATGCACAGAAGCACAGTCAAACGCAGACCAGCCTAAGAAATGGACCTGACAAGAAAGGTTTGCTTCGGCTGTTCAGATCTTTTAACTGGTGCCTCTGATGACCCGAAGACTGCTCAGGCTGAAGCTGTATCAGAAACTGCAGTGCTTCAAAACACGGTCGCTGGAAAATATTGCCCTCAGCATACGTTTACTCAGAATACCAACACAAACGTAATTTTCTTCTTAAAAAGCTTTACTTTCTTAGAATCACTGATCACCATGATTTCTTCAGTGTCAAATATAACGAAACAATTTAAATTTAGCATTCATGATCTTGCTTTGCTGACATCTCAGTCTACTTGTTTGTCTTTGACAGCTGGTATGTACCAGTGCCAGCTCTGGCTACCTTCTGTTACAAGTGGAGTCAGAAACTTTGCTATTCTGCCTCATTTTCCACTGCTTCTTGATTCATCTCTGTCCACCTGTCATCTCACCTTATGAGATGACTTTAGGTTACACAGATCATCTTCTTGGCTCTGTGATGCACTGAAACGTTAGCCCAAGATGCTCTTAACCATTTTCACAACACTTACATGAGGGTTTTCTTTTCTACTGTTAATAAGAGAGTAAATAGCTATAGTTAGAATAATGGAATTCTAGTTTTAGCTTTTCCTTTCGTAACTAAGAAAACTGACCTTACTTAACAGTCTCCTCTTTACAGAGCTACCTAAATTAATGCCCAGTTTGCTAGCTGGCAAATGATCATTATTCACAGAATGGAAGAGGAGAAATCTGATCATCAGTTTGATGTTGAGGGTTTTTTTTAATAATATAAAATGCCTTTTACTTAGCTGGTTAGTTTGACACTTACATGTAATTCCAATTTTATACAGCTCTCGGAATTTTTGATTGTAGCCTTCTCCTGGCACATAGTCTCCGAGGCCAATGGTGCTCAGGGAAATGAAACAAAAATAAAAAGACTCCAAAAAATTCCAGTCATCTTCCAGGACAGAAAATATTGCTGCCGGGATTAAGAAGAAGCAGGAGACAGTGATAAACCCGAGGACCATAGCATGGATGATTGCAACGACCTGCTTGGAGAAGCCCCAGCGAATGTGGAAGTACAGCACCGGCCGCCTGGTGACGTACACGATGATGCGCTGCACCACGGCCTTCAGGAACAGCAGCGTGAACGGGATCCCGATGACCGAGTAGATGATGCAGAAGGCCTTTCCCCCATCAGATAAAGGCACTGTGTGTCCATAACCTGGAACAAGGCAGAGGAGGCATGGGTTGAGTTAAAGTTAGGAGCTCAGGTGCCAGTCTGATATTGGCTATATCGAGTGAGAAGAATAAGCAGCACTATCACTAATTCTGAATTCTGCTATTCTTGACAAATGCTGTTCAAAGGTCTGTTTTAAGCAGGCAAACAAAACTCGGTACTAGCCATGAGGCAAGTAAACCCAAATATTTTTATATTTCAAAACTGTGAACATCATTGTATAAATGCTTATTTCGGAGAAGGAAGAAAAGCCTAGTCAGGAGCAGAAGCTTATGCCAGGAAATTTGTATTTGATTCTGTTTTCCTGCTGAACTTTTTATTTAGTTTTACAAAGTGATGTAACTTCTTCTACCCACCCTGTAAACTGGAATAATACATACTTCAGAAAAATGTTCCTACATTTACAGTAATAACACACTCTAATACCTTTTGTGAAAATCAATTAAATTACTTCAGGGTTCTATAAATGACATTCCATGCTATCTAATTCCATGGTTCCACAGACAATAAACCGTCTAAGGTATCTAAAAGCAGAACAAACATTTTTCACAGCAAAATTCCAAGGATCTAGCCACTAGATCTAGAGGCTAGATTTTTGCCTCACTATTTACACACCAGAAGGATCAACAGTGATGTGTTCGGAGTACAGGAATGGATTCCCTGGTGTACAGGCTCATCACAGCCAGCAATCCCAATGTCACAAACCTGTGCAATTGTACCCAGTGCAAGTGGCTAGGCTGCCAAAGCACACTGACAGACAGCACTTGGTTCTAAATGTAAGTCAGCGCCACAGAAAGGAACAGTAAATTCAGCATAAACCAGGAATGCTTTCTTCTGTTTGCCAACCAGAAAAAAAAAAAAAAAGAAAAGAGTATTTTGTTTTCACTGCAGCTAGGAAAAGGAAATCTCTTGAAATTTAGTCTGGGCAGCCTTTACACTGATATCAAACCAGCAAGTGCAGACAGACCCTACCAATTCTGCAGCCCCAGATCAGCCAGCTCATTTGGGTTATATTACTGCTGTACAGCAAGGCATTTTCCAGAGCTACTGCAACTAGCTATCTTGAGCAGTGCAGGCAGAACACACAGCAAATTCAGGGTTATGCTGCTTCTGATTTCTGAACTGGACTCACTCTGCACCTCCCCAGTCTGCCCAGTGCAGCACTAGACCGGGCAGACATTCCGGGCAGACACTCCATGAAGCCTCCTGGGAACCTTCTGCTGCTCTCCTGTTCTGCAAGTCTCTTCAAGTTTTATATGAACGAAAGAGATTTCTTCTCTACTTTGATGGATTTAATAATAGAATCATTGCTTTTTAAGTTTTCCAGAGGAGTATATAAAAAAAATAACATTTCCTTTTCTTAAGATGCATAAAGATACTTCCAGACAATGAGAGGCAGGCAAAACGTGTTATCACTACAATGTACAAAGTCTTGTACAAGAAACACATGAGGTGTAATTTCTCTGTGTTAGCTAACTCAACAGGAAATTTCAGTTGTATTTGAATTTTAATGATATTACAAATAATTTACCCAAGCTCAGTCTTTTGAGCCCTGGAAAATCGCATTAATTAATGGCTTTTTTTCCTGCTCACCTTCTGTTTGCTTTATCTACTTTGAGATAAGAGGATCAGAACTGCACAGAGCAGTTCAATCAGATTTATGAAGTTGTAGAGCAGTGTTCTACTCTGTGCCTAGCAATGCTGGAGATTTGACTGGCGTTTCTGACTACCACCAAACTGACGCTTTCTCAGCCCTGTCTATCAGAACTCTTGGATCTTGCATCCACCAGGGCATATTCCACCACTTCATACATGAAACTATGACTGAGCATAACTTAACATTTTATCCACACTCATTTTCAAGTGACACTTTACTGCCCAGTTGCCCCCGGGCTCTTCCATCATCCTTACTGCCTTAATTAATGTTATATCTTTAGTAAACTTAGCTGCTTCCCTCTTCCAGGTCATTTAGGAATAAGTCAAACAGCACAAGCCCAACACAGATCTACAAGGAACACCACTTGTGACATTCCCTAGGGGAATGAACAAACCATTACCTCAAGAACTAACCATTTCTCCTACTCTATCTGCTATCTTTGCATATCTCACATCCATACAAGGACCAGTCCCGGTTACTCAGTTTTCCCAAAAACATTTTGTGAGATAATCGACTACAAGTTTGGCAGAGAAGAAGAGTGTTTTGAGTATACCATAGGATAATTAAAAATTATCCATGAGACACAAACACAAAAAAGGCAGCTGCACTGCTCCATCACATCAAGGTGTCTTCAGTAAAGCAGAACTATGGGTATGTTACTATGAAGACATGTTTTTATTCTATCAAGGACACTTGCTATGGGTGACCACAATTAAACCATCAATGCATCATGTCTGGTAACTGTATTACTGATTATGAAGAAAAACAAGATTTATTGAATGCTGTATTTTTATATTGTGTAATGAAAATAACAGATAACAACCACCCATTTAAAAGCACTGACCTTTGAAAAAAGAAACTCTCAGATAACCTGGCCAAGCACTGTTACTCACAGTGACACTAGAGATCAAGGATGTCACTCACAAATAATCTCTTCTATTGTCTATTCATAGTTTATTCCTTCAAAAAAAGAAATAATGGAAAAGAATGCATTCAAGACCAGCAGAATTTGCCAAATGGAATAACATGAATGATCCATCTAGCTCGATGTCTTGAGATATTGGATCGATTACACAAAGAGCAAAACCCCACAAGATGTTGACAGTTGTGTTTCACTTCTGTTCACACATGGGGATTTTCTCCTTAGAAATCATTTACTCTCTTATGACTTGGAGGATTTCTTCTATTATATGCTTATATGAATACACAAAATGTCTTTACCAGTTCTGATGTAATTCTGAATGTTGTCATAAAAGTGGCAACATACGAAAGTGTTTATTTTTAGAAATAATTTAAAATACTTAAATCTTTTTACATTTACTTTGGTGCTGAGTTATACAGGTCAATGATGTGTTCCAAAAAAACTTTTCCACTTGCTGTACTTCAAGTTAGTCTTCTGCTCTTACATCTTTCTAAAAAGGCTCAGTCATGACTTTTCTACGCTTCTCACTGGGTTGTATCCCTCTTGCGCAAGTTCCTCTTTCAGTTATTTTCTCTTCTGTCTTACCTGTGACTAATTGCTCCTGTTAGATCGCTTTGCAGATAAATACACAGAATTGGCCATTATATTCCAGGTAAGATATATTTTCTCCTTCCATTTTTATATACACCATCAGACTGTGTTTTCCAGAGTCTCTAGGTAGCTTCCAAAAATGCCCAATTCATAACAGCCTGTGTCAAACCCAGCATTGCTTTTGAGCATTTCACACTCTTCCGTCCTCTGTTAGCTGGCCACTTGTTGGCACTGGGTGCTTTTTCCTTTCATCCTTCTCAGACACTGCCTTGATCGATCTAAGCAGTTGTGTATCATCACTGCTTTGTCTCTTCATAGTTCAGTCTCTCCTGTAGCTCATTAATGAGTTCTTCTCTGTGTTAAGAGGCAGTGACTGCCTTACAGGTCTTTCAGGACCCTGAATTGAGCATTTAGTGCCTGAGTGCAGAAGTGCACACCATTTGTGTCATAATATCCCAGCCTAGACTTCTACACAAGTCCTCAGATGATACCCCAAAGAGCGGATGTTTGAATGGTGGAGATGGATCTGACATCAAGTGAGGCAAGTAACAGGCAAACAGAAGTGCTACAGCCCTCGGGAACCTTCCCCCAGCCAGCTTCTCCCAGGCTATGGTAATGAAGCCTGGCAGGTGTGTACCAGGCTGCAGCACTGCCTCTCTCTCTTCCATTGTCTATTCATAGTTTAGAGGTACTACTCATTCTACTACAGGTTTTGTCAAGCCACAGCTCCCTCTGGCCCCAGGTGACCTGTTGCAACACCACCAGCCCTGTCTAGCACCACTGAGATTCTCAGGGCATGGAGAGGGTTATGTTCAGCACATCCAGTGTCCTCCCCAACACACCCATTCAGATGGCAGAATCACCCCATGCAACGTGGCAGCACAACACGGCAAGCGTGCTCATCCCTTTGCTGGTCTGAGTCACTGTCCTTGAAGAGAAGTCAGACCTTTAAGTCAGCCTACAATCTCTAAATGCCCTGATAAATTAAGCACATCATGTACTATGTATTTTTAAGTTATGCAAAAATCTTTAATTCATCCCAAGCATAACATGACTCACCGGAGTATGATGAAGATGGTCAGTGATAATATTTACATAATTTCTAGACTTTTATTTTTATAAGCCTTTGACATTTCCCACTATGTTTAGCAGTGAAATACATCCTTCTTCATAACTGGTCTATTATCTTCCAAGATGAAAAGGAAATGTCAGGTGATGGTAGATCTGTGCGGTAAGAGAGATCACTTTGGTTGCTGCTATGCTCTTTCTTGCAACAGAAAAGAATAGTTTGAGACCTAGTTTTATGAAGAAAGATGTATTTCACTGTTAAACAGTGAAAAAACTTTGGAAAAGTTCCCCAACACAGTTTTGCTAAACAAATCAGAGAACTTTGACTTCTAGCCAGGCTGAGATATGCTACCCTATTTTGCAGAAAGGAGGAGGAAAAATTCCACTCTGACAGGCATTTTTAAGAAGAGGAAATTCATTTGGAAATTACATTTTGCTACCTCCTCAGTTGAGTTAGTGAAACTGATTTTGTATGCATTAGAAGAAGGAAGAGGAAGAGGTGCCATAAACTAAATTGATGAAATAATCTGTTTAAAGAAAAAAAAAGAGAGGGAAAATGATGACGAGGAGACTTGTTTGAAACTGAGTTCATTTCACTAATAAAAGCTTACTATGCAGCCCTCAAAGAATTGCACTGGCACAATTAGAGACGTGATGAAGGGTGTGGCAGACACCTCTTAAACCAGTTTTGCCAGTGAAGAAAACATTCATTAGGTTTGTTCTCACACAGCACCAGTAAAGGTGATTTGAAAGTGATGTAGACTTCAAGCTGAGGTGATTTAGTATGGTGCTGATCCAGCTCTCTTCAATAATAATATACCCCTCAAACCTCACTGGAATAAAAGTAGTAAAACAATATTTAAATTAACCATGAAGATCAGATCTTCTTCATAACAGTATCTCACCTAATCACTTCTCAGAATAGAATTGCTTTGTTTTGCCAATTTCTAGAGTCAAGGAGCTTCTTCCAAAACTAGCGACTAACCAACCAAAACTCCAAATAGATTCCAACACACTGATTTACAAGTATCTCCTAATGGTACACCGTTTTGATTCTTTCTGAGCCTGTCCTCTGCTACCACTAGTTATCAAAGCCAAAGACTGATAATTCCTCAGAATCAGTGTCCTGCCAGCTAGGTTTGGACTCCCTGGAAAGGATCATGTTCATACAATCAGCTCACAAATGTCACCTGCTGCACCAAGAAAAGTTGAAATGGCTTTTAACACAGTCAGCTTAGTAATAAATACTAAATAATAAATAATTATTTGTATGAGTAATTTGGCTGACTGTCAGAAATATCTGAACCAAAGAAACAAGGCATGGATATATTCTCTTCTATGGTCAAAGCCAGCTTCAAAATCAATTTCTACCAGAACAGCTGTATGTCAGAACATTTATATCTTGCAAAGCATACAAAGTCTGCCTTGTCTGTTCCTGTACAGGAAGCAATATTTCACCCACCCAAAGAAACTGCATCCACAGATACTGGGAAAAGGGGATGCTAATGAATCAAACTGGGGAAAATGTTTGTATGAGGACAAGGGATACTTTCACACTTTATTCATATTTATGTGAAGAAGAACAGCTTGCTCTATGGTCTTATATTTGGTATTGTTTAAACTGCCTGTGGATTTGTACCAGTGCTAGCAAAATACTGATGTTCACTTCCTGTTCCTATATAGTCTGGGTCAGCTTAAATAACCAGTGTGAAAGTGGGTTTACTGCATATGGACATGCAACACATCCTCATTCAGAAGTCATGGTGATCAGTAATAATAAAAAAAAAAAAATCCAATACATTATGCTGGTAGCAGAAGTAGTAACGCTTCCAGTTTCCTGAGGATGTCCTTAGTCCTCCGAAAAGCCTTCCTGCAATAAGCCCATCCTAACTCTATGTCTTCTCTAAGAGGCCTACATGAAGAGACAGCAAAGGCTCTTATTGACTGAGACTTTGAACAGAGTGGCACTTCTGGTGGAAAATAATTACCCATATAAAAATACATTAAAAATTTTGTATTTAACAAATAATTTGTGTATATATAACTTTTAAATAAATGTAATAAGCCCTTAGAATTTAACACATAAATATTTAAAACTAAACTAAAACTAATGTGGAAGTATTTTATGTATCCTGTAATAATTATCGCTACTGTTTATATTCTTTTCAGTTATTTCATATTTATTGTGCTACCAAAGCAGAATGAAAATATTTCCTTGCCCTCAAAATGTCCAGCTTAAGTAAAAAAATACTAGCCAGCCAGTGAACACGAATAGAAAGGTGGAAAAGAATGCTATGACAGGGGCAGTGTGCAACATAGCAGCATCCATATGCCACCTGCAACACCACTTCCTAACCTACCCTTTCAGGTATTCATATACATTGATGAGCTCCCCACAAAACCTCTCTTCTCCAGGCTCAGCAGTCCCAATCTCTCTCAACCCTCACAGGAGAGATGCTCCAGTCCCTTCATCACCTTAATAGCTCTTGGATGGACTCTCTCCAATAGCTCTATGTTGTTTTTTGCACTGGGGAGTGCAGCACTGGAGCCAGCCCTCCAGCTGTGGCCTCACCAGAGCTGAGGAGAGGGGAAGGATCATCTCCCTCAGCCTGCTGGCAGCACTCCTAGTGGAACCCAGGATACCATTAGACCTCTCTGCAATCTGGGCATGCTGCTGGCTCTCCCGTCTCCATTAATTATGCAAGGAAAACCGAAAGTGCATTAAGTCTTTTCAAATGAGTCAAACAAGTAGGATCAGAATAAAGCCATACATTATGTATCTATTAATTTTCTTAACTAGAGAAAAAGTACAGAACCATTTATTGACAAGAAGTCCTGTATTGTTTTTGCTATTCTAATACGATTTACATTTTTCTAGAGAGATACATGCTGTCCCCTTCTGCAGCTTAGAGTTCCTGTGAACTCCCAAGTTCCAAAAAATAGTTCACAATTCCAAAATTACGGCACAGAAATTCTTACATTATTTATGTTTACCCTTAGCCAATTTCCATGATCTCCAGGGAATATTTTCTTCTCAGCTAGGAAACGCATTAAGATGATTATTGCTTTTGTTCCAACCCCGCTGCTAATGCTGGAGAATTAGCTGTTCAGGGAGAAATTTCTGTATCCTGTAATCTATTAATGTTACTGTGTACCTTTGTATATAAACAGACACAGGTATAGAAGGTGGGAATATTGATGTTGTGGCCTGGGCATGTCTTTCCAATTCCACATTTTTTCTGTACCAATAATGCAGCAGAAGAAACTGCTGTCACCTTAAATATTCAGGACAAGTGACAATAAAGTACAAATAATGCTTAATTTATTTATTTATTTAAATTCGGACATACTTTCATATAAATTATTATGAATTATTATCACACATTTCTGTCGTGTAGAGATTAAAATATAAACATGACTTTTAAACCAGAAAAACCCACACATTCTTGAAGACTGATGAAAAATAGCTTTGCTCTGCTTCATCTGGGAGTTAGCTGCTCTCATGATCCACAAACACTAATATAAAAATGCAAGCCAAAGACATTTTTCAATCCAATTCAAGTGGAAAAACATTAAGTAGTACAAATATCTTGCCATTTCAATCAGCAAGAGAAAAGCTGCAGTCAGTGCTGGGGGATTCCTGAACGCTACATATTTATAGATGGTAATTTATTATTCAAGACATGATAATTTTTGATACTCTTCACATACCACCAAGGCAGCAGGAGAAATTGCAAGATGCCACGATGCAGAAAATGTTTTTGTGTTGGGCCTGTGAGCAAAACTTTAAAACACGAAAATAGTTTGGTTGCAACAGGAGCTTAAGATCTTATATGTGAATGTCATGAAAAAAGCAGTATTTGATCATATTACTTAAGGGATCAAGTATTTGCCAATTCCTGCCCAGAATCAATTATTTTGACCATTGGAATGCAAAGTATAGCCACAGGAAAAAAATAAATGGAACAAAAAAAATTGTATGGTCACCTTGTTTATATTAGTATTATAGCACAATTAGTGTTGATCCATAGTGTGGAATACCCGGTAGCATGTACCCGAATTCAAGATTATATTTAGAGAAGCCAAGGTTTGCTCCAGATTTGCTCTACTCTGTTCACAAAGACTGGATGCCCAGTAATAGCTGAGATACTCTCCACCGCTTCAGGTTGTTTAATTGGAAAGAAGTCCAGTCTACATGCTCCAAAAAAGCTCCACAAGTGTGAACCAAAGCAGGAAGTCGGAATGATCTGTAGTGCACTCTTGATCTGAACCCAAACACAACTACAGTGCCAAGAAATCTGGCAGACTTCAGCTGCCTCCAGAATTTGAATTCGGTGCTTCCCTAGCTTCAGCTCCTCCAATGGTATTCCACAGCAGAGCTGTGCCAGACAGGCTTAATATCACAGCTCCCCATACTTCCCTGATGGGCTCCAGATTTTTGGTAGGAAATACTTTCACTTATCGTTTCTGAATTTCCATCATAGCTCAATAAGATGAACAACAACAGTATTAAAGGTCTGTGAGGCTACCTGAACCCCAGGTCCCTTGATAATGTACAAATATGCTCTATTAATTAAGGGAAACTAAATATAACTCTGAGCCAAACCAAATGAATGCTAGTATCTCCTAATTCTGATGACGGTATTCTACATTTCCTGGCATCAGAAAGATCATCCATGTCTCTCTCACACCACCATGGCAAGGCAAGGCACACCTACAGTCTGATGGGAATTCCAAATGGCAGCAAGCAGTAACATTTTGTCCATTTATAGTCACTGATGTTTTAGACAGTATTTACCCACAGCAAGTAAGTGAAAAACATTACAACCCTACAGCAGTGATGCTAACGATGAAGTCATTCCTAAATCAGCAGTTAAGATGTGGGGCGTGTGTACAAGGAAGTACTTGTTACTAGAGCAGCACAACAGCGGATGGAATCCACTGCACAGGAACGGAATGCAGACACAAGATTAAGTACAGAAATCAGTATCTCCCCTCCACATCTCAGATTATTATTATAAGTGTTTGGTGCTGTATTATCTCTTAACAAAACTATCAGAGGGAAACACAGCTCAAAAGATAGTAACTTTAACTGGAAAATGATAGCATTCTTTCCTGCCACCACCTGACACCGGATTTTACTAATCCTGCCTGGATAGATTATGAATGACTGAAACAGGTATTATCAACCCAAGGGAACTGCTACACCCTTCCAGCAGAGTCTACATGAAAACACACATTCATTGCCACCAGAAAGATGCCTACTGCGTGTGAGACAGGGTGGCAGGACTCTAGATGAGGCGTATTCGCCATTCCAGGGCTAGTAAACATTCCTTCATAAAGAATATGTTCCCTGCAGGAAGAGCTTGTGTTCTCCAGGCACTGAGACAGCAGGCAAAGCTTTCCCACTTACCCTGCAAGAGCAGATTTCTTCAAACCCTGCCTGCCAGCTACAGGCTCCTATCAGACTGCCTGCTGAGAAACTCCTTTTTGTTGGGACACACTAAACTTCCAGCCTGTCATGCAGTCTGTGTGGGCTCGACCCATACTCCCACAGAGCCCTGACAACTTCAGTCATGTTTTTTGGATGTCTCATTAAAGATTTCCTGTCCTCTGTGGGCTTCACAGTGCTCTAGGGCAGGAGCAAAGACTAAATGTGAGTGACTTCAGCAGGCAGAGGTCTGCTAAATCTCTGTGCCAAAGCACTCAGGCCTTACTTCTATCACAGATTATAGTCAAGAGGTATGCATGAATTTCTGGGTTTGCCATTTGGACTTGTGTTTCTTCTTGTTTTTGAAAAGCTAACAGCACTTTTTTTTTTTTTTTTTTTTTTTAAAGTCCAAAGTCTTTATACTGGAAATTGGTTCCTCCTAGTGTCATCCTGGATTTAAGATCCTATAAGAGCTTAACTGCAATCAAACCAGGATCCATCTGGTGTTGGGCTATTTTTCCCCCACAGAACTCTCAATAACAGTACATTTCTAGAAATATCTATCCAAAACGCAAATATCACATCTTTAGATCTGCCTCTAGCAAAGATTTAGCATAAATAACAGTTTTTTTCAACAGTTTTCTGTTATCTCAGATTCATTTTCCAATGGAGAAAGAAGTAAACATCACAAAAGTCTGTTGAATAAAACTCAACCAACAGGTCAAAAGCAAGGTGAGACTTCCTGAGGGCTCCTCTGAGAATTCAGCCAGGAAAATTCCAATTATTCTTTTATTGGTTTACTTGCCCGCTAGGCAACAGATGGTCAAAAATCTGTATAAAGTAGGGGCTTCAACAGACTACTTTATTATGAAGGTTTCCTAAGAGAATAAACTACATAAGTCTCAGAAACTTAAATTTGATAAAAGAGAAATGTGAATGAGTTTTATTAGGAAAGTTTTACTTGTAATGCGCTGAAATATTAGAAAACAAGATGAGGTTTTTGCACTGGAATGTTCAGCAACATGTGTGCAGCAGCATTCCCATAATAATGGATTTTTAAAGCCACTGATCACCAAGATTAACATGCAATCAAAGCAACAAGTTCTTTAAAAACCTTCCTAAGAACTTCAATACCAACGTCAAGGTTACATTTTAACTCCAGATGGCAACTAAGCACCATACAGCTGTTTGCTCACTCCTCCCTCATGGTGGGAAGGAGAATTAGGAACAAAAAGTAAAACTTACAGGTTGAGGTAATAAATTTTAGTAATCGAAACAAAGTAAAATACAGTAATAATCATAATAATTAAAACAATAATAATAATAAAAAGGAGAATGAATAAAACCCAAGACAGACAGGAGATGCACACACAATTCTCATCACCTGCTGACTGATGTCCATTCCATCCCCATGCAGCAATCGGCCTCTACCAGCCAACTTCCCCCAGTTCATACACTGGGCATGATGTTGTGTAGTATGGAATATCCCTCTGGCCAGTTTAGGTCAGGTGTCCTGGCCATGCTCCTTTCACAGATTCTTGTGCACCTGTTCCCTGGCAGATCATGGGAAATTGAAAAGTCCTTGACTTGGGGTAAGCACTACTGAGCAACAACTAAAATTTCAGTGTTATCAACATTATCCTCATAGTCAATACAGAACAGAGCACTGCACCAGCTACTAAGAAGAAAATGAACTCTATCCCAGCTGAAACCAGGGCAGGGTACAAGCCTTTCTACAGTTCTTCCTGAGATACACATCCTGAAATATTCAAAGCAGGAAAAAAAACTGAACATGGACAATGTTTTGGCAGAGAGAAAATGTCATGATTGATTAAGACTTAGCCAGTAGCTTGTCCACGATACTGATCTTCTCATTTCTCATGTTGATTTGGTAAAAAAACATGATGAGGCTTTCACCTTGACTGCAGCATAAAAGTGGTATATCTCACACAATAGATTTTACACATCCAGATTTTGTCTCTAATTCCAGCAGTCTGCACCAACGGAAAAACTCCTTTTAGCAGCTAAGACACATTTAGCATCTAACTGGCAGTGGAGCTCAGAGGACACGCACTTTCTGAAGAGACTGATAGAAGGTGGAGCTTTTTCTTTCCAGAAAAGGTCTGGAACCACAGATTCATTTCATGCTGCAACTTTGTCTATCCACAGCCCCTCTAATTTTCATGTTACAGGTTTTAAAGTTTCATCAATTACTTAAGCTTTCCACCACTTGAAAGACCTTGTGTACGCATGGTGTACCACAGGGATGTGCCAGCTGCCACTACTGAACCCAGCACCTGTGCACTGTGGTGCTCTGCTTGAAGCCTGGTACAGTTCACTGGAAAAGAGACTTCTAAAGATTTATAATTCACACCTGTTACCATCCCAAATGCACCCTGGGATGTGTCAAAAGCTTTGAATGTGTTGCAGCAGCACTTACTACAGTGTTTTAATCACATATCCAATTACCAAAGAATACCTATCTAGTTTTGCTAACAATAATTTCTCGCACAAAAATGAGCCACAGTTTTTCTTCCTACCATCTGGAAATAAAAAGAAACAACCAGCTGCAAATTAGTACGCTTTCCACCTCCACTTTGAAACAAAAATTGCTTTATTGCACCATCAGAAAGAACAGAGCATGGAAACAGTGAAGGAAACTTCTATTGCGGGCAGTAAGGAATTATCACACAATATTAAAAAATTAGGCCATTTCATGCTGTGGAGTTAAAATCAAATCTGTAAGCAGCATCTTTGCATTAAAATGCAACCTCACGTAGAAGAAAGCCTTATCTACTAGATACAGCAGGGAAATAGGAATATTTACTTCTAATCTTGTTATTGATTTGACACGTGGAACTCAGGGAAATTGCGAGCATCAGGTCCCTTGTTTGGCAGAGGAAGACACAGTCCTTGCCTATTTTTGCAAGATATTTCAATATTTCATATATAAGTCAGTCAGTCACCATACCATATTTGCATGTGAATAAATACTATTACTATCTTCTGTTTTAATAGCTATTTCTCAGAACCATGAAGAATTCAACAACACATAAAGCCAAAGAGAAGCAAAACAATTTAAAACAAATAGGAAAAAATCACTAAAGCAACTAGCAAAACCACACAGAACTGAAGTACATCATGCTCCACTTTCATGCAAGCACATTCCACCTGGAATAATAAAGATAAATTATGAGACAATATTTACATAAGGACCAAAGTGAGATACTTTTACAGATGAGATGGCTTATTCAAAACTCTAAATCATAGTCCTAAATACGATGCTTGATCATACTCTCTCATCTGAACACAGCCTAGCTGAATATATTCACCATTTCAAGCTCAAAATAGAACACAAATTTGCAAAACTCAATGAGGAAATACTTCAGCTGTTGTGAGAACTAGTTTACTGAACCATAAACAGATGTTATAAATACACTAGTCCTATTCAATTACTCACATGTTTAGGGCATCCTACATAGCAAACAGTAATTGTGGGAAACATAAATTTGATTAGTTACACTGGAATAAGGACACCCAGGATAATCACAACTGTATGTCCTATCAATAAATAGAGGGAAAGGAAAAGAACTGTAGTTGCACATACTATTTATGTTCACAAGCAGATGAAATGGAGAGGTTTTTGCTTATCTAGAAGTTGTTATTTAGAAATAAATAGGGATGTAGCATTTAGAAAGGTAAACTACATACAAAAGACATTCAGCCGGCAATGTAAAGACAGAGACAGAGCAACTTAAATACTCTATGGTTTTCACGCCTATATTGTCTGTTTAGACTAACGGCAATTTGTTTTAAAACAATGCTCTTCTCCTCACTTTGCTACAAAAATGTCTCTTGGTGGGATAGCTGATGATTCCAGAAATTCTTACAACTATAGGATGACCTTCCTATTGGAAATACATCATTGTAACCTTTCAGGGCAGGAATAAGATAGCCCTGCATATAATGAAAGCAGGCAACATTAAATCAGTATGACAGTTCATCAAAAAATACTCCAGTTGCCCAGTCACAACTCTGGAGTCACCAAGTCAGTCAAAGACCATCAACACTGACCAATGATTCTGAAACCCATTTCCTTAAATCCCTTTCCAGTAAGGTAGCACACATATCAGAAATGCATAGCAATCATCCATGCTGAAGGTTTCGTGTTCAGCACCCTCCTGCCAGCACTTGCATTTGCAAACAGTGACCAACATGAAAAAGGCTGGATTGGCCCAACCTGTGACCCTGCAAGGAAAGCAGAGTGATTACATGGCATCTCTCAGATCTCAGCATAAACGGAAGGTGAATGTAAAATTGTTGGTAACTCCAAAATAAAGGCCTAGCACTGAAGAGACTGAGCAGTAATGAGTAAACTGACAGTTAACACATCTTTACAAGGGAGAGATTTCTTTTCAAGTGTCTGGTCCTATGAACGCATCCAGTTTCTTGTAATTGTCAATGATAAGAATTTGTAAACTGATTACAATGGTATGACTGCATTACTTCCTTACTAACTTCAAAGGCAATGCAATTTACCACATAACAGTAGTTACCCAGCAGGAGAAAATGAAGTTCCCCTGGAGACGTGTGTACCTCAGATACACTGGATAGAAATACTTTAATGGTGGCATCTAAATTAACAAAAAGGAGTCCAGTTAAAATTCTTTCAGCTTTGCTAGCTGACATTTTAATCCTGCATGAAATAATGCTCCTTTACAAGGGACAGCCAGCAACTCTAAGATACATTATCAGTACAGGAAACACTTTCTTAGGTTGCCAGCTCCTTTCTTTTATCTGTTGTCAATTTGGCTGTACTTTTTTGATTCTTTTGTGCTTTTACCACGCTGCTACATGAAATGCCTAACTAATCCCTGAGTTTCTGCTAGGAAAAAAGTTGCTATTGGTTCTGCCCCCTCTTGTATTGGTTGCAGTTTACTCAAATGTAGCAACTCAGAGCAAACTAATCCAGCAGGAAGGGAATATGTTTCTTCCAGTCCAACAAACTGACTCGGCTTACTGTTGTGGTCCTGTTGGCAACAGACCTAGCACAGGGTTGGACCCCAGGGTGAGAATCAGGGATCCAAGACATCTTCCCACCACTGGCAAAGCTGTTAGGTAGGCTCAGCCCATTTTGTTCTACAACACCCTGAGCAAACCCTTTACTAGGTAAAGGGAGGCATCCAGCATGCTAAAGCAGAGAAAATACTGCCACCTTCTCCCAAAGGCTACTCAGGCATTTGGTCAGTTATGTGGGCAGCATTATCTGGCGTGTAGTTTGTTTCCTACACAGAGTACACAACTGAACAATTCCCCAGAAGGGAGAGGCAATATTTCTGGATTCTCTACTGAAGGAAAGATACAGAAATGTGCATGGCACACTTTGATATAGCTTCTGTAAAACTCTATTCAAGCAGCTGTGGTTTCCTCTAATATTACCAACTCGAAAAACTATTACTAAAGGAAAAGAAAAAAGAACATCAAACACAAGAAAATAAAAGCATGCTGAAGTGCATCCACAGGATGGGAGATCAGCTTACTGTATGGGAACACAGCCTAGCAGCAGAAATGGAGAACTGCAAGACAAAATACACAGGCTCCTATTCTCAACCATACTAAAGGTTCATACATGGTCTTTCATGACTGTTCTCCCTTTGTCTTAGCTCATCCTTTAGCAAAATACATACGGAAATGTCACTAATCTCTCAAGATGCAGAACATAACAGTAGTGCACTAATCAGCAAAGCAGTTTCCGGTATGCACATACTTCAGGATCTACTGATAAAACATTATTCAGAAATGTGAAAGATTATCACCATCTTCCTTGTGACATCTAAGGACGTGGTGTAATGCAAGGCTAAAAACTGGAGCTCAAACTTCTGTTTTAGATGTTGAGAGAGCTTCCATCTTTTGTTTTGATTGAGATTCATGGCTAACAATAACTCCTAGGATAAATTACATTTTCCTAAAAGCAGATTACAAAATACTCTCAGGTGGCAGCTAGAAAACCTGACCCGAACATTCAGGTGGCTTCACTGAGTACATAGAGCTGCACTAAAAGATACTATTGAAAACCAAAGATGTATCTTTGCACTATAGGTAGGCAGAATGTAAATGCATAACAACTCCGATAATAAACTAAAGCCTAAATCTAAGGCCTGAGATGAGTCTTGGATTTACTTTTTTCTTATCAACATGAATTGTTGATTCACACAGTGCAGCATCCTGTAGTGCTCACAGTTTTTTGGTTGCCCAGCCAGAGTTGCAGCAGTGGACCAGGAGCCAGGTTGGAGTCCTGGATTTCTCAATAGCTGTGTAAATGCACAGAGGTAAATCAGAGAATCCTCACATTAGAGAAATTAATTGCTAAGTACCAGTCACTCAAATTACAGCATTTTTCATAAATTTCTGTGCACCACTTACAGTTTACAGTAGCTGGGATTTTCAAATAGTAACACAATGATACTTCTTTGAGCCCAGTCCATTTTTGCGCTACTGCTGAGTCAGCATTCCAACACTAACCAAAAACAGAGCCATGGAAATCATTGGTCATAGAACTGTTAAAGATGGGAAAACTCCCTAAGATCACCAAGTCCAAACATCACCCTATATAATGTATATAAATAAGTAACAAGACCTGCTGTGAAGTGTTTAAAATTTAATTGCCCATTAGTAAATCATACAGCCTAGAGCTTATGAAACTCTACAGAAGATGGAAGTTCTCTGGTTTGCTTTAGAATTTTCTCATTTCCTTTAGGCTGTAGGCTTCAAAGGAAAAGGTCTATGCCATTCTTGTACAGCATACAGCTGGGAAAATAGCTACTTTAAATAATATAAAAAGCAGAGATTCCAAGGCCTTTCCCTATTAATCTTAAATACAATGATCAATTTTTAAGGCTCTTTTCCCCTTTTTGTGGAGGGAGATGTATAGACTTCTATAATGAAGTCCCCAAGAGTTAAATATCCAAACTATTTAATTTTTAGCAGATCTCTGGACATGTTGCTACTTTCTGCACACAAGGAGTCTTTTTCCACTTTAAAGCCACACATACTACGATCTCAGCCTATGGGGGAAGAGGTGAAATCAGATTTCTGCCTTGTGTTAGCACTTGGTGACTCTGAAGTAACATCTCCTTTTCAAACTATATTGTAAACAAAAGAGGATACCTACTCTAACTTGCCTCTGGACTTTGGCACTAGTACTGCATGTTGCAATGTCTAAGGCTGCCAATCACATTTTAAAAGCTCAACCGAGCAAAATAGGTGTTCATAGTGTGCTGTGTAGTTTTAAAATGCCAAAGAAAGTAGAAGACTGAGTGTCCCATATAAGAAAATTCAATACAGACTTTAAAATAAAATGACACCCAAGTCTCACTCCAGTCAATGCTGCATTATTTGAGGTTTTCTGAAGAATTACTTGCCTCTTAATGCTGAGAGATCTTCTCACCCTTGGAAATAATTATGGTTTTAGTATTTATTTCATAGAATCATAGAATGGTTTGGGTTGGAAGGGACCTTAAAGATCATCTTGTTCCAACCCCTCTGCCATGGGCAGGACACCTTTCACTAGATCAGGTGGCTCAGTGCCCCATCCAAACTGGCCTTAAACATTTCCAGGGCTGGGGCACCCACAGCTTCTCTGTGCAAGTGCCTCACCACCCTCACAGTAAAGAATTTCCTCCTAATATCCAATCTAAACCTACTCTCTTTCAGTTTTAAGCCATTCTCCCTTGTCCTATCACTACATGTCCTTGTAAGAAGTCCTTCTGCGGCTTTCTTGTGGGGTCCCTTCAGGTACTGGAAAGACACAATTAGATCATTGCAGAATCTTCTGTTCTCTAGGCTGAACAATCCCAATTCTCTCAGCCTCTTCTAACAGAAGAGGTGCTCCTAAAAACATTTTCAATAAAGTTGAGAAAAGGACTCCTTTTACAGTCATTTCAACATACTACAACTAGACGTATCATGCAGCCAGTACAACAAAGAAAATAAGTCACAAAATCTAAGTACTGCCTGAAATGTATTTCCTTTTGCAAAAGCCACAATTCTGAAACTAGATTCATCTCTCATTCTGCTTACTGAAAAAAAAAAAATGAACAATGATGTGTCTTAACCTTATCATTTCAATATCTCATTCTGCTTGGTCTCTCTTTTACCTTAAATCAACTTATATGTCTAGTCTTCTGTGAAGAAACTACCATTAAAGAATTTAAGGCTATTCAGCTGAGTCAATTTAAACAGTCTTTAAATAATTGAAAGACACAAAAGGAGGTACTCATACTACAAGTAGAATGAAATTCAGAGGTACATTTTAACCTTTTTAGTTTTGAGTTATTATATTCAGAAAAAACATTTAGTGTGTCGGACACAAAATGCATGAGGAGCAAAATATATTAAAAAACCCCAATCTCATAGTACCAGCGCTCTCAAAAGCTGCATTTGCAAAGATATTAAATTACGCTTGAAAACATTCTATACAGAGATTCTGGTCATGCCCAAAGTTGTCAATTTGTAGTAGAGGACAGCAGAAAGATGCAGAAAGCCTCTACTTGCTGTTATCATAACAGTCTGGACTCACAATTTTCATGTGAAAGATGGAATTCTGCTGTTAAAGTTTCTAGCAGAGGGCACAGACTCAACTTCTCACACACGGCCAAAGGGTACTTGGAAGACTACTGGGCTGGCTTGTTCCACTGGCAAAACCCGTTTCCCAGCCCAACCTGCAACTGGCATTTCCCTGGTTCCTCAAAGATGATGTGCCTGACTGGCACAGGATCAGTTTAGAGTACAGACTATGGTAATACTTAGGAAGCATCAGTTAGTAAACGTTTGGAGTCTGGTGACAGCTGGTGTACCACTTGGATTCATATGTGCTTCTCCTACAAGGACGCTGGCATATTCTGTTTTCAGAGATGAATGTGTATCTTTTCCTTTCCAAGCGAAAGGAAATCCATATGTTCTTCCAAGAAGCACTTTGATACTTTTGTGAAGCACAGCCACTTGAAAAACTTTGCTCCATTCATTCCTTTCAATCCTGCTCTTAAGCAGGACCGCATTGTTGTTTTGTCCTCATAAGAAATGATCTGTTGAAGGTTGAGGCAAGGTTCTTCAGTGAAAAAGACGACTGGTACATTTCTCCTAGATCTGCTGGGTCACCATCAGTAGCTACTGTAGGTCTTCAGTTGAATTTTGTACAAATATTGTAACTCTCAAGCAGCTGAGGTCAGACCCAGAGAGAGAGGACGGATTTAGAGAGCTAATTCCCAAGAAACTTTTTGCTACTATTCTTTAATCTCAAAGGCATCAAAAATCTCATAGGAATCCTAATGTTTCTTCAAAATGCTATACTTCCACTTCTTCACAGGCCAAGAAATAATTTGGTCTTCATATAGTTTAGTAGCTTGTAACCTACTTTGTAATTAACCTGGAGCAGTGACTATAGTAGACATTTGTTCATAGATTATCACGTTCCTCTATCCAAAAAATCCCACAGATTATTAAAATGACGATGCAGTGGGCCAAAGTGAAACAAGGAAAGAACCAAAAGAGCCAACAAATAAATGAAAACAGGAGAAACTACAGATTTAAAAGACCTTTTTTAAATTACATTCAGATAAAAGTGAAAGTCCTACTAAGTAATGGTCAGGAACTGCAGGATTTGGTTGTTAAATTTTAGAAGTCCTGCTCTGGAAGTGTATATGACTTTTACCTTAGGATTTGATTTGGAGATGTCAGTAGAATAATAATAAAAATTCCACCTTTACAAAAGGGTTAAAAAAGTAGAAAATGTTTAATGAAAGGCAATTTTGGGGAAGATTACTCTCTTGCTTTCAACTGTTTGTGTTTCAGCACAGGAAGAATGACCCTAGGTCGAACATAGAAGGACTACAGAAGCAGCAGTTGCAGAGCTTCACCTGCTGAGAGCCGCTCGGGTGGCTCCTCATCATTGGGAATTTAGCAAGCCAAGTGGAACTGGAGGATACAGAAGTGAGGACAGAGTTTGTAAGAAAGACATTCCATCCATCAGCAGCCAGCACTGCTACAAACAATAACACAGTCCTGCTAATCCATGGCTTCTCAAATTTCTGTTAGGAGATGGTTTTTACTACTCACTCGTCTGTAAAGAAAGCCAAATATTGGTTTAGAGCAACTCTTGACACCCTTTGTTTCAGCAAGCACAAGCAGGATTTTGGCTCAGCTGATTGCTGAAGTCCCATGAGAAACCAGGAACTACGACCCTGCCTGGAACACAAGACAGGGAGAGACCCAGATTTCCTCTCTGCTACTGCTTACTTCAGTAGAGAAAACAAGACTTTTGTCCTGGGAACACAAGAGATAATGCGACCAATCTGCCGGCTGTAACTCATCTCTGTTACTCATCTCTGATAACTGAGTGCCTTCTGTCCTCAAGTCCAGAGCCTAATATCTTTCTCAAAAATGTTTCTTATCATTGATTTTGACAAAATACAGGGGTTTTGGAGATATTCACACAACACATTTTTGGTTTGTGTTTTGATAGGTTTGCTTGGTTTTGTTTTGGGTTTTTTTTTAGTTTGCTTGGGTTTTTTAACTTGTCAAGTCGCTTCTTTTCTGGTTTTAAATGTGATTTTTTTTTTCTTTCTTACTATTTCACTGAATGTTCCCATGATTTTGTGTTGTAAGGCAGAGATACCAGAAGCATCCAAGCTACTTTCTCAGTATTAGTCCACACGTACTCAACTTCTTTCACAGCTTCCCTAGATGGTGGTGTTTTTGTCTCCTCTTCCTAAGGAGCTCCAGAAAACCCTGGTTCAGATCCTCGTCCTGAGAATAACATTAAGCCGAACTCAGCTGAAACCTCCCACATCCCAGGAGACAGCATCTTAACCCTGGGGCCAGACTAAAATATGACAGCAGCAAGTCTGTCCAAAACTGCTCCATGGGTATAAAATGAAGGAACTTCCCCCCCGAGAAGAAAGCAGACACACAGGCAGACAGAATGACTCTCTGACTTTGTGTTTATACTACTTAATGCAAGAGGTAGGGCGCCTGGTTCCAGGACAGTCTATTGATCTGGAGGCCAGCAGCCTTAGGGCCAGCAGCTGTGATTACCCTGTCCCACAAAACCCTGTAGGCTTCAACCACTTGGCTTCAGATCCAAACAGTTGGCTTATTGAATATAATCCTTGTCCTCTGGCATCTTTCTCAACCTACCTCATGACTTCCTTTGCTGCTCTTAGAAGCTCTCCTGTATAAAAACCACTCTGTTGCAGAACACAGCACAACCTCCCTTTTCCTCCGAGATCATCCCCAGCAAATCACCTTTTCCTGTTAGATGTTGTTTCCAAGTAACAAACAACTTTTAAAAGAAAAAAGTTCCCAAAGCTTGGCATCCTCACCCTGATGAATAGCTGCAATTCATCACACCAATTTAAATAACCCATGAGTGCTGCAGTCAGAGCAACAGCACAATGAAGCTTCAGTGTTCTGCTGGAGTCAGGGGTGACTACCAGCGAGACAGATCTGAGTTTAATCCATCACCAAGTTTGTATATGTTCAGATAAGAGGCAACAGAGAATCTTATGTCAGGTCTCTAGACAGACAGTTGATATGAATTATGAAACACACTTATTCAGTGTGTATTAATGAGATAATACAGGCATCACCAGGGACACAGGCCACATATTCTGACAGCAGCAAAAATGACATATGCATTTTACATTGAATTCAAGCATGGGACAAAAAATCTGGTTTTCCCTAAAGCCTGTGTGAACTGTTCTCTTATTTATTATTTATTATCCTATCTAAGTTATATTCACATTTTTCTATAAGGTATGAGAGACTCCAGTAGTTTCTTCCACCTGAGGGCTCTACTGTAACAGCCTACAAATCTTACGATGTCTTTGTAATGCTCCATTGTGATGCTTTCATGGCACTCCCTCATCTTCTGTGGATTTGTTAAGATCTGTAATACACACTAAATATGCACTGGATGTGGGGCCTGTTCCCCTGAGGGGAAAGAAAGGCAAGAAAATCAAGCACTTGCAAGAAGAACATGGAAAAAATGATGCAGGCTGCCAGGCTTCTCTCTCCCTGGTGTCTTAATAGGAAACGCACTTTGTACATCACTAACTCCAGCACAACCTCACAGCCTGTTACTCTTCATAAATAAAGGCATAGTTTAGTTTCTCTTGCAAGTCATCAGTAGCAATGCTTATGAGAGTCAGACCCAACAGAGAACACCCTTACAAATCAAATTATAGATGCATTAACTCCTCATACAGCTTGGCAGTTAAACAACTTGAATGCAAACTTTCCCTGAAAGCCATATTGTATCTTTACTAGCCCTTCAACCAAGCACTTTCAGAGTAACAGCCTCTGTCAGCATTTGCCTGCAGCTACTGAATTACTGCTGTTCCTTACTCCATTCAGAATACAGCAAGCAGAAATTCAGTACATTATGGATCTCAGGTGACATTCCCTGAATGCAGCACAATACACCCATCCTCAGCACCAACAATGAGATTGGTACAGGCTGGATTCTGGAGAAGATGCTGCTTTGCAGAAACCACCTTGCAGATAACCCTGTTACAGGCTTCAGAAGTAGTTGAATACTGAGTCCTCTCCTCTCTTCTCTTATTATCTTAATTCCTGTGGCTCAAATGAGAGGCCAGCTGACCTCAATCAAAAAATTTAAAACACGTGTTGCCATCGTAGAAGAGGCAACTTCTCCTCACCCTTCCTCTGCAAACCCCTAAATCAGAACAAGGCTATCTTCACTTCCTTCTAATGGGTATCTCGCCCACCCTATCATAGCAGAGAAGGATCCAAAGAAGCTCTTTCTCACCATCCCTCTGGTATCTAAATGTTATGTGAAATCTCCAGTCATGCTTGTAGATGGCAAGGCTTGTAGATGAAGACAAAAACACTCAAAGCTGGACAGTCAGAATAAGACTTACAGTCTACTTGTGTAAAATGCCATGGGATATCCTTGCCCTGAGAAGAGTCTTTCCAGAAGCAAACATAAAACTACAGGCCCCAAGTTCCTAAATTGGCAGCTCCTTTCCTTCCCTACCTATTTTCCTTCAACAAGCAGAAGTCAGTGTACTCTTCACATCTGTCAACACACCCAGTATCAATTTCTTTGGTTGTTTCATTCTGCTTACAATTCATGTAATGCAGTATTCCCATATTGCACCAATATGGGATAAGATGTTAGACCCTGACAGCGTGCCAAGATGAGTGAAAACACCACCTGGAAGGGTGAGTGCAAAAAATTACTTCATTTTTATTGTTAGAAATAAAAGACTTTAGTACAGATGGTACCACAACAAAGCCAACCAGAAAGAACTGCTTCAGCAAGATGATTCGATGGAATCTAGCACTGAGACAAGCAGATCATAGATGTGTGTCAGGTATTAATTAATTACAGGGAGTTTCCAAGACAGACAGTATTTAAATGCACACAACTGTATATTCTTAATGTTTATGCTGTTAATTATTAATGACCAAATTGCTTCATCTTACACATCACTTGTATAGCATTCTGCACAACTGCTTAAGTTGCATAGGGAGGAATAAAGTCAGAAGAGAAATCTGCTGCCAGTCACTGCCACAATCTGCTGAAGTCTCACCGCCAGTCCATTTCACTGCCCTTTGTTTGCCCGTCCTTCAGGCAGCTTGTGACAGTCCTGTGACAGCCCATGTGCACAGCAATATTAATTGCTTTCAAGTAACAATTTGTCTTATTCTGCAATCTCCTTTAATTTAAGATTTTTTTATTCAAATTCTTAACTGGCTTTATCATTTTCTTCAAGGATTTTCTCTAGTGAGTAAGAAGCCAAAGACTATAATAAGGACGGGAGGGAACAAGAAGTAAAGCCAGGGTTGCCAAATTTAAACACTTTCCCTACATGCTTTATATAGAAAACTGAAAGGCTGTGAAAGAAGCCTTGTCCCCTGTACAAGGGGTAGGTGTGCATTTATTTACATATGAGAGACAAATTCAGTCAGCTGAACATAAGGAACATCCGGGTGCTCCCTGTAATTTCACTTACACACAGAAACAACCCTCGGTTGGCACCACCAGTAGCAGCGTTCTCTTTTCTGCTTTTGCCCTCACTGTACTTGGCAAAGGGAGGGCATTTCAGGTGTGCACTTTATAACAATACAGCGTATTTTGAATGTTCAAACACTTCTGAACAACTGTTTGAGGTGGCCAGGCGGGTTCTTCTGCTTGTCTTTCCTTTTAATGACCATTTCAAGAGACTTGAAAGAATTCTTGCACAGGTGCAGAGTTAATTGAGGGGATAAAAATGCACCTCACCAGAACTACGTGTGCTCGGGGAAGAATTTGAACAAGCATTGGACACACTATACTGGTCTGGATTTATCTTTGTCTGCTTGTTCAAACTCTAGTTTATATTAAATAGGGACTAAGTACAGCTAAAGGCCACTGCATAAAACACGAAACAGACGGATTTGGTTAAAAAAGGCCTAAGTCAAAGGACTACAAGACACAGAAGGAAGTACCACCACTTGATGCCTGGTCTATTACATCTGGATGACTTCAGTTTATGAAGCTGACAGAAATAATGAAAACTCACTCATGTCAGACCCCTGGGTTTTCTTAGCATATGCCACGTAAGTGGCGTTTTCTAAAAGGTTTCCTATTTGGACAACAGAAAAGTTGGGTATTCTTCCTTTGTAAGGCCTCTATGATCAAACCAGCTAAACACACAAGGCCAGCTTATGCCTTGCCCTTCAGCAGACATGCAGTGGGAAAGAGATATCCCTGCCTGAGCTGTACTACTGAAGCCAAACACCCTGTAGCTGTGTATCAGCAGGAAGCGTTAAGGTGTTACCAACTTAGTCCCACCCCCACTGTCCCAACTGTTTACACTTTTTGACTGATTCATTTAAAAAAAAAAAAAGCAGAACCTTTTTCATTACCTTTTTTATAAAAAAATGTGAGTTATTACATTACAGAAAAACTAATTTGAATATAAAAATAGCTCTTCGACAAAATAATTTACTTTTTATAGTACCTAACAGTGTAACTGATTAGGAATGAAAAAAACATTATAAGGTCAACTCAGCTCCTTAAGTTTCAAGTGATTTATACCTCTAGTGAACGAAAAAGAAAAAAAGAAAGAAACAATTTGAGCGCTGAAGTACTATCACAATTCCATGCTTTTTTCACTAGGAGTATTACTATATGTTGATTAATGCTTAGAAATTTATTCACTGAAAGCATTTAACTGCCACACATGTGTCACTTTCTCTCTTCTTACAAACTCTAGTAATTAAGAAGTGGAGAGAGGTGGTGTTGTGGGGACACGCATAATCCTGTTTTACTTTTTAAAAACAAAACTTCCTTATAACTCTAACCTGTATGCTCAATGACAACTATTTATAGGACAAACATTGCCTGTTTGAGATCAGTCAGGAAGCACTAACATATGATCAGGTAAGCAAATTACTAAATGTCATTATTAATATCAGCTGATTAAATTTCCCATAATAGAAGGAGTGCTAACTTGGCTGCAGAGAGGAAAGAAAAAAAAAAAAAAAGAAAGAAAGAGTGCATCTTTTATAGTAATATCAATGTAGTGCCAAGACACAAAGCCCTCTGTGGTAGGACAAATTTTAGGGTGATTTTTTTTAAAGCTTTTCTTATTTGACAAGCCCTTATTATTTATATCAGTGACCTGCATTCAAATGATCAGAGCCCAGCTTCCCAGCACAAATGCCTGCACTCATCCTTTAGGAGAAGGCCGTCCACTGTGATCGTATGCGAAATGCAACTACTGTAAAAATAAGTGCTTGTAAAAACTATGGTCAGAGGAACGTTTCCTCGAGCTTTTCAAAACACCAATGCAGACTGCTGTTTGGAAGAAAAGAAACATTACCTTTCAGTCACTCACATGCAAATATTAAATGGAAATTGACAGTAAAACATGAAAATGAAATTTAACTTCATTATAAACAGGTTAGCAGTTCGTCCTTATCTATCCCTGTGTGTGTGTTCCACCCCCGCCCCCGCCCGCCGCAAAAAATCAGCCTGAAAAAAAAAACACCAAAGGAGAAAACAAAGGAAACTAAGAGCTT
>VZTF01004190.1:22961-130889 GCA_013397755.1 Cnemophilus loriae | reverse complement strand
GAAGAGCTTAAGGAGATACCCCCAGAAGCATTTAAAAGTTCAAAGAAAGAGATGGGCCCCCCGCCGGATTTTCGAAACCGCCAGCGATTTCAAGGTGGGGAACTTGGCAGCCTGGCTCTTGGCGCTGCATTCGGGCCGGTTTCAAACATGGGTGATGCATCCTACATAAAACACGCCTGTCGCACGGGAGAGTTTGGGAAGTACCGCTCCCTCCGGAGCCCCCCTCACGCCCAGGGCCGCGGGGCCGGTGCGGGGCCGGCGGTCGCTCGGTGNACTGCTCCAGCTGCTGCTCCGAGAGGCAGGAGTGCTCCTCCAGGAAGCGCTGCTTCAGCTTGCCCAGCTCCTGGCGCAGCAGGTCTTCGTAGGGCAGCTCCACCGAGGAGAAGACCACGGCGCCGAACACCAGGTAGAGCAGGTAGCCCAGCACCAGCAGCGCGAAGCACCAGGCGGAGCGGTGCTGCTCCACCAGCCGCACGCAGGAGCTGCCCGCCAGCGACTGCAGCATCTTCCCGAGCCGGGGCCGGCTGAGCCCCGGGCCGGGCCGGGCCGCCGAGAGGAGCGGGGGCTGAGGGTAAGAGGGAAGGGAAGGGAAGGGGGAGCGCAGCCGCCGCCGCCTGCCCCCTCCGCGGCCGCTGGCTGACTTGGAGGGCGCGGAGCGGCGCTGATGTGGCGCTCACGTGGCCGCGCGGCGCAGGTACCGCGGCGGAGGGAGGGACGGCGGCAGGGAGGGAGGGAGGAAGGGCCTCCCTCTCCTCCTCCTCCTCCTGCTGCCGATGCTGCTCCCGCCGCCTCTGCCGGCGGTTGTTGGGACGCCGGCGCTTTCTCTCGTTGCTGCTGTTCCTTGTCTCCGAGTAACGCGTGGAATCCCCCGCTGGCGCTCAGCGAAGCCGACCGAGAGCCTTCCCGACGCCGCGCGCTGCGTCGGAGGTTTATTCCCCTTTCCACACAAAAGTCTCTGGAGATTTCCTTGCCCCGCTGCTCCCCGCCCCCTGCAGTAAGAAACCCCCAAACCAGCAATTCCTTCCACTATTGTCTGGGTTTTTTTGTTTGGGTTTTTTTGTTATTATTTACTTATTTATTCATTCGTTCACCTTTCAACGCGGAATAAGGTGACGCAGTGTGAAGCAGGAGGCTGAATTTCATTCAATGCAGGATGTGATGAGTTCAAGGAGAAACCCAGATGTCAGGCGCTGAAGTCCTCCCTCAGGTCTGTGACTTCAAAATGGGGCCTGTTTGGGGATGCGGTTTGAACCAGGTGACCTTCAGCAACTCCCCAAACAAGCTAAAGGAGTCTTTGCTCCTGTGCAGGGCTCCTGGAGACACTTACTTTTTAATGGTGTGGAGTGCCTGGCTAGTGCTCAGAGCAGCGCCCACGGTGAATACAAATGCGCTGTGCAGCCAGCCCTCCGTGTAGCCCCAGCCAGCGATCTTCACAAGTTTCACTCTGAATGCTTCTTTCTTCATCTCGAACTCCAACCGGCAACCACACAGTAAAATTGCCAGATGAGGTTCCCCACCAGATGAAAAGGACCAGTAAAAATTAGAGCTTCCCAAAGTATCCCTCAGGGTGAATAAAGACAGCTTCTGGTAAAGGAGAGAGAGAAGATACCCTCGCAAAGTTCTGCCACGGCCCTTTCACCTCTCAGTTGGTGGCAAATTATACAGACACAAAGTAGTAGTTTGCAAATTAGAAACTTACGAGGGCTGAGCCAGGGAGTTTGGACAGAGTACATAAAATCCAGCAACCTATCTTAAGCTGTGAGGTATCCCTCTGAGCTTTAAGAACTACTGTGGGAAAAGAATAGGAAAACAAAAGGCACAAAACAATTTTTCAGGCTAGAAACTTAAAACAATATGTCGACATTTCCTTTTATACAAACACCTACATGAAGCTATGGGATAAATCTAGCCTGACAGAACAGCTCATCCAGTTCCTGGTCTATTCCCCACTGCCAGCCACAAGCTGGGTCATTCCAGGGGCTTCAACACATCCCCCACCCCCTTGCTTCGTGATTAAAATGTAAATGTGTTCGTACAGGCAAACAGCAGCTGCTTGAATGGTTGGTCAGCAGAGCACTTGGGGCATGTGGGAGGTACACAGGAGACAGGCCGGGCAGGCAGACTCTCGAGGACAGCCGGGAACACACGTGTGGTATTTGTGATAGGCAGTGGTCATGTCTTTGCTATAAAACACTGTTTTCCCAACCTTCAAGGCAAATGTTTGTTTAAAGGTTAGAAAATGTTTGCCTAAGAACACACCTCTCTTCAGTTATAGGAAACTGGCTGGGTAAGCTGAACAGTTTTATTTACCAGCCTCCTTCAGTTTTCCATTTTTATGAATCAGTCATTCTCCATTTTTAGAAGCCTCTCACACTTGGAGGCTTGCTGGGCTAAAGAGAAAAGGAGGACTCTCTGCTGAACAGAGCCTGCAATACTCTCCTAACTCAATTTTTATCCCCAAAGCTTTTTGGAGGCATGGGCTGAGGGGAGCAATGGCAGAGCGTCACAGCTGTGTCACCAAAGCGTTCAGTTCTCGCTTCCAAAGCAAACATCTGGACAGTTTGAGTTTTAGCCACCATTACTGGTGTTTATATTTTAACTCAAAGCGCTTAACATGCCTAATAACTTAATTAAGGATTTCTTTGGGATAGAAATGTGTCTTCATATTCAGTTTTCTGATTTTGAGTGATTGTATTTACCATGATAATATCACATGTGAATGCAGTTATGATTCCAACTTCATTTCACAGCATGCTATATCCATTTTCATATTGTTTTGCTAGTCAAGGATTAGGCTAGTCAAGGATTCAGTGTACTGAATTCCGTGTTATGTCCTGTCTAACAGGATGTGACAACATGCTTCAGCAGGGAGTGACTGAAATTGGGGAGCAGGCTGTTACAGAGCAGCCTTTCCCCAGCAGAAGTTTCATTCTACTGTGATCATCCCTCTTAATAAAACATGAATCCAGTTAATGAAGTGTACCACATCATCACATCACTTGTCCACCAGCTATGCTCTGTGGTGACTGGGCTCCTTACTGCTGGAGAAGCCCAGCTGCAAGCAGAGTGAAGAAACCCACTATTGGCAGATACTGTGCTCTCCGTTGCACAAAACTCCGAGCTACAGAAAATGCAAATACAAGCTGCCTGTCTACATGGGCAGAAAAGAAGGCAGACATTCTAATCCACCATAGAACTAAGACAGAAACCACAGTTGTGTCCTAGGGTGCTAGAAAACCACAGAGAAAGTTAGTAGTCTCTAACTCTGCTGCATGGGTAGGTAGGACAACCTCACTATCACATTGCTGGACTAGCAGCTTCTACAGCATAGTCCGAAGGCTGAGAAAATCCTCTCCTGTACATGAGAAGTGTAAGGCCCTCTCAGAGCTGCATGAATCACTGACGTTTTCTGTTGGGAGAAGTGAAATTGAAATAAAGGGGTTTTGTGTTAATGGCAGTCCATTTTTCTCTGAGATTTTTGGTTAACTAGAATAATCTTTAATTACTGAAACATTTCCAATGAAATGCTGAAGTGCTTGAAACACCAGAAGACAAGGAGATGGCAGCTAGAGGAAGAGGACAGCCTGGTAGCAGACAGTGACAGAGAGGGGGATCGCTGTACTCTAGTCTTCTGTCCAGTGAATGAAAATGACAATAGATAAAAATAGTAGCTTCAGTGAAAAGCAAGAATAGCACACAGCAGTGCTCCAGTGCCCAGAGCCTGGTCTGTGTTGGGTGGCATAGGCCAAAGAGGAGATTTGATTCTGGGGCTCTGCTGCTGTAATCGCTGAGCTCTGGTCTGTGAGCAGGAATGAGTCTGGTGAAAAGGAAACACCTATGTTCGGCACTTACTAATATCAAGACTAAAAAATATTTTCAGCACCAGAAGGAAAACTGAAAATGACTCATATGCACAGAAACTTCAAGTTGACTTAAAGGAATGTTTATTTTCCTTTTTTTTTCCCCCAAAAGAATGGTGTCGTGGCCAGATCAGAAAACTTTTTACATCAGTCTTGGAAGAAAAAGCCCTTCCTCTCATTATACTGAAGAACCTTAAGTCCCAGAAGCTGGGTAAATAAAATTAGTTACCAGGCAATACTTATCCTGCCAAACCTGTTCTGCTCTGGCATACCTACAGCATGACCCACAGTACAGAGAACAGAGGAGGTGGTGGTGAGGAACGGTGGGATGAACCAGGACAGTGTGGGAGGCAATAAACACTTACGTGGGGAGAATGTGAGCCAGTAGCAAAGCTGTGTCACCCTGACAGCTGAATATTGGATAGCAACAGGGAACAGATTTGTCCTTCAGGACTTTTCTTCAAATTTGGCATGGGTATAAATTCAGTGGTTATAGAAAGTTTGAAGTCTGACTGATCAGTCCTAAATTATGGATACATGAAGAAAGATTATCATAAATGTAAGATTCTCTGAATTCACTTCTACTAATTATTCTTCCCCTAGAATATTTTTTTAATGAAACTGATAAGAAGTAGAATCCTTCATGATTTGCTTTATCTGTTAAGTGAAGGCTAGAACATAATACATTTCCTTTTATAGAAGAAACTATTTCTGAACAATCATTTCTGAATACTCAGTTTGTGAGGTTTTGCAGAAGTTAATGCAAGGTTGACTAGTGGCTCTGATTGAATGTCATGGCCCTGTGGGCAGGCAGGATGTGAATCTATAAGAATCACATCCTCACAGGCACTGACACAAATGTAGTTAAGTTGAGAACCAGTCAGATGGGTTGCCATGTGTTCTGTTTCCAATGGGTAAGGTGTTCTATTTTGGCTAAACAGAATCATCTAGATTTGGGTCAAATAAAGTAAAATTCTTATAAGTTGAAACAACAGAGCCAGACTTTTGAGCAAAAATGTAATCTGTGAAGAGGGGATGCATTCCCGTCTTAATTTGGCAGGAGGATGGAGATGGAATAAGAGACTACAGATGTATTTAGGTATTTAAAATTTAGCAGCAGCCATACTGGCGACAGTAGATGTATTGCCATGGAAGAAAAGGAGTCAGCGAAATCTTTGCCATGTCCATGCCATTTCCAACAAAACCTGCCTGGCTAAATTCTACTTGAGAGGGAAGGGAGAAGGCTTGAGATTTAGTAGTTTCCTCAAAAAAACCCCCATTTTATGCTGTTTACTTAATGGTACAACACTGTCCACAAAGGTTAAGACCACTGATGTGTGATAGCAAAGGAGTGAATGTGCCTAGTTCGGAGCTATATTTAGGGGAAGGTTGACATCATGAGGTAGTAGTGTTTAGAATCAAGGCACTTGATATGCATGGTCAAGCACAATTTCTTTCTTGAGTGAGTCATCCTCGTTCAGCGTAAAGGTAATTTTCCTTAGAGTAGCAGAAAGTATTCATATTTAACCAATGATCTCGGCGTCCAGGTAGAATAAGTGATAGATAATTGTTTTATTAAGATAAGCATTTTATGTCATGGAAAAAGTAATGTCATGTGTATTTGCCATCAGGTTTACCAATGACATTACCCAGAAAGCAGCTTGGTTTCTCTGAAAGGTATAGGTCCAATGGGGATAAGGGCTGCATCTGGGTACATAAATACATACATCCATGTATATACGTATATGGTGTTATATAATTGTGTATATAGCCCGCTTCCTCAAACTCCTCACTATTATGTTCTAAGTTGTGCCATGTCTTTGTAGAAAGGTAATTACCTGTTATTTGTAAGATTGTGTTAACACTAAAGAAATGTACTAGCTCAGAGAATTCAGGATGTCAACATGACCTTATTAGAGAATTACATTAAATAAAATTCAATGTTTTCAATAAAGTGACCTTGCCCTCCTAAGTCCTGTGACAGTCACCCAGCAGAATTGGTCTTTTTAATGTCTTGTTCAAGATGTCGAAAAGAAAAGTGGTTGATATACTTAATACTTGGTACTGAAAAATAATGGTTCAAGTCACAAAATGCTTTGTATCTCTTCCATTTACTCTGCAGAATTTTTTGTCCTTCTTCCCCCAGCTTGGCAGTCTGCTCTTAGAGGTAGTTGTGGTGGGAAATAAAAGAATGCAGTAGCTGAAGTGGGCTCACGCAACTGTGGGTGTCCAAGCCTCCATCCTGATCTTACTAGTTCTGGGACTGATTTTGGTTTTGTCTTGACAATGTTGTTCCTCGGGCACCCAGGATATGATGGTATCAGCAAAGCCCACCAGCTTTCTCTGGATCAGTTTCAAAACATACAGACCCATAAAGGATTACACACTGAATGGTCTATCTGTAATTACTTTTTACAGTAGTTAGGGTATATTTCCATGGTTTCCGATTTTGGTTAACCGAGGCCCAGTCCCAGTCTTAGTTTAGTGGTGCTGTTGGGCAATAGTGGTACATCCTTTTGCCTTTTTTAATTCAGTTTGCATTGCTGTAGAATTTTTGTACTTGTATAATCAATTTTATGCAACAGGCTAAGTTGAACTTGTGTTACAGTGGCAGACAAAAACTTGAACCCAGCAGTGGTGACGTTCTCACTGACAACTCACACACCCTCTTACCCATTGACAGAAAGGTCACATTAACTTGTCAAAACAGCTTTCAGCTTCAGCTCCATTTGACTCTGTGTTCCTGGGCCCCAGCATGTGTACACAGCACAGCACTGCCCTCCGAGGCCTTGCCCTGGGCTGTGTGTTTGGACAGAACAGTGCGTGCACGCCTGGACTGGATGCACTGCGACCAGTGTGCTGGAGCCTGGTCTGGACACTGACTGCTCTTTGACTCTGCCTTAGGCAGTTGGGCTCTGTGGACTGGAGATGTTTTCTGAGGCTGTTATCATTTGTAGCAGTAAATGTCTGGATACATGCAACACAATGGTTCCAGCCCACAGACCTAGTGGATAGTGCACATCACCTCCAGGCCAAGGTACTTCACTGAAGTAGGGAAGTCTGGTGCTGGATGTGGCTGCCTGCATGTGGATCATATAGGGCAGGTTGTTAGGATGAGTTTCAGATGCTGCCTAGATGCTGCCCAAGAAGTAACCAACTGTGGAAGAAGGAGGGTTGCAGATCTGGGAAAGGATCTCTCTTCCCTGCTGCATCTGTAGCTGATAGCTAGGATGTACTGCAGCTTGGCTTTACAGGGCTCTAGACTCCTAGAGCCATCCTAATGAGAGGCCCATCTTTGCAGTCTCTAATACATAAAATACACTCTAACCCAGATACTCAGGCATAACTGAAACAACACTTGTGTCTGACCCTGGGTATTTCCTGTGCTGTTTGGATCTCGCAGTTTAAAAGAGCTTAATATTTAACTGTAGGGTGGGTTAAGTTCCAGTGATTCCCTGAGGATGTCCTAGCAAGATGGAGAACTCAGGTAACCTCTTCCCTCAGGCTTTGCAGCCAGCACGTGGTAGGGGGGAGCACTGAAACAGGCACCCTTCTCTCATCATTCCTGCAGGGCAAATCCACGTGTTTCTGTGGTTGGTTGTGATAGCTCAGAGGCCTAATAGTTCTCTGGGAGTGCAGCACAAACCAACACACTGTACCAGAAGCCCTCAGGCATGGCATTTATTCCTTGTAGCTGAAGGCTCATATTACCACGATGAAGTCAGCAGGAATGATGAGGAAACAGAGGCAAAACACTCTAACTTGTGATACTCCCACCTAGCCAAACTATTTGGACAGATCCATTTTCCAGGCAACCCTCCGCCTCAGCAGTGTTAAATTTTAAGATGTGCTATTCATTGCCTCACTGAACCAATGTCTGGAACAGCCCATGGGTACTATTGCCACATGCACCTGTTATAATGAACACCAAAGCCTATTTCAGTGACCTGAATCTTTTGAAAATTTAGTCCTTTATTTTTATCCACTTAGAGGGAGCACAAGCTACAGTGTCCTACTTTTTCTCAACTGTGTCATCTGACTCATCAATCAAAATTGAGGCTGAATCTTATTATCACCCACTGACTTTCAATCAACCTAACAAACCGATGAGAAGTACAAAAGAAATGTTTTGTCACTCAGCCCTATACCTTTGCAAATCTTAAGTCATGTGAGCTATTATAAAGTTTACGAAAAATGCAATTTCAGCAAGGCCAAATTCTACACTCTTTCTTGGAAAGGTATGCTTAGATAGACAGAACATCACAGGACAGAGAAAAACTTCTGTGAAGTAAGACAACTTTAATATGAGCTTTTATACTATTGGGTTGCTTAATTTTAAATATAATACAATAGTAGTATTGTTTTATGCACTTCCATGTTCCATCACTTTCTGTGTGCACTGTACACTCTTATAACATTTACCAGATATAGAAATATAAAAGATTTTGGCCTACAGGCTGTTAAAGAAATGGCTTAAAATGTAAGTCTATCCAGAAGAACCTCTGTTAAAAACCTGACAGTTTTTTCCCCTGTACTTTCAAAAATGCGTGACGCAATTTAAAAACAACATCTCACCACCACCCCTACCGCCAAAATCTGTTTTCCTTGTTGTTACAGCAAAACAACAGTCAATGACCTGATCCTATTCTGTCTGACTCATGAGACATATACAGGAAACAATTACAACACATGCTAGAAGATCATTGCTTCCTTCTTCTTAAAATCTCTTTCCCAGAATCCAGCCTGCTGTCCTTCAAAAAGTCTTCAGCCTGGCTAGGAATAAAGAATAAAAGACTGAAATATCCCAGTTTCCAGGGAAAGCACCTCACATTTCTCACTATGCCACCATTTGTCTTCTGATGTCTCACACCTGATTTTAAGACAGATCTATGAAACAGTTGAGAGGATGTTAGGTTGGGACCTAACATTCGCAGCCCTTTTGAACATTGCCAACTGTGGATTTCCTTTTTATGCTGCATTGTGATTGTCTCTACCTCCCCCACTTCTCTGTTTAAACTAGTCCTACCTGTGCCTCTTCTTGCTCCTAGTTAAAGTCCTACTGTCCTACACATCCCATAAAGTGAATTTAGGACTATATTTTCATAAACAGAAAAATGAAATAAAATTAACACTATGTATATTTTTCAAGCTATCCTTTCATGAATGAAGTCCTAAGCATTACCTCAGTGCAAACAACTAATGATCAAATCTTAAACCAGGCTGCAGAATTGACCGTTAGCATAGGTTTTCTGAGGAAACTGAATTGGTGTTAAATTAATTTTGGGACAGTAGATATACAGCTTAGTGCTAGAACAATCTTCCTAACAGGTTTTATGCTTTGGATAACCCTCTGTTTCCAAGTCAACATCATACACCTCATCAACATAAAACAAATCAAAATATTAATTATTAATATAAAGTTATAACTAACAGCAATCAGATGTATTGCCACAATGACAATTACTTTTATTTTGTGTTTATTAAGTAAAGAGAAGTATTTTTCTAGGCAGTGCACAGAGAAGGAAAGATGAAAGAGAAACCTTAATATTATTGGGTGTTGGAGTAACTTTCAATATCACTAGTCAAAGGGACAAATGAATAGTTTTCACATTGTACTGATGTCTTCTATTTCACTACAGTTAAATTCTTACCATGTCGAGTTTGACTATAAAATACAAAGGCTTTCATATGCTGTGTGCCTACCATACCACATTAAATGTTTCTTTTTGAAAAAGCATTATTAATAGAGTTCAATTTACCTGCAACAGTACAAAACACTGTTGGTGAACAAAAATAAATCTGCTGATGAAATTCAATGCATTTAAAACCTATTACAGAATTGAAAAGGAAAGTATTGTTTATAGAGAAATAACTTATGGGCTGTATACTCTTCTTCCACTAATCTGAGCTTTGAATACAATAATGCAATATACGGGATAGTATGTTCCAAGGAGCGAAACCAGAAGAATCAGACTGTAATAAAAGAATGTTTCAGCAAGATTTTTTGTGAAAATAGCGCATGGTGATACATATTTAACATTAAGCTTCACTGATACTAAGTGTTTAGGTTAGTGCTGAATAGACCCCTTAGTCCTCAAAGGATTCTCTGTCCCGTTCCACAAGGGAAGCAAGCACGAGAACTTAAGCGGAATATGCAGCAAGCAGCTAGAGGCTGAATGATCTCCTGTCCGAATTTCAGAAAGGACAAGTCTCCCCTACCCAAGGTCAGTGAAAGGGTCTTGTGGAGTTGCGTCAAACTGTTTAAGGCAACTAGAAGTACTGATTTCCAGGTAAAAATAGTTACAAAAATCACACAATGGATGAGGTTGTATGGGATTATATTGATGAAGAAAATGATGATGGTTATTCCTACTGTCCAAAACCATAACAATTTGGTCCAGGGTTGCAAAGAACCTCAATATTATTGAATATTTATGTCCTCATAGTATTATCAAATCTATTCAGCCACAAAACTTTTCTAATATATGATATTGCTGTGCTAGAATTACTGAACAACTTAATAATTTTGAGCACTGAAAAGAGAGAAAGTTTCAGTGCTTTTAATCTATTGACAGCCTTTGAGTGAGGAAATTCTGGTTTTATATCTGAAAAATGGAGCTGTAGAAACAGAAGATAACTTTCTGAAAGCCAGTCACCATGAGATGGGGAGAGGCATTTAATAACATATTCAGGAGTGTCAGCAAACCCCTACTGACATCATTAGGAGTTGACATGTTTGGTTGATAGCAGTACTTTTTTGCAGTGTCATGAAGGACTTGCCTGCCTCCTAAACCTCTAATCTCCAGTGGCTGAAGTCACTGCATGGAGGAGAAAGTATTGATGGAATCAGCTGCTTGCTGCCAGCAAATAAGGTTGTGTGCAAAACACAGGAAAAGCGTATTCTTCTACAGCATGTGGAAGGGATTTCTGATTTCCAAGCTGGCCTCTGCCAGAAAGTTTTGTTCCCTGGCAGGGTCTTACCTTGCTCCTTCTCTGGGCCACACTCTTTACCTGTCAGTAATTCCTGCAGGATCTTCTGGATGTTTATATGTGTGTAGGCGTGTCCAAAACTCGTCCATGCCCCAGCTGCTCTGATGCCGGTCACCATCAGCCCTTTCTACTTGACACCCTCCCCTGCTAATGATTCAGCCAACGTTACTCCCCACTAAAGAACAACAGTTGTTTCCAGTTTAAATGTCAATGGATGAAGAATCCTATTGGTATGCAGTCCTTACCTTCCGGCATAGCACCTCGGGCAGAGCTGGCCTGAGTGGCTTCCCGTGGCGTCTGGGCTGTGGTGGAAATGCTGGACATACGCCAGGGACCCTACTGCTGGCTTACTGCCTTCTCCCTCATGTGGCATTATGCAGCTCAGGTATGGTTTCCCACAGGCAAAGAGGACAACGGGCCTGAAGGACCATTGCACAAAAGAACCTGTAACAGCCCAGGAAAGCCAAGAGTCTTGTGGTTAATTCACTAAGCGTTTATTCTGAAACTTGAAGAGAGACCCTCCAAATTTTTAGCCACAGGCTTCTTTCTGCTTAGACATTCCCATTCATATTCTGTGATAAATAGACATTATTTTGGGAGAACAAAATGGGCTATTACCACAGGATCATATATATCCTCCCTGTCTTCTGGGAAGTTCAGACTGAAAGATTATCTGGATGTAACTATCCTAAAACATTAAATATTTATGAAAAATATATATCACGGCATTTTACATACAATTGTGCAATATGCTTTTGTGACTTTGCTCCCAAGGCACTTCTTTTATATATTAAATTGATGACAAATGGTGTGATGCTTTGCAGCGAGAAAAGATCTCTCCTCCAGCCCCCTAGATGAACTCCCCAAGACATATTTCTTCTGCTTCATGTTAGAGCAGAAAACTGCATTTTCACCTCATCATTTTATATTGTAATGGTTCTCGTTATGAAAATAGAATCATAAAAAAAGCTATTTTTAAAATAGCTTCACTAAACTATAGAGGAAATTATATTGTCTGCTGAGTTAGAAAATCTGTCTATAATTAGATTTAAATGTCACTCCTTTCAGTGCATTTTAGCATTTCTGCAGACCATAGTCCCTATGAAGTATATAGTTCCAGAGTATAGCCTTCCTCTTTTGAAAATTATGACCCTGTGGCATGCTTTTAGGAGAGTATGTCTTTATATCAGCTATAAAAAATAATCTAATAGTTGATGCAGTCTCATTCCTGTGGCATAATCTGTTTTCATTTGCTTTTCTCTGTGTATTGTGTGTTGTAAGATTGTGAGGAAAATTATTCATCTGTAGATAAGGATAGTACAGAATTTTACCATAAATGTCTCTATTTTGTATTTTGCAAGTGATGCTTGTGTATATTAAGTGCTATTTGCTCTACATAAAGAGCAGTGTAATTTCAGCAATTGTAATATTTTTTCTCTTTCTGTATTCTTACTGTATAAATAAAGCAAAAAGTTATTAGTATGAAAGATATTTGTATAGCTGTCCTTCTGCAGAAAAGATGCCAACTGACCAGCTCTTGTTGGGTTTTTTTATTGCCTGCAATAATGCCATCGCTTATGAGGTTAGGTTTTTCACTTGTCCACCTGTGGTGGCTGTTTCCAAATTGAGACTTGTTTTCTGAAAAATATACTGAAGAGTAAAAAGTGACTCCTAAAGAAACTGTTGACACCATATTGCTAGTTCATCTGATTATCAAGACATTGCTATGCTTTGGTGTCCTCTAGGTACACCTGCAGTACATAGGATATGTATGGGGTGGGGAGATGGGGAGAGGAGGGGGACACACAAGCAACCTGTGGTGTCCGCTGGCCACCTCACGGCTCTGCCGTGTGTCCTAGTGATGTGCACTCACGTAGTAGGTGCTGCAGGGCTGGTGAGCCTCTGTGATCCTTTCCTCCTTGTCTTCCAGTCCACTACTAATATTTGACCAGTTCAGATATGCCTCCCAAACCAGTCTCTGAGCAGTGACAGGGAGGGGAGGGAATGAGGAGTAAAGGTGCACAAGGCCAGATCATCAGCCAGTATTGAGCGGAGTAAACAAGACCAATGCAGATTGTTTGGCACACCTGCAATTCTGGGGTGGATGCCTCCATCCTTGAGAAGAGCAGAGCTGACAGTCTCCTCTACCAGGTACACCTTGTTCTCAGGTGTTCAGCCACGGCTGGATTTGTGTTTAAATCAATTGAAGTGCAATGCAGTGGAAATATTTTCCCTTTGGGACCTCTGATTTTCAGAAGAAATAGTTCCCCTAGTTAGCCAGGAGTGAACTGTAAAAATCACACCTCAGCCCACATGAATTCTGACTGTACTTGAAACTTTAACCTAATTAAACTGTTAACTTTACGCTCTGGCATAAAAAGAAAAAAAGGAATATTTTTTACATTATGTAGGTAAGGTAGCATCTCTCATTTTGACACCTTTTGTACCACACAACATTGAGTTCAAATATTTCAAATCTAATTAGGACATATACATGGACTTCCACTAACTTGTCACGTAAGTAGCGCCATGATTTGTAGCTCAGGTGACCCAGCCTGCCTGGCTGTCCTTGCTTACAGACCATGTGGCTGCTGAAACAATTCAATTTCTTTTATCAGAAACTCCTGACTCTAAAGATCTGTCACTGCAAACAGTCATGGGAGCAAAACATATGGCAGCCTAAAAAAATCAATATTGAAGAATAAATTGAACTATAATAGCATGTCTGTCTGGTTATTTAAAAATAGCTGAACAAAGAAAATGCAAAGCACATGAAGCAGCCAAGAGAGGTTTACAGAGATTACTCGAAGGCTGAAAAATTGCAAGGAAACTCCTTTTCTGGAAACAGCCTGGCTCAACACCCTCTGAAATCAGAGAAGTGGCTCGTTCCCATGACTTTGAAAGTCTTCTCAGACACATCATTTTTGTCTTTCCAAACACCAACAGATAATACCTAATTCCCTTTTTTGCTTATATGTTCTTACTAAGGCCCGTTAATAGCGCCCAAACAAGGCAAAGGGAAGGGCCTTGGACATGTAACAGTTTAGCCTTCAGGCCATGAACTTTCAAGGAAATGGTGTACAGCAAATCCATCAACAATTAGTGAGCTGAGATTGTCCCAAGAGGCCTTATTAAGGTTGCAGGAGAATTACAGGCACATTCAAAAGATTCTACTGAAAAGTGCTATCAAAACCTCTCAACTGTTATAAGCATCTTTTGGTGACACTCTTGAGGCTTCTTCTAACATTCTACAGAAGATGCAATTTTCCTTTAAACTCCACAGGGTGCTTCAAAAGCCTGCAAGGGTTATAATTTTCTAATGAATATCATTGTATCAAACATTTCTTTTAAAACTCTCAAAAAAAAAGTAATGAAAAGCAAAAAAGAAAAAACACTTAGAAAACACGATTTCGACTATCAAAAAAAAGTAGAACGGAGACAGCTGAAAAAATTTAGTAGACGTGAATATAGTGAAACTCAAGGATTCATAAAGAAATTAATGATATTAATGAATCACTAGCAGGGATCTACAAATAATTACATATTAAAAGCTTCTAAAAGTGACTTGGTGAAATTCTAAGAAATATCACTAAGCCTGACTGTTTCAATTACCTCCCAAATTTCACTTACAAATACCTCTGTCATCTACCTACCCCAGCAGCTCAGAAGGTAGGAATATTCTTTACATCCATAGCTACACCTATTTACTTGTCATCTGGATGTGCCATCTGGAAGAGCATCACAAGGATTGATTTGTGATTATGGGTGATTTGTGATTCCCACTGAGCAGAATGTAGGTAATTGTTGAGCTTGGGTGTGGAATCAGTGTAGTGATTTTTAGAGGACTTTTGTATCTGACCTCGTAAGACCTTCACATGAACTGTCAGTTAAGTCCCCCTGTGACCAGCTCAACCTCAATAGGTTTCTTCTGCAGCATCAAGTCTAAAGAGCCAAAACACTGTGAGCATCTGTCACTTTGTAGTCACTGAGCCTTATTCGTAGTTTGGCACAGAGCTACGCTTCATTTCCAGTGAGAGGGCACCTTACTGTGTACACAATCTGAGGAAAAGTAGCTGTGATGAATAGATAAGCCTCACTTTCACTGTCTATCCTGATATTCTGCTGCCTCAGAGAAATTCTTCGTTTGGAAGGCAGTTTGGGCTTTGAAACCCTTTCTATCTGAGAAGAATGTCCCTTTGTTCATGGGAATGCTGATGAGGATAATGGCTCCAAGGAATAACAACAGTCACTGAAAAATTCATATTTGGAGCTTGTCTAATACCTGACACTTCAGTTGGACAAACATCTTCTGATAGCTGGATCCATAGGAGCAAACCTTTCTGGATGCCATATCAGAGTGAGTAGGTTTTCTCTGGAAAAAGCTAATAATTTTTTGAAAATTATTTATGAATGATTCCTAGAATTATTCTGTGCAGCTGCTCCATTTCTCATTGCTGGGGTTGTCCCCACTGGGGAGGGCAACCTGTGAGCTCCAGCTTGACCAGTTGTTCCTCAGAACCTGCCCAGGGGTTTCATCTGGGGAAGGGCTGATCTGAGACCAGTTCCGTAAATGTTGTGCTTGAGTCAGCTCCTGGCTCAGTGGTTATCAGAAGCCTGAAGAGATTTTCCTGAAGAAGCTGAAATAAATGAGGTATGTTAGCTTGTTTTACAAGAAGTCCACCCTGCTTTTGCTGAACTAATTACCCTGCAGTCTTATTGCTGGTTATGCTTTTCTAATGCATTGTGAAATCTGCTGAATCTGGAGGCAGAGCAATTATGACACCTCAGATTCATTTGTGATTACATAGTTTGTCACTGTGTAAGCAGTGGCTGTTCTCACAGCTCACATTGCATCAGAGAAACTCAGAGAAATTTATGAACACTCAGAACAGCTGGAAGACTATATCAATTACTAATAAGATACATTCTTATTTGAACATTATATGCTGTCTTTTCTTCTCAGAATGTTTTCCAATATACGAACACTTCTACAACTTCATTCTATGTGGCACTATATACAGTATATGAGCAATCTAATAGGGTTTAGGGTAGGAAGCAAAACTGTTGTTGCTAGAAAAAAATGACAGAAACCACTCTGAGATGCAAAAAATAAATACTCAGTTAGAATTTGGCTAGGATATGGAAGCTAAAATCTGTACACTCTTGGAAATGAAATAATGCCATTTTTAATGACTGCAGTGTCAAAGGTGTTCCCTTACAACTGTTTAAACACAACTCCTATTAGCACCAGTCTGGATTTTATGTTAACACAAGGTCAGAGAGATGAGTCATGCACAGTGCAGTAATAGCGGATCACTGAACCCACACCTGGGTGAGTGTCCTCTCCACTCGCTGGGCATTAATGGTGTGTGACCGCTCTGCCTAAGGTGGCACAACTGCAGCACTCAGCAGGGACAGGATGGGTTTTCTCTCTGTCCGCAGCAGAGAGCATGCACTCCCGTCCTGGGTCACACAAAGAATGGGCAAACGTGCAGAGGAAGGGCAAAATTTAGGTAGGGACAGGCATGACATTGCTCTATTCATGCTTGGGCTCTGTGCAGTAGATAAGGGTTTTGGAAATGGCAGAATCGCTGATGCAGGGGTTTGGCACACGTGAGAGAAGGCAGCCATCCTGGCACCCTGCAAATGCCAGAAATGTTGGTGCTGAGGCAGGGGCTATTTGGTACCTGCGTGAGGGCATGTGCCAAAGAACCTGCTGGTTAATGGTAGGATGATTGAGGCAGAAAGAGGCTGAGTATTTTTGAGTAGTTGTGCCACTAGCTGGTAAGAGAGAGGATATTTTACAGGCAGAGAACTGAGACAGAGATGAGGTGACTAAATTAAACCCAAACGTGTGAGACATCTAAGAAATTAACTAACATCCCCATATTCCCTGCCCAGGTTCTTAAAGCAGACAGTGTTACATGTTCCACTTTTTATCTCTGCCTCTGTGAGAGGCTGTCCCTGTCAAACAGCGTGCACTGTTTTGCATACTAAAAAAATACTGTGCATGATGAAAGGCTCAAAGCCAATAGCTGTAGCAGCCTTAATTAAAAATGCAATTAAAACCCTAGAATGAGTTACTGTTAGCCAAAGGGGCTAGGAGAAACCAGAAGGCTGGTCTGGATGGGTTTTTTCCCCCTAACATATTGAAGTGGGAATGGAGCTAGAGAGATAACATGGCAATTAAAAATGAGAAATGGATGAAATTAATGATGAAAATGGCTGGTGGAGGCTGAACTCTTTAACTTTTTCTTTTTTTTTTTTTAATCTGTGTATAGTATGTTAAATAAAGAAAAGAAGTTTGAATAATCAAGACGTCAGAATGATGCTGTAAAATTATTTGCTAATTAAGAACACAGAAAAAATAAATGGAAAATGTAAAATATATGATGAAATGGCTCCAGTAGTACCTATCTCTAAGGAGCTAGAGGAATTGTGGTGTGTGAATGGATTTGATGGGGTGCTGCAGGGGGTTTGCTTCATCTGAGTTTATGTACCTAATGGCAGTGCAAAGTTACAAGACTCACCCCTCTGTAGTCATGGTGAGGGAGTCACTTCCAACAGCACAACACTCCATGGAGAGACCAGAACAAATAAAGTGTTTTCCATCAGGGATAGATATGATGAAACCTGATGATGATAATGCTACTGCTTCACTCAGCTTATTAGAGTGTTCTTATTACCAGGACTTTAGAGCCTTACTGATATTGAGTTCACACTGGCTCTGTATTCCCTTAACTCCATCAGCTTCCAAAGGAAAAAACGAAGGAAACTCTAAGGCAGAAATGAGGCATCTTCAAAGGGCAAAGCTGCCACTTCAGTTACTTGTACCAGCACTAAGCTCAGAAGGGTAAACTTCAAAGGGAGTGAAGCCTCTTTTCTTCAGCAGCTGGATGAAGCAAACATAACACATATCAGCACAGATACAGTTTTTCTGACTCCAGAGCTAAGAAAACATCTTTCATGCATCTAAAGACTTAGAAATCAAAATTGATTCTCCCTCAATTTCATCCCTGTACTTTAATCCTTTAATCAGAAAAGATCCCTGGCAAGAATCTTTGTTAACAAGAACCAGCAGTGAACTGTAGAGTTGGTATACCTGAAAAAGCTGCTGAAATTGCTAAAGTAGCCAGCGGCAGGACAAGACAGGAAGATATCCAGAGATCAGTAGTTCATCTTTCCACTGCGTACCAGCCTTGCCTTCTGCTGAAGATTTATGCATCTTTGATCACTTGCATCTGCTGCCTGGGCTCTGAAAGCAGTGTGGAGTGACTGTGCACAGGGTAGTCTGGAGGGAACATTCCAGTTGTCACATAAGGAAAGCAGTGATGTGCTGGTGTGAAAAGAGAGAAAACAGCTCTGACAAGCAGACCATTATGAATTATTAAAATGCTACCTACGCCAGCTGCTGGAGTCCTGTATCCAGCATTAGTACACCATGCGCTACAAACAGGTGGCACCAGGGAGTTTAAGAAAGCAAGGGAAAAGCTATTTTGCATATAGTAGCTTTTTTCCTACAAGCTGCTAATTAAAAACAGACATATAAAAAAAAACCAAACCCAACCCCACAAAACAAAGTGTTTTGCTGCCCTGCCCCTCCTGAGCAGTCTGACTGGGACAGAGCTGTCTGCATGCTGCCATTTCCAGCAGGACATTGTGTCCACCTTTCCAGCTCCACATAAACATCCCAGAGAGGACAGAGAGATGGCAGCGCACTGGCAGCATGTTTCACTCACCATTTTGAGCTGGAATAAGGGTAGAGGTCTCAAACTCCCAGTTCAGTCTGGAAACAGGCATAGAACCTCATCACGCTCCATCTCAGAGACCAGCAAAAGCCATCAGTGGGTAAGACGTGACAGCAGAAGACCCCAAGCCACTAAATGGACAAATGATCTATTTTAATTTGTGCTTCCAGGGCTCGCTCCCACTGGTCTCCACCCTGCCCATCAAATCAGTTGGAATAAGGCTAGGTTCATCAAATTCCAGTGGCTTCCCCTGGATGATTCCTCTCAATGCATGTGTGCAGAGGAAGGCAGGAGAAGCTTGAGTGGCATTTTTAACAGCTTTAGCCTGCGGCAGCCATCAATGGCACTTTTTTTCCTCAGCCTGTTTGCAGTCTTGAACTCCAGTGCATCCCATTTGTTATTTTACAGTCAGCATTTTGGTATTTAGTCAGAAGGGAAGACCTACTGCAGGCAAATGAAAGATGAGCAAAATATTTCCATCCAATTCTGCCATGGACACTGGCTGGTCACCTACAGGTTTCTTGTTCAGAAACCCTGGGGATAAATTTGCATGAAACTGTAAAAATGCACACTGAGAAAGCAAGCTGTGCACAAATTGGGAAAAGCAAGGACCACAGCAGAAGGATAAACTTGAATCTCTTGGTCAGTTTTGTTTGAATACTTTGTGCTTCTCTAGATAGGTCCGCACAGTGTTTCATTAGCTCCTGTGACCTGGTCTCAGTGTGATTCCTTTGACTTTACTTATTCTCTCTTCCGTCAGCAGAAGATATGGGAAAAAAAGACGTAGTTTCTACCTCCACTGGGTGTGGAATGCATAACTCTCTGCTCTAATGAGGATGTTGTTCCTTGATGTACTCTCTCTTCCATGTCCTCTGTGTTCAGACCTGTTCTTTTAATGATCATCTGCAACAACCTCTGAGATTCAAAGGAATCCCCCACTCAACTTTCCCCATTTGTTTGTCACTATTGAGAGTTTTATGAAAAAATACAGCTAACTAATATTCCTTGGCGTGTTCCCGTGTGGTTTTCTGAGAGATGTTAGAGTGGATATACTCCTGCAATGTTGCATGAGAGGTCGATACATCCCCAAGACTTCTACCTTCTGTAAGTAAAAATCAGCAGCACTAAACTCATGCATAGGTCCATCACCTGCAGCTCTCATTCTGCCATCAGGAGTAGGTAGCATTGAAGCATACAAAAATAAAATTCCACATAAAATTTATGGTATTAATCTGTGCTTTGTTTTAGCCCCACTTAATAGGCTCTTAGTGCATGTTATAACCTTTAGTGTTTTACCAGTGATGACTATTATAAAGGAATCAGATATACTGGTATGCTCAGGTTCTTTTACCAGTGACACAAAACAAATGAGAAAATTTTAAGAAGAGCTTCTGATGGCTTTGAATTGCCTGGTTATCACAAAATTATGGCCACAATGCATTAAAAAAATCCACTCCATAATCAGTGTGATTAAAATCTTATGTACCTCCTCCTGCTTCCCCCACGGAGTGGTCGTTTGTTAAATTGCCTCATAAGGCTCCTGCATCAGCTTCCCATTTCAGCCTGATTTCATGGTGTAATAGGGCTCTCATGGTCACTCTCTGTGCTTGCTTGCAGGTAGGTGTGTCAGCACTTGTCTAATAACTACTGTACTAACCAGCCAATTTCAATCAAAGCTTTGGAGGTCTCAGAGGTATTCTGGTCCTGTAAGATTTACAACAACGGAAAACTCTGTGGAGGCAGAATTTTCTGTACATGCTTTTCCTGAAAGAAATGTAAACACCATCCATGTTATTAGATGTAAGGGAATCCACACAGGAGCCAAATTAAGCTTTATTGGTCCTCCAGTTTGCCAGACAATTCATAAGTAACCCGATGATCCCACATGTACAGAATCATTGCAAAATAAGGAAAACAGGGACCTCTGGGGGGCTTCGAAACAAACCAACTGGATAAATGATACTATGTCATACCTGCTAAACATCTGTCTAACCTGTTAAAGATTTCCAGCTCTGAGGTCTCCCCAGGCAGTTATATGAGCAGACAGCTTTATTCTGCACCGCCTTATACTGTGGCTGAAACTTTGTAATACATTAGTGAAGCTCTTTAAAATGTGGTTCGAAGCCTGCAGTTCGTGGCTGTGTTTGCATTTCAATTTAGAGCAGTCTAGGTAAGGGAAGGAAGGTAAAACAATGCTGCAGCATTGATTTCTCTCAGGGACGTGACAGTTGCATAAAGGGCTCTGCTAATTATAGCCACCAGCTATCAACAGACTCCACAAAAGCCACAGCAGCACTGCAGCTATTTGGTGCCTGCCACAGTGCATAGCTCTGCAAGCTGAAAGCATCTGTCACACTTTAGAATTGATTTCCAAAGGTAATGACCCAGCAGACCCCTGCAATAAAACAAGGGTGGACTTGACTCTGAAAGGTCCTTCTGATGGTGATTTGCTGCCAGAGCACTTTCCTGCAGCACACCTGGTTTTTAATTGATGGGACTTCTCAGAGGTGGATCCATTATACATGACTCACTCAGCTTCAGGACTTTAATCTCAGAGAGGTTACTAACAAAACTCCCTTAGATTTATTCTGGAAACAATATGGACCATCCTTGAGACAAGAAAGTGCAGTATTTAGGCAGAAATATGCAGTTCAAATTTATCCATTCCTAAAAGACTCAAGAGTGTCATTGCTTCTCAAAACACCAGTAACTATTTTCCTTGTTAAATGGAATGGATCAGTCTGGGTAAAAATTACTGTCTTCATGCAGATTTTTCACTGCCTAAACGTATGGCTACATTTGGAGGGATATGTGATAATTTTATACACAGTTAAAAGCAGTGCTTTGAGGAGGATTAGGAAATGCCATCCTCTCTCCCTTCTCCGGCTTGAGGGAATCCCAACTGCTTGCTCTTTTGCTTCTTTCCCAGCTGACACCAAACTTCTGCTCACTGCCCATCTGGGTCCCTAGGCTCTGTTTATGTACACTGTAAGGTTTGGGGAAAGAGGTAGCTGAAGCAATATCCAGGAAAAACAATCAAAACAACTTTCCTTGACCAGACCTTAGCTGTTTGCCTCTCCCAGCCTTTCCCTAGGAGTAAAAATTTTAGTGTGCAATTTTCTTTGGTGAAAATCCTTGGTTCTGTTTTCAGCATCTTAAAAGTCTAAAAGCTGCTGCAGTTTGGCAGCAGCTCCCTTTACTCTCTCTGCTGCAGGAGGGCCATGCTGGTTTTTATCGGGTTTGGCTGTCATTGGCTTATCAGTGCAAGAGGGTAATTCCTCAAAAGAGTGAGATAACTTCATAGAACAAGGCAGCGATGCAATTCATACCCTCCTCTCCCTAAGCCTGCCTTCTTGCCAAAAGATGACAAAATATTTAAGCATAACGTAACTTTTTCATTGTTTGTGGCGTTTGGAGTTGAAACTCTAAGCAATAATTATGCTAATGAGAGATAAAGTATGTTCTTGGCAGCTGAACACTTTTTTGTTGGCATTGTCATTGATTTGTTTATTTGTTGCTTTCTTTTCATCATTGCTGGCTCTTATTTGTATGCAGTAAGTGCCATTTACAGCTGTCCTTGAGAAAACTGCTGCAGCTTCAAAAACCTGTTTTTCCTTTTTTTTTTTTTTTCTTCTTATTTCAAAAGTAACAGCTTTTTGACTTTTCAGGCCTTTGACAACTACATGCCATGGAGCTTTTCCCTGAAAAGGGTAATGACTTTCTCACCAGAGCAGTACAGCAGAGCACCAGGGGAATAAATGTGGGGACTTGCCATTACAACAGATAGGAGAGAAATGAAGTGCCCATCCACAGGGGCCTCAGTATTGGGTTGAACGATCACATTCCCATTTCAGTTCTTGATTGCACAATGAGCAGGATGGAATGGAGTAGATTCAGGGGAATCTGCAAAGGAAAAAAAGCAAATACTCAGCCAGTGCTTGCTGCTGGGAAGAGTTTGCTGCTCTTCAGCTTACACATTTTGAGCATAAGGAGCAGCTCTATCTAAACAAAGCCATTTTCATAGGGAAATCCCTTGAAAAACTGGTGATTCAATTCTGTTTCCCTCCAAAGATGGGTCTTTACTGAGCTGGACACAGGGAGAGATGAGCTGAGGTGGGAAGGCAGGAAAGGAGAGGCTGCTGGGCAGTTTCACAGTGCCCCCCTCGGTGTGGTGAGCAGCGGTCACTGCTGCGAATGCTGGCAGCAGAAAGGCTGAAGTCCTCAGGGCTTCTGCCCTGCTGGGTTTGGGGCTGTGTGTAGATGTGCTCTGCCTGCAGGGGAGTCCCACCTACACATGGAGGACCTTTAGCTTCCCAGTGTACCATGAGGAATGGAAGCATCAGTTCAGCTGCAATGGAAGGATGCCTCAGTTCACTTAAGCACATTGATGTGGTCTGCATGAGCCAGAAAAGCCCTAGCTGTGAGAGCAGTGTCTGTGACATGGGTCAGGACTGGGAGTCTTCAAACAGAACCTTTAAAATGGATATGAGGCTGATTTCCCAGTTTCCCCTGTCACACCTGTGGTGTGGCACACAGCAGGTTTTTGGCATTTCATAGTAAGATACAACTGATTCTGTCCAGTGACTGAGTTATCCTGTGACACTTGTTTGAAATAATGTAAATAGAAAGTGAATTCTATGCTTGAATTTAAAACTCCTCATGTGTGTGTAGCTCTTAGAAATAAAGAGCAAAGCACAGAATGTCTGCTGGATCTACTGTCCCTGCACTGTGTCTCTAGCATGCAATAACTGACATTATTTTCTTCTTTTACTCTTTGGAGATATTGCTTGAAAAATCTAGTACTTACCAGATCAGTGAATCAGTAGATGCTCTGTTTCTCCTTGTACTAGATCTGCGTTAAGCACAGCAAGAAAAAACAGCCTCTCAGAGCATGGATGTTCATGATTGTTAACACACAAAACATATATCAAAGCTATATGTTCCAGCACTTTGTGTTCCACATCACCATTTCTCCACCCTTGTGTATACTTTGTGAACAGTCGAGTTTTCGGTTTTTAATAAAGGGGAGAGATGATTTCCAAAATTACAGAATCATCTGTAATTGAAAGAGCTACAGACTGACCAAAATAAACCTTGTTGCCTGCTTGGGATTATATCAGAAGCATCTTTCTGGCACTCAGCAGGCATGCCTGAGAGCTGCCCTGCTGCATTGCGAGCAGCTGCTGATGACAATCCCACCACCCCAGCATGGCTTCTGCTGACACAGCCCCACTGTCTCTAATTCTGCTCCTTGACAGAGGATCAGACTTACCCAGGGCACACTGCTGCAGGGAAAACAATGCAGTACAGACATAAAATAAAAAAAAACCAAAACAGGAATCACACAAGTACGCATAAGAACAGACACTTGGTGCTGACTGACGTCAAGGCAAGCACAAGTCACTGGAGATTAGGGATGTACTCCCTGACAGATGCTTTTCCTGCTTCTGTGTCTTGGCTCTGATTATTTCCTTCCTTCCTGCTTTACTCAGTAGTTAAAGCATGTAACACACAACGTGGTTATACTGTGCAACACACCTGTAACGCTCCAAACATGGAAACCGAAACAAAATAGAGATCAAGGGGAGAGTTCACCAGCTTCATAACACAGAGTATCACATGTATGAGAGAGGACATTTCCATAGGGCTTGGGGTGAGCCACTGATGTATCCCAATTCATTCCTTGATGCCCAGGTAAGCAGAAAGGAAAGAAGGAGTTAAGAAGCTGCTGCCATGGCAGTATCTGTTTGCTGCTAACACCCCAGCCCAGGTAATCATTTACACCCATGTTCAGTGTTTGTAAAACTCTCCCCAGTTTGCACTTCAAATTAATTTTGTACTCATAAAGAGTGACCAGATGAAAGCTCAGGACCAATGCTTTTCTACCTGCTTCCATGTGTCATCCTTGAGTAGCCTCATGCTTCAGAAGACTCAGGATTTTTCTTTTCAGCTGGCTGCAAGATGTAGCTTTTGTGTTCAGCTATAGGTTACTCAAAAGGACTGATGCCCCCTGTGCCTGCCTTCTGAATCCTAAAGGAAACTGAACGAGCCCACCATCTGTGAGATATCAGGATTTACATTTCCTTAAATGTATGCCTTGAAATATATCCCAATTCCAGAACAAGAAGGTTACTATAGTTCCTTGAACATAAATGAGGGCGTTACATCACTTTTAGAAAAGCAAAGAAGAAAACAGTGATGTGGGACTCTGTCCCAAAGTCTGAATTAATTTTTAGTTTGTTGCTGGAGGAACATTTGGACGTTTGATTTTGCTGCACTAGGGAGTTTTCTTTGCATTTCAAGAGTCTGAAAATTGATTTTCCATAACCAGGTAGCACAATATCTCAAAGATCTAGGAAGTAGTATACCACGTTTCTTGAATGTATTAATAGCTATGTTTTTTTATTAGCCTAGGAGAAGGATAAGGGGGAGGCAGGTGGCAGTCACTCCAAAAATAGTCTTCCTATCGTGGAAAATACCAAGCAATTTAAAAGATGCTGACCGTAGCAAGATTTTTGCAAGTGCTGCCGACTTCCAGGGATATAATTCACACTCAGGTAGATGAAGCTGCACTTGATTTGTGCGAAATGATTAAGGGCAAAATAAGGCAAGGTAAAATGATCTCAGAAGAGCTGAGGTTAAGTCCAGCAAGTGTTATCTGCAGTGTGGAGAAACTGCCTGAAAGATGCCTCCTGCTCCAGGTGGCCAGGATTGAGCACCTCTGGGAGCAAAGCCAGGGCACTCACTTTTGGGCCACTCTGTTCCTCGCTGCCCGATCTCTTCCTGTGCATGGCCGCCCAGTGAGGCACAAGTACAAAGCCAGCAGAATGTCACTCCTCAGGCACCTGTCTGCATTTTCACATCCTATTTGTCCACACTTAAATCTGCAAGGTTTGGATGTTCATTAGTTGACAGGGTTTATAAGTGGTACTTCTTCAATTTTTGCTTATTCTATCTTCGCCTGTTGTTTTTCTTCATATAGCTGAGCGTTCAGTCTGTATTTTCTTTATTTTTAGGATACCTCGTGTCCGTTCCCTCTGGCTTCCTTTAAGCAGCCCAGACAACATCCATATTCTAAGTCCAAATGTCATCTGAAAATTTGGGACTCATCACAGAAATTAAGTCTCTGGTTTATACAGGTTATTGAATTTCTGTATGTGATAAAATGCCTAGTTGAAATATGACTCAGAATTAGAGCTGAGAGAGAAAGAGATGGTCAGTTTTACCTCACAGAGGATTTAGATGTTTCAAAATCTGGTTTTCCTCCAGTTCCAGTATTTCTAGTATTCTAGAAATTTCCACATTTCTAGAAAAATATTCCAGATTTCCAAAGTTTGTATTTCTAAAGTTTGTATAAACTGGAAGGGAACAGTCTACACTCAGGTGGACCAGGAGCCCAGGAGGCCAAAGTGCCACTGTCCTGCCAGTGCCTGGAGGAACCCAAACTTCTGGATCCCTGACAGCCATGTGGGAAGTGAAAATATAGTTTGTGTGTATGGCAGGTGGGAGACAAATACTGTCAGAGGGACAAGTGGCTTCTAAACAGAAATTCAGACTCTAGTCAGGTTGTGCACAGAAATTTGTACGTGATATTGATCAAAGAGCTGCTGTGGCTGCTGAGATTATTTTGAATATACAATACATTGCAGTGTATTTCAGCAGATTTGGAGCTTCATGATTGCAGAGTCCTTTCATATTCAGTACGATCTCATTCTTAATTTGGTTAGTGAAATCAGATTGATTTTACAGTGCATATAGATGAAGTTATGTCTGTCTCATTTTTAAGTACTGTAATGGATGTGAACATTAAAAGATTAGCTTGCAAAGAGTACATAGTGTAACATGGAGAAGAATATAATCAAAGGACAGAACCCCCTTCCTTGTGATTTGGCTAAAAACAAGTTGGATTCTGATGTTCATCTAGTTTGAATGACGCATACCTAAGGCATTCATTCCTGTACCTGTGGTTCATTTACTAATACGATTTTATATAATCTTGACACCTTTAAATTGTATTTATGTACTTTCGAAACATCTTAGCTCTTGGTGCATGATGACCCAGTTACTTTCTTGGCAGCTGGATTTAACCATGTCAGAAAACAACAGACCACTACAGAACTCCCACTATTGAACTTTGCCAGTTAAAGGTCTCTCCTAATTTTTCCCATTCTACAGAAATCAGAATTGAAGCACAGTTTACTTGGCATCCTCTCAGGCATTTCTGTGCCAGGTGCAAATTTTCTCTATACATAACAGCACATGGTCTTTACCGGTACATTCATTTACACCTTATAGCTGACCAAAAGTGACACTATGTACAAAAATGTCACATATTCATTGTGTTATCTTTTTGCTCCGACTACCCTGGACATGCCCTTTGCATTCACAGCAGGCCTTGTAAATATGTGCATTGGTTTTATAAGTATCCCAGTAACCTCCAGAGTATTGTAGGTATGATTTGGACAGTGTGCTAGGATCATGCTTGGCAATTATTTTGAGTTGGTTTCAGCCTTGCAGAAATGAGGACAGACTAATTAGACTTGGACTCTTCAGCTGAAAAGAAGAGACAGCTGAGAGAAGAGATAATAGAGGTTTATAATGATAACTGAAGTAAACAGGGAACAATTACTCAATCTTCCACCCACTATGAGAATTAGAAGGCACCCCAATTATCAGCAGCAGGATTAAAACAATGAGAAAGAAATGCCTTTTCCCCTAACATCTAATTAAACTGTGAAACTAACTGCTCATGGAGGTTGCAGAGGCTAAACTTACAAATGAATTAAAAAAGGGATCAGGCAAATTCATGTAAGCATGAACGTCCACCAGTGGTGAGGGAATGTGACAGTCTGAATACAACCTTTGACTCTGGAAGCCCCTTGAAAAAAGACGGTAGCTGGGAAGGTACTACTTTGCATTTGTCCTGCTTCTTATGCTCTCTCATAAGGACCTGTTTCTGGCCACAGCTGGAGGCAAGATGCTGGGTGGATCTTTCAACTCACACTGTATAGATGTTTTATGTTTCCATTACAGACTTCACTGGGCTGCCATAGCATTATTTCAGGCATCCATATCATGAGAAATACAGTAACAGAAGAGCTGTGAGAGATGCTGAGCTCCATGGGATGATGAGGAGAAAGTGGATGAGTCCATCACGCCTTCAGCAGTACAACTGCCCTGAGCTGGGTACCAGGGTGCCCAGTCTGTGGCCCAAGGACAGTACATCTGGGTACTGGACTACTTCTGCACAGCAAGGTCACTGCACTAGAACGTGCATTCAAGTGTCCACCATGATAGGACAGTCACCATGGCAGGACAGTCACCACAACCTCCTTCAGGCCAAGAGCAGGATGGGTTCTGTGGCCTCAGCCAGCACCATAACGTGGAGAACCACATGCACATGTACCCTCTTGGGGACTTTTATTACAATAGAAGACCACAAAAGCAAATTAGAGAATTGATCTTGTGGTGGAGAACGATATGACTGAGACATTGGGTGCACTGCAGTTACTGCCTCAGTCCTTAATTTTCAAACTCTTTTGCAGTTTTCTGCTGCTCCAAGTTTTGGCATGTTATGAACTGGAAAAGTCACATATACACGCACAAAGGCACATGCAATACATCTGCTTTCTTCTCCAAGATCACCAGCCGGGAGGAAACAGGAACTCTTTATCCAGTGTTACTGCTTTGTACCTTTTGCTGCTTGCAACCTTTTCCCCTTCTGAGAAGTGTAGCCACAGGGCACAGTCCTCCATTCAGTAGAGTTAAAGTTGTGAGATAATCAAGATTATGATCTCGCTTGAAAATAAAATTGATTTCATTAAAGGAATGGAAGAATCTCTCTAGATAAAACAAAAACCTATTTCAGATATCATATAGTAATAAAAAACCAAAAAAACTTCTAAGCCATGGAAATCATCGAGGAATCAAAACATACAAATTTCAAATATGGGACACATTACCTCACCAAAGTGATGGCAAGTGTCCTTTTAGGAGCTCACAAATCAGAGAGAAGAATAATCTGAAAGACATGAAACTGAATCAATATACTTTCTACTTTCCTCCTGAATGAAGATTGCTTTCACTCTAGTTTTCTCTTTAAAAAAAAAAAAAAAGGGGGGAAAATGACAAAACAAAAACTTCAAGAAATAATATAGTTGCTTTTCATCACAGTTCTTTCACAGTTGATTTCAGGTTGTGATTTGCCTGGAATTGCTTCTTGAACAGTCCTTTGGCTTCCTATCTGCTAGTCCAGGTTGAATGAAAGGCGCAGTTGCTGCTGGTAAAATAAGCTTTCTCTTTTGAAAGTGTGCCAACTTGTGCTCTCTGCCATCAGCAGATGAGCCAAATCATTCTTCTGAGGAAATACGAATTTCCAGACAACTCCGCTATTTGAAGCCTCAGCATAATAATACCAAGACCAAAAAAAAGAAGTGCAAAAGAGAAAAGAATCTCTTCTGTAGCACCCACAAAGACAAAACAAAGAGATAACAATTATATCATCATCCACGTAATTTAAACTGATGTGAAGAAAGAATGCAAGAGGCTTTCAGGAAATTTCAAAATCACTAGTGCTACAGCTTAAATATACAGAAACAGTTTACCTATTGATCCAGTGTAATTCTATCAATATATAGATTGCAGATGATACAACCTTCTGTGTGACAATCCTGTGTTTCCACCAAAAAGATCAGTTTAGAGAGCCAGACTGTGCTGGCTCTGCCCACCTTCTGCCATTTGTTTCCCCGGAGAAGCTCCAGCCCAGCTTGCTGCTTGTGGAAATGGCCCAAGCCGGATGGGAACAAAAGCATCTCCACGGGAGCAGGCATGGCAGGTGAGGCTGCAGGACCACTCTCTGGAGCAGGCTGCGGAGGGCTGGGTGTGATTCCACCCTCAGTGGAATGTTTGGCCTCTTTGCCAGAGTGCTGCCCGTGCAGCGGGCCTGGGAGAGCAAGGCATATCCCCAAACCTCCTACAAGTCCTAAACAAACTTTCCTTTCGCTAAAGACCCAGATGTTTTATGGAAGCAACCGAGAGGCAAATGCCTTTAATTCTCCATTGCTATCCTCCAGCAGCAGGCAGTCCCCTCGGGGCTGGAGGGGCAATCCCAGATTAAAAGCCTGGCAGGCAGCTGCTGGGTGGCCATGTACGAGCACCCAGAGGCAGCTATGTGTGTCTGCACCTCAGCTGCTGTGCTGGTGGCAGAGATTAATCATCAGGCTGGTTTTCTTCCGCTGAAAAAGGTGTCCTTTCCCTTTTGTTTTGTCTTGTTGAGGCACCATTTAATTTAATTTAATTTAATTTAATTTCATTTCATTTCATTTCATTTCATTTCATTTCATTTCATTTCAGTTCATCAAGGAATATGAAAAAACTGTCTTGGAGCCTATGGCATCAAGTGAGGGAGGAAAACCACCCCTGGCCAAAAAGTCCTAATTAAAACTCTACACAGATATAGGAATAGAAAGACGTGTTTCGATCTTAATAGTGTCGTTTGGGAAAAGTTTTATCCTGGTCATTTTGGAAGCTTTCTAGCTGCCCCTTTCTGAGCAGAGCTGAAAAAAGCTCAGGACAGTATGGATCACACAGCAGTGCTCGTGTTGTCTGCCAGCCTGCCAGGCAGGAGTTGTTTTCCAATTCATATATTGTATACAGTGTGCTCCTGTGTTTCCACAAAACCTGGAGCATTTTGTCAGTAAAGCCTTATTTCATGACAAAGTCAGCTCTACGACAAGAAAAGACAGATCTTGGAGTGTAGCAGCCTGGGAGAGGCTGAGCCATATCCATGCATGGGGCTGATCCACCAGCAAGGGCTGTGAAGGACAGGAAGCCTGTACCAGTGCAGTCCAGTGCAGTGTTACTGGGAAAAAAGCTGCTGGCAGGATAAGCGGAAGAATAGAGACAGGATCAGCAGTTAGCTTGGTCCACCTTTCTTGGCTCTGGCAAGCAGATCCTTGATCTGCATTCAGATTCTTGGCAAACCTCATGGTTCATGAGGATTTGCTACAGAAGTCCTTGCAAAAGCATGATGCTGTAAGGTTTATGGATGGCTGCTTTTACGATGTAGTACTGACGTACTTCATTGCAGAGAGAAAAATCACCATAAACTTGCAGAGTTATGTACTTGCCCAGGAAACTCTTCAGACAGAGGGAACTTTGTCAGACATTTCCTGTAGCAGCTGCCTGCAGAAAGTGTAACAAAAAGATAAAACCCATGTCATGCCTCACCTGGCAAATTCAGAAGCCCTCTGATCTAAGTCTGAGGGTGACAGCATAAACCAGTAGTTCCAGTTCACTGTGGTTTGCACACTCCAGAGGCTTTTCTAATAGCAAATCTATTTGAACTTTGCTTAGCCAGAAGCACTAGATGAGAACTGGTTGTATATTTCAGGCTGGAAACACATGCCTGGGTCTGTCAGCATACCTGACCCAACTGAACGTGGGGTTATTAGTCAGGGAGAGATGTTGGGATGACACAGATTCAGACTGCTGTGTATTTTTACAAATAATCAGTGGAAAGCAGAGATGTAAAGCTTATTTTACAAGATAACAGCAGCTAAGGCTACAAAGGCAATGACATCCTCAGAAGTTATTTTTTCCCGTTGCTGCAGGTAACATGCAGGATCTGGGGCTATTTGCCCTGAAGATTTACAACCAGGACCTAAGGCTGTCATCTGCACTGAGAGGGGTTAGCTTGAGTGGAATACAGAATAAATGAGCTAGTAGGAAGAAACAAAAAGGCATAAAGAATAGAGAGGGGAGAAATTTCAGAGTGGTTGAGCAAGGCTTATGACACTTCAATGAGAATAATCCTTTCTCAGACCACAAAAACATTTAGGGAGGAAATGTAGCAATAAGCCTCAGAGAGGCACTGAAGAGAGATTGTAAATTCAATTCCAAATGTTTGAGAGGTTGTTCAGTGGACTAATATTAAGTGGGATTATATGTGTAATGGCATGTAATACAGCTTTTAAGTAATTAGGCAAGCATTATATGAACTGACAATGGTGATCTGTAGCTGTGGACCTTAATAAATTTATGAGCGTTTATTACTAAATTTCATTTATTGCCATCATAGGAAATCCTCACATGTGAGAACTTTACATGAATTGAGATAATTGATCGTCCAGGGAGATGTCTAAATGCATTTAAAGGAAACTTTCAAATACCAATTTCAAATTAACAAGAAAAAAAAATATGTTAAAACCATTCAGGGAATATTATTGTTAGCAAGACAATGTTGAGCCCCTTAGGCAAGAAATGATCCATGATATAAGATATTTGATCTTGACTGCGAGAGAAGAAAAGTTTTAAATCAGCCCTCCCAGTAGAGATCCTCTCCCCGAAGACTCAACAGTCCCCATGAACAACACTGAAATTAATTCACCAGAGGTCTAAGTACCACCTTAGGCTCTGGTTGCTCATGTGCCCTAATTGCAGCCTCACGTTCAGCAAGTTCCTGCTGTGCTCTAAATCCAGGGAAAAACCCATGAGGTTTTCTTGAGCATGAGGGTTGCTTGGGCTGGAAGGTGGCTCCAGGGCCGTCTAGCCCAGCATCTGCTCAGCTTTCCCCGAGGAGAAGTGATACAGAGGGATGAGAACATGAGTGTTTTGTGCCCTCTGGCTGAGATGGGGGGAACACAGGGTCACGTCCCTTCCCTGCATGACCGACCGTAAGCCACTTGTGGGTTTGGTGTAGAGTTGCCAATGGCCACAGCTGAGCCCCAGGAGTGGTGAGGGAAGGAAGGAGGGAGAGAAGGAAAGAAGAAGGTGTCAGAAAAATGACAAAAGGTAGAGAAAGGGAAGGTGTAAGGCATAAGAGAAAGAGCGAAAAAAGAAAGGTTCTTACACATGGAATAGGGAGGATCAGAAATAAAGAACTAAGAAATCAATCAAAGAGAAAATGTACTTGAGGAAAGGAGAAAGGACAGCAAAAATTAAGAAATAGAAACAGGAAATCAAGGACAGAAGTTGGGGCTGCAAAAACTATTACAGAAGTCCAGTGCTAGATCTCACTGAGCCTAAACTGGGTCTTTTTATGTTCGAATAAGATTTTTGGTGGATTTTGTGGATTTTCATAGTAGTCCAAAGAGCTCCTCTTTCTGTAGAATTTCAATTGTACAAGAGTAGATAATGTCGAAACAGATATGGAAAACTAAAGGAAGATAAGATTAAAAGACTGCAGGTTATACAGGGGGCACAATGAATTACATATTGGTGAAACCAGCCCTGGACTAAGGTCCTGAGCAAGTACGAAAGAAATCAAATCATGTAGTCTGGAGCCACATAACTCAGCTGGGACCTAAATGACACCAGTCCAGGCAGGATCCAGGGAGAGACAGTGACAGCTTCCCAGCTGAATCTCCATCTCTTTCTTTCTCTACTAACCTCATCCATCTTTACAACTTCCAAACCCTAAATATTGTCCCTTATTCATTCCTAGGTCTTAGCATATCAGTTTGCCTGGCCTTTTTTTCAGGTATTTTTATTTGAAAGCCTTAAAATATATGTATAGTCCATAACCTTGACTGCTTGGTAAATGAATTTGTTAGAAACCTTTCCGTAAATTAAACTGCTTAACGATGTGAGATAGTTTTCCATAGGACAGTGCTGAAATAGGCAATCAGATCCAAGAAGCAGTGCTGGTTTTTACTGCGGCAGAAGCACTGTCAAAACCCTGAAGAAAGCATCTGGCAAATTAACAGAATATTAAATACAACCAAATAATATAAAGTCGAGAGACATCTCCTGTGTAGCCTTGATGGGAGTTTACTAAATGTGCTCTTATTTTAAAAGCAGATGGTGACCTTTGGAGCCTCTCTGCTGTACAAGTCTGGAGATGAGCTGGGAGATGAAATCAAAAGAGTTTTCATGGGAAAGGGCATCTGCAAAGAGCAAGGGGTGAGACAGCAGAGCTGTTTACACCTCCAGTACTTCAGAAACAGGCAGTAGGACACTGCCATTTTAAGCTTACATTTGTGCTTGGCCAAGATGTTCTTTTGGTGATACATTTCCAGTCAAAGAAGTGTGTGTGTGTCATTGGTCCTGCATCATCAGGGTGCAAGCACAGGTCCATCTCCACTAAACCACACGTGGAACACACAGGCAGTGGGAAAGCAAGTGGGGGGAAGGAGAAATCAGAGTCTGTCGTGATCGTCAATCGTGATGACTGTCCCTCTGTACTCTCACTGGTGAGGATACACCTCGAGTATTCTGTCCAGCTGTGGGCCCCTCACTTCAAGAAAGACATTGAAGGGCAACAGAGCTAGCAAAGATTTTAGAGAATAAGTCATGAGGAGCAGCTGAGGGAATTGGGGTTGTTTAAGCTGGAGAAGGGGAGACCTTATCACTGTCTACAACTACCTGAAAGGAGGCTGTAGCCAGGTGGGGGTCGGTCTCTTCTCCCAGGCAACAAGTGACAGGACAAGAGGACATAATCTCAAGCTGCAGCAGAGGAGGTTTAGGCTGGACATCAGAAAGGAATTTTTCACTGAAAGGGTGTTTAGCCATTGGAAAGGGTTGCCCAGGGAGGTGGTGGAGTCACTGTCCCTGGAGGAGTTCCAGAAATGACTGGATGAGGCACTTAGTGCTATGGTTTAGTTGACATGGTGGTGTTCTGTCAAGGGTTGGACTCGATGATACTGGAGGTCTTTTCCAACCTTAACGATTCTATGATTCTATGATCTATCCTCTTTGTCTTTCCCTTTTCATCTATGTCCCTTTCTAATCATTAGCCTGTTAGAAAAAAAAAAAAGTATTTGAGTTGTCTATCATTTGCCCACTTGTGTTTGTGAAGTGTTGCAAGCCAGCAAAGTGATGTCTGAGCGCCACAGTGTGGGTTGAAATCTGCTCTGTACACTGGATCTGCTTCTCTGACATCTCTTTGAAGTGCAGATGTAAACATCCTTGGTCATGAGTCATTAAGAGCCCGAGAGGTTTTGAACAAAGGCTGGGCAGCTCAGTGAACCAGTACGCTTTTAATGAAACTGTGATTTAATAAAAAAATTCATTGGGCACATTGTTGACATATTTTCTCTCTTATGTCCATGTACCTGTTACAGAATGGAGATCTAGGACAAATAAGGATAGAAGAGTAAACTCTCACTGGAGAGTTACTAGCTTCAGCTCTACTTTTGAAATTAATATCTTGTCTTTCTTGCTTCAAAAGAACAGGAACACTGTGTCTTATGTCCTATCCCTGGTGACAAGATTTATGAAGCCTTTGATCAGATTTCTCAGCACACAAAACAGAGTCTGAGTCACTGAGATGTTCCTGTGGCAGCACCCTGGGAAGCTCAAAGGACTAACTTAGCAATATTACAATTCTCGTTACATACATGTCCCTCACCAAGCCCTAACCCACGGCAGCATGCCTTACTACTCTCCTGTCAGGATGCAGGTGGGGACCATGGACAAAGTGCTAAGGAGAGCAGGCTGGTTCCATCCCATTCCTTCTTGGGCTCCCGGCAGCACCTGGCACTACGTGTTCATCTCCCACTAGAAAATCAGCATGCATTATTTACATTCGGTTAAACTGAAAGCATCCCTATTCTTCTTTCCCCTTGCACCCTCTTTCTCATGTCTTGAAATTATAATAATCCCTTCTTACTGCTTTGTATCTGCTAGTCTGAAATCTTGTTTTCAGACTACACATACACACACTTGGGAACTCAAGCCCTGTAGAAATAAGAAGTCAGCTTTTATGAACTGATGTGCTTGTGGGAACATATGGTGGTGACTTTGAATCTCAGTATCAAAGAAGAGGGTTCTCCTGAGATTTCGTTTGGAGTTCTATAAATACTTCATGTTCTCATTTTAAAAAACCAAATTTTTGTGCATTTCAAACTGAAATGAAACTTCTGGAAATTTCAAAATGTCTCCCTTCTGAGAGAGAATCTAAGGTGAACGGTACACAATATATAGAATTAGTCCCAAGAGTTAATGCAGAGAATATGACGAGGAAAGAAGTTCATTCCTCTAGTATATATCAGATATCAAGGTAACAGTCCACACATCTTTTGCCAGAAAAGATCTTGTAGAGAGAAAGCTTAGCCTGTTAGAGAGAATCCCTGAACTATAGTATGTGACTCTTGCTATCCACTCAGTTTTCATCTGTATTCCCATCTAAATAATTTTGAAGAGCAGAGATGAACAAAAAAATAAATTCTGAGGAGCACAGGCAGATCCAGGACTAAAAAACTGATGCACTTTGCACTGAAGACATTCAAGAGTAAAAGCTGGATGAGCTCTGAGTATATCTCTAAGTCCTGTAATGAGTCATCAAATATTAAATCTCTTTTGTTGTAGGTAAATAAATTGCCTAAGAAATAAAAACATAGTTGGATGCTTTCAATACAGATTGGATCTTGAAAAAAGAACAAAAAGGCTTTTTCTTATAAAAAGGCATTTTCTTGTACAACTCTCAGGATGATTTTAAACGCAGGAGGAGCAGCACTGCAGAGTCACTTGAACAGCAAGCTCACAGGAACTGGAAACTTGGAGCTGCTGCTTCACCCAGCAAAAAGCCCTTTTTTTAAGAGGTGAAGGGGTTCCTGCTGAGGTGAACGTAGCAGGAGTCATGAAACATAGAATGTTTCATCAAACCTTTGCCTGTGATGCGGAGAAGCCCTGGCTCTTTGTTGGTGCTGACGTCAGGTGGAGTGGATGATCCCACCACATCTCAACTCTCGTGAGCAGATCCTGGGGGAGCTCAGAGTAGTGAATGCACCACTACCTTCTACTTAGGAGTGTGCCAGAGACCAAACCCAGGACGAGGGGGCAGCAGCCATCATGAAATGGTCTCTCTCTCCACTCTCTCCTTCCAAAAAGACTGGTATCACCACTATCTATGGTCCCTAGTGCTGACAGTGAAATCTCAGCAGGACTCTGTCTTGGCCCCTTCACTGACAGTCAAGGGTCGGGTCTAGGGCCTGTAGGAGAAATGGGACTTGCCTGACTCTGAGGGAGGGTCTGAATCCCCTTTCCTTCCAAAAGCTTTGGGTATTGGAAGGATCAGTTTGAAGAAAGCAAACTGGTATTGCTGCAGAGCAGGGTCACTCAGAGGCAGGTTCATGCCTTCCTGCACCTACTGAGTTAGACAGTGAAGGAAATGGTGCCATTTGGTACCACGTGGTTCAGTGCCTTTAAGATCAAATCTTCAGTGCCTTAAGATCAAATGAGCCAGAAAACTCTTAGCTTGCTTTAATCAGATCCTCATGTTTCAGTCAGGATTGTAGTTGTAGTTGCATCAGCTGATGGAACAGTTATAAAGAGATGCAATGTAAGGCAACTCTCTTGAATAAAACCATCTTGCTTAAAGGCAAAAAAATAGTGCTGTTGAATGCAGTAATGATTTGATATTTGGGAGAATGACTACTCCTCTCATTCTTTATCTCAAATACTGAAAACTTGAACAGCGCCCTAATTCAGCCCTGGAAGTGTTGATGCAACTCAAGGGACCAAACGGTCAGGGGCAGCACAATTCACTGCTCTGTGGCCAAACACTCTGAAAGAATCACTTCGGCTAACACCAGTTTTTATTGCTAAAAAGTAAGCATGTCAAGACCTTGATAAGCAAGAAGACATAAAAAGAAAAGAAGGAGCAAATGAAAAGAAGACTTTCCATAAGCAAAAAGTTTTTACTGGGGCCATGAGGGCATTTCGTGTTTTAGCAGAGACTTTGTGTGAACATATGCTATTTCTCTAATAATTTCTCTTTGTAACCTTTGATAAACATCTAGAAACTTCTGGCACTCAAGGGCAAAGCATGAGGCCCGGTGATGCTTACTCATTCTAACGTAGCAGTCTGTTTGCTGGCATAGCCACACCGTGTTTACCTTTAGGAGGGTATCTTTACCGGTACCTGCCGCACATGACTTAAAGTGCACTTGAGGAAGTCTGCTACCGTGACTTCTTCATTCTTTGAAAGCTACTGCAGGAAGGTTGGTAGGGCTGAATGATTGAAATGATTTATCGTGCTTGTCTGTTGGGTAAATGATTAAACAGCACAAGTCTGGAGGAAGAAATAACACAAAAGGTTATTCATGTGCACTTGAGTTGGTAGAAATGCCTCGTAAAATACACTGTACAGTTTGAGAAACAACGTTTAATGATGGATGATTACCGGTAATATTCAAAGACATCTCAATTGATGTTATGTATTATAATCTAATTTCTTCTACCAATTGTAGCACTTTATATTTTCCACTCTTTTTTTCCTTGTAGATCTGACATGTGCTGTACAGCAGAGCCTACAGCCGCTAAGACTTCAACAACAGCTTTTGCTTCTTTTTCTGATAGAGGAATTTAGAACAATTACCAGTCAATTTAAAATAATGTATAATTCCACACCTAGCTTTGTAATGAACTATAGACTGAAAGGCTCTGAAATTGCTGCAATTACCATCTCCTAAAAGGGAGTAATTCAAAAAAATTACAGTGGATGATCTGAACAAAATGGAGGAAAAAACACACCAAGTACCTGGTGTGTTTGCAAGGCTGCAGTGTTACTTCTAATACAACAGGTGGAAAAACATGCCATGCATATGATTTGTGGTACAGACACTGCCAGAGATACCACCCAAAGTAAAAATATGACGTAAAATGTTTCCTTTTTTTTTTCATTAAGGAATTTTGTATGATCAGTTGCTAAAAAACTCTGATCCACAATGATGTCACTTCTGCTATTCAAGACTTAGGTAGGTTGCATTTTAAAAATTTCAAGGAACAGATCAGTGTAGAAAGTACTGCTCTTCCTCATTCTCCCACCAGAAACTCGGCATAGAGTTAAACTAAAATCACCTCATTTGAAACAGTAATGAAGAAGGGAAGGAGGGAAACATGGCTGTGCTACATTAAACCTCAGGCACTCGTGTGTGGTGCCTTTAGCTTCAAAGTGTGCATCACTATGAAGGGAAAAGTCAGTTCAGACCCAGATTCAGATTTGCAAGGAAGCCTCCCATAGTCTAAAAGAATCTCATAAAAATGACGGATAATGACAGCAGCAGAAGTAAAATCTAAATGGTAAAAAAAACAGCTATGTAATTTTTAAGTATAATCAGACAATCTAAGTCTCAATAGTAAAAATGAGGAGGCTGATCCGTGTTTTATAAAGGATAGCTAAAAATAGGACTAACTAAACGAAACTAATAATAGAGCAGAGAACAAGAAAGGGTTTGTTAAATAAAGAAGACAGTAACCAAGGAGATCTCTAAATGAACAATAGCAGGAAAACATTTATAATTTCTTGGAGGTAGAAGACAAAGTGCAACAAAAGGTAAAGAGAACAACTTATCTGCAGTCTGCTTTGTAAAATGGTTGTAAAGATGACTGAAAACGTTTCTAAAAGCACAACTGTCACAATACATAGTAAAATACTTCTAAAGAGAAGATTTATGATAGCACGAGCAGAAGAGAAAAGGCTGTGGGGCAATCAAAATTCAATCCCTTCCATTTGAAAAACAGGGAACATTGACTGTTTCTGCGATCTGAACTGCAGGGACTGGAGCTTAATGCTGACCAGGGAATTTTTCCTCTGAGTTTATAATGAGATGAAACCATTGTTAAAAACAAAAAAAGAAACAGTGAAGAAATGAACCAAAATTAGTTACTGAATTTCAAATGCTGGTCACCAGCAGTGAGAGCCTTTCTTGAGAGACCATATGGTCCTCTGACTGGAATAAAAAAATACTTTTGTTCGGTAAAGTCCCTGCTTTGTACTGGATTTAACCACATCACAATCAAGACTTAAAAGGCAAAATACAGTCATCTGTGAGAATGGTTGAATGCAGAGCACAACTGCAAGATGTGGTCTCTCATTGAGCTACCAAGAACGTTTTGGATCCCCTTCTCTGCACTGAAAATGTGATTCTAATATTACCTCTCTATTTTATAACTATTATAACTTTGCCATTTACTACAAAAGCAAGTGGTGCCATCAGGAACAAATGCTTGGTTCCTGCTATCTAGATTGCTGGTAATGTCCTTCATGCCAAAAATCTGCTTAAGCCTGAATTATCTGTACATGGCAGCTCTTAGTGTTTTGTTAAACTGGGAATAGCTGTCCCATACTCTGAATAGTTTGTAGTTTAAGGGTGAAACCTCAAACTCTACATCTAAAGGCAAAACTAATATGGAGATCAGTCTAGAAATTAACAAGATTTGGATCTGGAAGTGGATCCAATTTTGCCCACATGTCAGTGGCAAAACAGTGAAGGGTGTTATGAAACCATAAGCTACATCAGCACAAAATGTATTTGGAACACAAAGACAACCCCAGGTCAATGGATGGTTTTAAAGTTACCTCTAGGTCAGTGAAAGGACAGTGGTTAAGACTGGAAGATGACTGGGAATGTGTTGGCATGGAATCAGTATCATCAATGCAGTAATGGGACCAGGAAATGGGAAAAGGAGGTTAAGTTAGGTGTGTTATAGAAGATAAATAGGCTCATTCCTTTCCAATATTTCATGAAGAAATTTTCATTAGCTTAGCAAGAACCTGCTTGGTGTCATGTCTGTTGAAGATGTCATTTCTCCACTGTCCTCACTGGCTTAGGGAGTGGGGAGCATGGTTTGTTCTGCTACAGAAGATCTCTATGGATCTGTAAATCTATATTTATGAAAAATAAGAGAAGACAGATTAGACAGATAGGTAGATAGATAGATGTGATTTTATTTCTCTCTTAAAAAATATAATCACTGTGTTTAGATCCCTAAACACTTAATTAATAATGACAAATGCTCCTCATTCAGCATTGATGAGACTTGAGAAAGTAAGAAGTATTTTCTGTAGCCTGAGAGTTTTGAGCTACAGGTATTTTATTTTATTACAAAAATTTTAAATAGCATGAGCTAATCAAATTTAAACAGTGAAAGAAATTACTAATACTCTGAATGTTAGAAGCCACATGGATATAAGCCAATAAATTGGCTAAATAAATGTCTGGTGAATAAATGTTTTTTCTCCTTAGGAACATTTCTAAGCTTGATTTAATTTATTAATATAGTTTATTAGATGGGATTTCAATTATGAAAATATAATAATATGAAGCAAGCAGGATCTTTTTCTAGGTAATGCCTTGCTCATTTTGTTACACATTAGGTTTACAAAGGTACAGCCATGCCCATGTATGAAGGAAATGTAATTCAGCATACTGTAATTTCTGCTAGCATTATGCATGCTACCCAGGGAATTGGACGAATCACCTTAACAGGATTATTTCTACTGGTTATAAGAGCTGAAACATTTTCTGTGGTGTACTTAATACCTCATTCAAAGCACACTGAATACATTAAGCCTAATTAGTCAGCAGTGTAAGATCAAGAAATGCAAGCAAATTTATTGCAGGCTTGACGCAACACTGCATCATGGTCCTTGATTTCAGTCTATTACAGAGATCTTCTCGGTATATTTTCCTCTCATTTCTGCATGTTTCTTTATGTTCCCTGTGGCTGAACACATATGTAGAGTTTTGAAATTCTTGGAAGAAAGATACTCAGCAAATACAGTGATAGTATCTCACATTATCCAACAAAAGAGTCAGCAAACCACAGCAGTTTTATTTCTTCTCAACAGGTTTGAAACTGAAATAGTTGTCATGATAACCTTACCAGTTCTTCGAATTATCCAGTTCTCTCCTTCCTCAAACACTGCTTAAAAACTTCAGCGTGTGAGTCACCCTGCCTTTATAATAAGTGTGCTGAGGCACATTGAAGAGATTTCATTAGAATTCTCTGCAGGCTGGAGTAGATTGTAATAAGATTACTGTCACCAGCAGAGGGAAAACTGCAAAGGTAGATAAGAAATTCTAAAGGTTGCTGGAGGTGTAAGGGATGCTAGAAAAATAGGATTCTTTTGAAATAAACAAACAAATCCCCTTAGGAAACTGATAACAGCAAATTTGCAAAATGGTTGAAGAATTGTGTGGTAGAAACATTCCACATTTGCTAGAAGTGCCAGTGGAAAAGAATTTGCAGATCACATGAATTTTAAAAGGAAGACTTTGAGGTTAACTGCTTTAAACTTTAACTCTCAGAAGAAAACTATAGCAGTCTCCCAAACACACATAACACTTTTTACAGACCAGCTGGTATAATGTGCTGCTTAGAGCTGATGAAGTACCCTCCAGCTGGATCCAAAACTTGTCCCAGGTGCAGGAGGAGAGGTTCTGGGTAGTACAAACCAGGAGACTTCAAGAGAAATCTGAAAGAAAGCACCATTTCTACCTCACTTACATGCAGGGTTATTGATAAACAGTGTAAAATAAATACTGATTTCCACCCCAGGTCAACCCACACCTTCAATTCCCCTGTACCGTTTTGAAGGAGCCACATTTTAAGGACCCTTGTGTTCCCCTTCTATGCTTGGAGGGAACAAATTCAAAACACCAGCAAAGCCAATTGATTGCCGCCTTCAAAGCCTTCCTTTGCTATTTTTCTAGTTTAACAGCAACAACTAAGAAGTCTAATAGCAATTAAGATGCAGGTCTGCTGGGAATTGCTGGCTGTCACAGCAGCCAACATTTTCTTACTGTTTCATTTTAGCCACTCATCTGACTGCATCTGTCTGCTGCCTTCTGTCTGCCTTTATGTTTTTGCTCCTTGGGAGAGGAATCACTATTTTTTTCTGTCTTTCTGCTTACAAAGTGTCCTGCAACTCTGAGCTACCATCATGCCATAGCACAATAACAACAGTAAAGCATTTTCAGGGGCCAAGAATAGCCAAAAAATGGAAGATGGGGAAAACTTCCATCCATCCTTTTCCTTTGAGATGGGGGACTCAGCAGGAACACAATCCCCCGTGGGCTTTATTTGCTGATGAGACAACAGTATGAGTGTGTGATTCGAGTTCCAACATGCATTTTATTAAAAAGAATGTTCTTATTCAAGATTATCCCAAAAGATACATATATACATACTCCTCTTTCATCTCTCCCAATCTCTTTCCATAAATGAGTGAAATTTGTCAGACCTAACAAAATAAAGAACCCTCTATTCCTGGGAAAGTTTTTATGCTGAGTGGTAAAGAGAAGTAGCAAAGACCAGGAAAGCCAACAGAAACATATTCTATGCATTCTCTCTGGCAGGGTGCCACTGCAAAGCCCACTTCTATAATAAAACATTCTCTCTTGTAACAAGTTACGAATATTATAAACTTTGTCACAATGAGCAGTTCTCTGCCTCTTATTTTTCAAACATAGGAAATACCATATATATTTGTTTCTATATATTTGTGGCATTTGCCAAAGATCATATTACTGTGACTAAAACTGTGCCAAAGGCAGAGGTGTGATCCTGCCGTATCCAGCCTGGCTAGTTGCAATGAATTTCTTAACAATTAGAGATATTCTAGCATATCATCACTCTAAGCATTTAGATCAAAAAAACCCGAACAAATCATGCAAACAGTTCATACAGTTCTGACCTACCTTCACAATACCTTCTCACTGTCCTATATATAACCACAACATGAGGTTTAGTGCAAAACCTACCAATACAAAATTTTTGGAATACAATCCTGTCTCTGAATATATACACTACATGTCAAGAGTAACATATTTCATTCATTCATATACTCATCAACACCATTCCTGTCCTTATAAACTTCACTTACACACATTTGAACTCTGGTGAAACAGAAAGCACAACTCACACTGCTTTCTAATTGAAAAGCAAATCCTTGGTCTCATTCATTTTTTGTCACTGCAGCTCAAAATAGAGATCCCCCAAAGTCATATGTTACTTCCTAGAAACATGGCAATTTGAGTAAGTCTGGTTTATGCTGCTATGTGAATACTTGGACCTATGGATGACATTTGACTTCTAAGTGAAGATGCAGGACAGAAACATTGCTGAATAAGATCCAGGTTTTGGTGCAGATGTCTTTTTCTTGAGCACAGGGTACCAGTTTGGCTTTCATACATATTTACTTTCACATAAAAGTGCTTTTTAATCCTTAGTTGGACAGTGAAGGTATTCCAAGGATCTTTTCTACCTGCAGTGAATGTCATGGTTTCCAAGAACCTGCTTCATTGACTACAGGGATAAGCTTGGACTATAATTTGCACCTCTCCAGTCATTGCTGACACTTGCATAATATTATGATTGCAGTAGGTCTGTTTTAGTTACAGTAGTTTAAGAAGGACTGAAGCATTTGGGTAGATCTCCAGGGAATACACAGTGCAATTACAAATTCTCATAATCCCGTTTCTGCAGAATGCTCTGTGCTGGATCCTCTGGTAAAAAGAGACTGCGGCTACACCAGATGCATCCACATGGAAATTGCAGCACATAATTCAGTCTACATGGCCATTCAGTCCTTGGTCTCTCTCTTGGGACTGCCAAAGGCGCTGATTACTGGGCTATGTTGTTATCTGGGTGCTTCCTCACTAGGAGTGCAAATGACATCATTGCTATGCTCAACAGAGACAAAAAAAATGGGTATAACTCATCATAAACACAGGATTTGGTGCAGTTATTTGAATAACAATGTTCCATATCGCTTTACCAGTTCTTTCACTCAGCCACTACTGTGAAGTCCCAGGATATTTCACCACTCACTGAAGGATATTGGCTTTATAAATAAGATCCAAGACACAAGTTTTTTGAAAACTAGGGTAGGGTAATGATCAGATCTTTCTAGCCCTCAAAAATTACCTTGTGTCATTGAGTACACCTTTTTTAAGGGAATGTCATTTGAAAACATATTCTTTTTTTGGTGTGTCAGCCATTGCTAAATATATAAATGGAGCTTCCTCAACTCCTAAAACAATCAACGTAACTGAGGTATATCATGCCTCCAGGGCTTGGTTTACAAGCATTCGTCTTATGCATTTACATCTGTAGGGCTGAACTGGTGTACTGCTTCCTAATCCTTGAGTCGTGGCTCACAAGAAGACCTTAGAAGAGGTTCAAAGTTCTTGTTCTTCCATCACAGACTCGGGAAAAATGGAGCTGAAATGGCAAATCACTGTATCTATCCTCCTAGTGCAAGGCTAGATTAGCTGTGTATAAGACATTCCTGACAGATTGACATTTTATTTGAAAATACTCCTGATGGAGAACCTATGCTAAGACAATTCCAGTTTTACTGTCCATACTATCAGAGAGATTTTCCTCGAGTCAACATACTCCTCTTGTGCTCATCTGTTACATCCATACCTTACCCACAGAAAAGTCTGTTCCTCTCTCTACTCCAGCTACTGTTTAAGTGTTTGACAGCCATTTCCATCCATCTCAAATTCCACTTACTGGTTCAAGACATATTCTGACTGCTGTGCTATTATGGGAAAGAAAAAGAGTTTTCTATCCCCTCTCTCCCTTTAGCACATCAACCATAAATTGTTCCTGTCCTTATCTTGGTATATGCAATTAATTTACTCCCTTTTGTTTGTTCATTTCTTCCCTCACTCTCCTGAGCTTTGCGTTCACTAAACTGAATTATTGTAGGGAAATGGGATCTCCATCCATGGAGATAATAATAATTTAACTGGATAAGACCCTGAGCAACTTGTTCTAATGACAAAGCCTTCTTTGAGCAGGCAGTTTGACCAGATGACCTCCAGATGTCCCTTTCAGACTAAACTATTCCACGATTAATATTTGTACATTGGAACATTTAGGACGAATGTCTAAATTACCCTTTCCAAAAGTATCATCTGCTGCACATTAACTGTCAAGCAATGGATTACATTTAACATCCTTCTCTTCTACCCATGACAGATGAATCATTATCTCATTTCTAGGAAAGGTGTGACTCTTTACAAAACCTAACGCAGTGGCAGTTGTTTGCTGAACAAGTAGATCCTGAGGTTTAATTGGGTGAGGGAATTACACCTCCTTTTTCCTCATTTGAACCTGGTCACAAAGTCTCTGCTTTTGATTACCTATTCTGATTGATTGCCACTGGGTTATTCCATTTCACATTTTAAATAGATTTTCCTTCCTCCTCACAGGGGCTGCTCTGCTCACAAATATTCATATATTTAGGCATTCTCATCTACAATGTTAGACTGGCCACAGCATTAGCCAGCATGAGTTTTCTCCTCTGAGCTTTGTGCTTTCCAGAGGCTAAGAACACAGCAGGAATGATGGCTCTTGCTCTCCTGGGTGACTGAGTCACTGGTTCAGCTAAATGAAACTCCATTAATTATGAAGGAGTTAGCAATAAATAAATAAATTCTCATCTGCGAAGGTTTGCTTTATTCAGGTTTAACCATAACTAATTGTTTCTTTAGTAACTGTTGGGATAAGTGAACAAATTTTTATGTTGCAGCAACCGTATTAGAGTGTCTTTTACAGGAGCAGCATTTTATTGCTGATTGCATTTTAGTGGGTGAGCATATGCATAAGAAACTTATTATCCATCTAGGAGCTCTTGTATCTTGCTCCTCAAACATAATTATTTAAGTTCAAAGTCTTCCCTTTACTTCCAATAAACAATATAACTCAGGATTTTAATGCACAATCCACTCTTTTCCTACCCATCATGGGCATTGCAAAGCAACAGAGGTGAGTGTTCTGCCAAAAAATCTGCACGCCTTGTCCATATTCATCCAGTTGGGACCAATCAACTATTACTTAGAAAATTAGATCAGGAGGCCAGTCATGCCTCTAGAAAAGTCACATACCTGAAGTGCAAGGTTCAGTCTCACTGCAGATTGCTGGGCAAAAATACAGGTCTAAGGTGTTTATTATAGGAATGGATTGGTCACAAAGTATTTAGTGCACCCAGGGTAAACAATGAAATGTAATGATTGCAATATTGTGAAGAGCTTTACAAACTCTCACCTGCACTCTTAAGGCAGTAACCTCATCACAAAGGCATTGTCCTGATGAATAAATCATTTCAATCACAGGACAGCCATGAAGAATCTCTCTCTGCTCTACTATATGTATGCTTAGCAAAGCACCATGTCTGACCACTAGCTTTTTGAGTTTTCTGCGTACTATTCACTAATTTTTTGCTGTAAGAGATGATTAATCATGGAGAACCATGTCTCTTTCTGCTAAATTAGCATTAAGAAACCATTAAATATCTCAAAGTACAATTAACATCCTCTCTGTCCTTCTCTCCATATATGTACCAACACACCAAAATATTTAGAATTTTTTTATTTGCTATTTTTCTTACATAAGAAATATTTTAAAGGATGTTAATTTTCCATTGTGCTGAAGTTCCAGGAGTGAGAAGGTAATCTTACGCTGCTCAGTAGAGGATAGAGGTATTTTGAAAATATCTGCACTGGAGGTCTGTTTATCCCAACTTTTTCACTGTTTTCCCTTTTGGGGCCTTTCATGCAATCACCAAATATCTAAAAATTTTCCAACAAAAAAAGCTCCCAGACCTCACTTTTTTTTTTTTTTTAATATAATACAACTTTGAAAATATTTGTACAATTATCCACCTCTCAGAGCAAAGAATGCCAAAGTTGTCAACAGTTTATAATCCATGTATCATCCAGTCACAGAGATTCTTTTTTTCATTTGGTGGGCAGAGTCTGTCAAGAATGAGTAATTGGTCAGAGAGGAGGGAAGGAAAGTGCTGAATGATGCTGCAGACAGTGGCGTTTTATTCTAGTCAAACCCCTGGTATCACATCTTTATTTTAGGGGAGGGAGATGAAGACTACAGCCTTTTTGGGTGCAGGAAGGATGGTCATCTTCATCCGTGTTGCACATTGGCCACCTGACTGTAGGATGTGCATTTACTGCTTGGATTATACTTGGACTCCAGAGAGGACATTCACAGAGATGGAGAATGGCAAATGGTCCTTGCCATGAAGGATGTCCTCGTGAACAGGAGGTGGTCCTGGAGCAGAGCACAGGGCTCAAGGTACACTCTCAAATTCAGTGGCAGCAGCTCATCACCAGCCCTGGTACTGACATGAAGATAAAGTCCTCTTCTCAAGCTTCAAATATAACAGCTCACATTTGTTATTAAAATGGTTCTTCTCAGAGCTGCTAGGTACCTCCTACAGCAGGAACCTTGGAGAAGGTCATTTATTACTGATGTATTTTTAATAGAGCAACTGTCTCTGAGGAAATCATTGATCATTGCAGCTAATGACCAGAATATCATACAGTGTAATTAATAATTGTTTCAGCAATTGTAAATTAATAATTTTATCAGCACCAGCTAGTCATTTGAAAAAGAGAACTTTTGACCTTTATAGGGTTTCTAATCCTATAATAATACCTATGATAGAGGCGGGACAAAGAAAAGCCAAGTTTTAGGGCTCAGAAAACATTTAATGAGAATCCACTTGGATACAAAGTAAAAAATGGTCACAGAACCATTATACATAACCCATCATTATTTCTGGGTGCAACCACATTTAGTGAAACTGAATGACCCTACCCCTTGCAGAAAATGAATATGTATTTGCAAAGGAGGAGAATTACATCTATGGACTTTATTTGCAATATGTTCTTGTTCTGTTGCCTGTCTTATTTTGAGCCTTTAAATAATCTTTAAATATGCCCCTGAGCAGACAAAAAAAAAAGTACATGTCAGGCTGACATTGAGTCAAGCAAGAAAACAAAACTGGGAGAAGAAGAGGATGCAAAACAACACACAAAAACCCGAGACCTCTTGGTCTCAACATAAAAGGACCTGAGTGGAACAAACACGGTGCCAAGACAATCTCACGCGTTTATTGATCAGGTAGTTAGCTGGTGGGAAGGGCTAATTGGCCAGTACTTCCTTTGAGCCTAGCAGTGAGGATTTGGAGAATGTGAAATTGAAATGTTTCAGATATACTGAGAGAAAGGAGGCAACAGGTCAAGGACCATGTGGCAGAGCAGAAGAAACTGGAGATATAAGCTCTGAGGAATACAGAAGTTTTAAGCTCAGTAAAACAAAAAGACAACACAGTGATATACTAGAGAGCAATGAAATGTTACTTTGTACAAGCAACAGAAATAGTATAAATCTGAGATAATTGCCAGCATTTTAAATAAAGAAGAGGGAACAAACAAACCCCACCTAACATGGACTACTCACACTGGTGATCATGTCTGCATATGGGACAATGTTAGAACACAATGGATTTATTCATAGGTGCCTATTCTAAATTATTATAGTCTTTATATGGCCTTGTTTGATTATCTGTCATACTTTCCAGATATGTTTTCTTTCATATTAGTAAGGTACCTTGAATTCCAGCAGTGCATTTTAAGAGTCAGATGTAAAGACTACACCAAGAGAGACCAGCAGGATCGGTCTGGGGACATGAGTTTGCTTCCACACTGCCACTGCTGAGGCTGTCCCTAGGTAGGCAGCAGCTCTTCACTGGCAAGTTAAGCAACACTTTTCACAGAGTGCTTCTTCCAGGTGTTCAAAAGTAAGAAATAACATCATATCATACAGAGCCTGATAGCAAATGTTTCAGTGAAAGAATAACCTTTGAGCCTGAGGATGGATGAACCTCTTTGTTTTTCCTCCTTGCAAGGCAACATTTATCCAGCTGCCATAAGCAGCTGCCCCCATCTGTCTCTGAGGCTGCTCCCACCACTAGAACTAAAACCATGGCTTGGTTCTACTGTGCAAGGAGACCCAAAGCTAGGACAAGGCTGATTGGGAAACATGGAAAAAGCCAGTTACTGGTTCCAGCTATCGTGACAACTGTCCTTTCCAGCCCCCATGGAGTCACCACACCATGCTCTGGCAGGAGGATCATTCTTTGGCATGTTTCCCCTCTGGATGCAGGCACATCCCTTGCAGGCTGCCATGCAAAGCAGCTGCCTAGGGAAAGAGCCAGCTTTCCTACAAACTAGACTTTTAGAGCGCTTGATTGCAGGTTCCTTTCACAACACTGCACTTCACATCCTTAAAAGTAACAACAAAAGGGAGTGGTGAGAATGTGCACATTCTGTGAGAACCTTCTGCTTTCCTAAAAGTTTTCACTGTCCTGCTTCATCACCCCTAAATGCCCATCTGTACATATGAAGACCAAAGGATTCCTATTCCTGTGAGCATAAGTCCCAAAAGGTTTAGCGGGAAGAGTGAGAAGGAGAAGATGTGAATCAATAGGAAAAATCCTAAACAAAGCACAATTGCCTGCGGCTAAAATGGTAAATCACAAATAGAAAAGCAGTAATCAAACTAAAGACTCCTACAAACACAGCCTCCTCCGACAGTGCAGAAAATCTGGCCAGGGAAAGAATTTCAGTTATGAAGTACTTTATAAAGAGAGAGAAAGAAAAAAGAAATGGAACGAGTCCCTTGCCCTGACAGGTCTTGACTTTGAATCATAGATTTGAAATGTATTTTCTGCTCCCCTGCTGTCTAGTTTTCCAGACACTAAATCTCCCTTTGTATTGGTCATTGTCCCATCAAAGTGTCAACCATCACTGTCTCCCACTTTGCCTGATCTTTAATTTGAGTCCCCAGCTGCAACATCATACCAGTCCTTGGGGCTTGGTTTATTCAGCACAAAAGCAAAATGTGAAAGGCTCTGCTGCAGTAAGCTTAAGTCTCTTGGACGAGCAGGATTTTGACCTTTTTCCCTATCCGCCCACTATCTACTGCCCACTGTAGAAACTACTTCTGTCCAGGGTTTTGGCACTGCACACAATTCTGTAGCTATATAACTTAGACACTTCTGAGGAGGGGCCAAAAATAAAGTAAAATTAAAGTCACAGAGAGACATTGCAACCACTGTTCTCTCTCGTAATATCATCTCTTTGTTTGGAAGGAGCACGGAGTTGTTCAGAGAAGACTCAAAGCAGGAAACCTTGGGGAAACATTTACAAGATGACTCTGTCTTTGACAACCCAAGAATGTTATGACTGGAGCAGATTGTGCTGTGCTTTCCTTTGGTGCCTTTAAGCCAATCCTCCGAGGGCAATCACCCTTTCAAATGATTTGCACGATATGATCTGGACAAATGCTTTGTCCCATTTTCCAGCCAAGACACCCCGATAGCCCAATAAAGAAGGGAAACTAACTTCTTGGAAGCTTTTTTAGTCACATACTGGAGGAAAGATAAGCCAAGACCCTGAATAAGAGAACTCTAAGTGAGCACAACAGTGACATCCAGAGGGCAGAGACCAGCAAGCAAAATTTTACCAAATACAACTAAGAAAATAAACACCAACACCACCACTGGAGCTGGATTTCAAGCCCACTTGATGCTGGCTTCTCACCACCCACAGATGATGCTTTATCTATGTACCTGACCACCCAGGGAAAGCAAGTGATAGGGAACACTTCTTAGACAAACGACTGACATATCCCTCCTTTTGTAGGGCAAGTGGAGATGGATCTTCCTACAACAAGTGGAACAGGAGTGCACATGAGGTGCAGCACCACAAAAACTGGGTCCATTCTGGAGTACTCCCAGGCTTCTGAGGTGACTCAAGCAGTGTTACTGGTCCACGCAGAATTGTCACCACTGCTCCAGATGAACATCCCCTGCTCTTTCCTCTGCAGCACCGGGCATGCTAGGAGCTGTCTTTTTGTAGCTCTGGCTGACCAAAATGGATTTTTGGTTTCTCCCCATCGGATGAATGCTCTCTGTCTCTCAGTCTTTTATGCCAGCTCATGTCTCGCCTACTACGCTTTCTGCTCCCTTCTAAATCTGTGATTTGACACGCGTTTAAAAAGTACAACAAATATATACAGAAGCAGGTTGCTGTTTTCTGCAGTTTTCACCAGGGAGATTTAGTGTCTAGAAAATGACACAGTAGGGGAGCAGAAGATATGCTTCAAACTAAAATTGTTTGTTCTAAGGAAAGCTCAAGACCACAGGATCCCTATCATGATGTACGTGACACATGGTGTTCCGGCCACTTCAGGAGCAGGGATTTCAGACTCCTCGTACGTTAAGACAAAGGGTGCTGTAGGTGGGGTGGTTGTGCAGTATATGCCTGACCTATTCAGATCAAACTGGGATGGTATTAGATCAGGATAGATTTACTGTACATGGCAGCAGGTGAAAAGGTGTATGTTCTGCCCTCCTGCAAGGCAGGCTTGAGAAGGCTGGGTTTGACTTGTCTGCAGGCTTAGCAAGGCTTCTGTTTCCTCAGGCAGGAATAGAAATCCCAGAGGGGGAGACCATTATCCTATTTACTGAGTCACGATGATTCACTTAGCATTCAGCTTCCATCAGATACAGCAGCTCCTGGAGTTTAAACTAAATCTGTTTCCATCCTGCTGTTATTTCAGTTTCTCACTGGCTTATCCAACTCCCCAGAAACTTCCACTTTCTGAGAGAAGAAAGTAGAAAGCAAGTCTGGGTGTTTATTTATTTATTGAAGATACATTTGGAGAAGCTTATTTTAAGTGTAAAGTACAAGGAGACTAGGCAGAGGACAAAGCATGCAGTATTGTTAAAATCTTCAAAAACTACTTGTCTTGTTTAGAAAAGAGCTTTTATGTCATTGAATGAAATGTTCTAACCTACTGTGAAAACAACTTCAATGAAAGACATCTTGAAAAATGCTCTTTTTTGAAAATTCAGCCAAACTGTGGCATAGCCAGTCACAAACAGGGTCTTCTTGCCAGGGGACCAAGCAGACAGCTGTGTCCAAGAGCTAGCAAAGGGCAAAGGCACAGCTTCAACTTGAGTGCCAGGGGCAGCAGAGATGCACAGCAGCTGCAACCCTGACCAGCTCTGTGGCAGTAACTTAACAGTGGGAGAAGAGGGTGTGAAGATTGACACCAAAGTGACAGAGACAAGTTCTCCTTAAGACTAACCTGGAACAAGAAATCATGCAAAAGAGAGGCTTCTTTTCTCCTCAAAGCCCTGGCTGCTGCTGTGCATCTCAGATGGACACAGGCATATTCAGAGCACATTACTTGCAAGTGTTTAGGAGGACCTCTGCTTTCAGCTACATACCAAACCTCACCCCTTTTGAAGTCAATGAAAATTCCCACAGATTTCAATGGGAACCTTGATTTCAGTCTGTAAATCCATCTCTCTTCCATTCAAAGTGGAAAGCATGGTTTGGGCTTGAAGACATATGACAAATCATAATTTCTACTGAGCAAGAAAGACATAGCAGTTTAAAAGAAATAACATTATATACAGCTGAGCTGTGTTCCAGTCACCGTGCTTGAAACAGTGCTACTGTCCCACTTTGATATACTCTTTCAGGTTGTCCTTGCATCTCCAAGGAAAGAGGTTTCCCAGGAGCCATTTAAAAAGCATCAAACATTACAAGCCACAGGAACATGCTTTCTGAAAAATCCTCAACTGTGAGTAGCATTAATTCCAGAAGGAGCAAATTAGCACTGATAACATATTTCCAAAATACATTTTTGACAGCTCCAGTGGCTTGATCTATTTTTCATGGCAAAACAACAGCTTTGAAAAGTGACTTTAACCTCTGCTCATACAGCGTGTACTTCATTGCTCCCCAAAGGATACAGATCCTTCAGGCTCCCAGGCTTCAGAACTGGGATTTATGGTACTTGAATCCTCACAAGAGAATGTCAGATTTGTGAATGATTCAGGAGCAAAAAGCTATGCCAAAGCTTCTTAAGGCAGAGTTGGGACCAAGAAAGTCACAAGATCAGCAACACCTTCAGCTCCCAGGTCTGTGGCAGTACTTTCAGGCACCGTGTCCAGCTCCAACCTGGTGAAGCACAGACAATGGGAAATCTCTTCTGAGGGCTTTCAAGCACTCCTGTGTGCTTGATGAGAAACTGAAAATGCACACCTTACACCTAAATGAACCTGGTAGTTTCTTGGGCTGCTGTATTTGTCCATTCCAAAGGGCCACTTTCCACAAATGTTCAAGGAAGAAGCACCTGGCATGAATTAATATTTTTTTTACTTGGGATATATCAGAACAAGTTCTTTTCTTCAGCCAGCTTTAGTCCTGAATGTTCATTTTTCCAGTTTTATGACTATGTTTTGTTTATACTAATTCAGAAAAGAAAATTTAAGGAGTGTAAAATCACTGCTTTTTGCTAGAGAAGGAAAGATTTGGGCATCTCTTCTTATGGTGAAGTTTTCTGTAAAGAGCTACTGCCATGGATAGTGAGTGGAAGAAGTAAGAAGCAGAATCATGTCCAGAAAAGGCTGAATTTATTATTTGCTCTTTGCTTCATTCTTTGCAAGGAAGGGGAATACTAGCTAGACACCTATGCACTGTTTAACATCTCTTTTCTCCATCTGGTCTGTGTTCCCTCCCCTAATCCAACCCCTGAGGTCCTGGATGGCATTCATCCAGATGTGAAGACAGCTAACACACTGAACAGTCTTGAAGAACTTTAGAGGATGGGAAAGGTCCCACAGCAATGGCTATGATGCTTGCTCTTCCCACCAAGATATAGTAAATAAATGGAAAAATGGAAGCTCCTGAAAATTATGCATTATTCACCTTAATTGTGACAGGAGAAAGGCCAAGTTCAGGTCTGTTGAAACTACTATATGCTACTGATTTGAGTGATGGACTAGCACATCACCTTCTGGAGAGTCCAACCCAAATCTTGGGTTTGGGGCAGGATTGAAATTCAGAGTGTTTCTCCCATTTATCAAGCTCAGTCTCAAGGCAACAAGCTGGAACTGATTTTGAGAATTGCAGAATAGCACATCAGCATGGGAGAGAGAGGGGATGAACTGTGCTCAAATGGAAGGGGAGGGCACCTCTGGTCAGCAGTGTTAGATTTCCTTTAGCTACATGAGAGGAAAAAGTAATTTACCAAATAAGGGAGGTAATTATTCCTCTGCTAGGCACTGGAGAGTCACAATCAATAACATGTCTGCTCTTGGAGAAATTACACTTAAAAATGTGGGAAAAAGTCACAGTCCAAATTGGAGCAACATAAATGATCAAAGGTTCGGAAATATGATTTGTGAGGAAAAGATGAAAGAGCTGAATTTGTTTAATGTCCAGAGGAAAAGAAGAGGGGAACAGAACAACAGTGTCCAAACATAAAAAGGGATTTTAGCAAGAGAGACAGCAAGCAACAGATTATACTCTATGTCCACATGGGAAAGAAAGGAATTTAGTTGAATTTCTCCTTACGGAACACCACTACTTCTGTTAAAAATGATGGACATCTGTCAGGGATTATACAGGTAAAGCTAATGGTATGTCAAGGCAGGGCAGCAGGCCTTTTGACATCTCCTTTGGAGATTGATTTCTTTTGATTACATTATTTTATCTGTCCTCAGTAATTTCTTTTAAGTGCCCACATTATAATTGCTAATAACAAAAGCAGAGCTCACTTCCCTTTGAAACCACTTTTCTCCACTGTATTATTGTGCATAATGACCACATCATTAAGTGTCAGCAGGACTAAAGGTTTTCTGTATTTTAGTTTCCAAGCATTGAAGCAACAGACTTAGAGAGGATAAATGCAGCACAACTGTTGCTTCTGCTAATGAGAGAGAAGAAAAAGGTCAGCATCAATACAGAAGGAAAATGCTCCACATGAAGTGTGAGGATAAAAGCAAACGTTAAAGGCAGAAATGCTGAAAACCAAAGTTCCTTAGCAACCCCGAGTGACAACCACTACAGAGACATACAGTAGCTTACCAAGAGATATTTGTTTCACTGAAACTCATTATACTGTCTATCCATGTTTAACAGTTAGTTATTTTAGCTTCTCCACATTAAATACACATTCACATTTTCTTGATTCCTCTATGAACTGAGGTATTTATGGACCTCTGTCAAAACTATTTAACCTAATGAAGTTATGGTGAATATAACACAATATCCTTCACAAATTCCTGCAGCTCAGAGACTGTTGCACAATTTTTGAACTTCCTCTGCCCTCTCTCAGCAACGGATACCCTCTAAGCATGAAATTATTTACTCCCCTCCAAAAATTTGTGACTTTTTCCCTTGAATAGAGGAAACCTCATGTGCTTGGGAACAAAATAGGGAAACACCAAACCTAGGCTATTCTGAGCTGTGAAAAAACAGGCTTAGTGATGCTTTGCTATTGAAGAAAAAGGATGTTGTTGAGTTGAGGGTGGTTTGGACAAGGTTTGGAAAGGATTCTGTGAAGGAGTTCTAAAGAGATAGGTTGAAACAAGGAACGGAGCTACTAGGAAGAAGTTGAGCCAGATGAGAGCAGAGTCGGTCAGCAGGACTGAGTCCCACTCTGCCATGTATTCTGGTACCAAGCCCTGAGGGATTACTGATGGGTAGCAGACTGTCTCAGTTTATCCCCCTACAAACATCCAAACATCCTGTTTTTCTTGATAGACAGAGTGAGGAGGTCATGGTGGGAAAGAGAGCTGTCTTTGCCCCTCACTGACCTCACATTAAGAGTAAATTACAGTGGATTTACTAGGGAGCCTGTATGGGCAGGAGTCCAGTTTCATGCTGTCAATGATGCTATAGAGAAATGGACCTGTAGTCCCATCTTACTGCCATCCCAAATCTGACACAGATGATATAAACCAAGAGACACAATCATTTTCGACCTGGAGGTCAGGATACAGAGGCATCTGTTGGTGGTCAGAAATCATGTGTCTTGTGATGCTTCTCTCTGAAGCACTCCCAGCACAGCTCTGCAGTGGCTGCTGGCACTGATCCACTAGCAGGAGCACTTCACCCCCCTTGACTCTGGAGGCAGGTGTAGCTTCTCTGAGCATCGACAAGAGCAGTATCATTTCTCAGCTGAGGGCTCTCCTAAGTGATTACAATGCAGAATAGTGGCTTGGATTACATAGTGTGAACGTGGCAGGTTATCAAATTCCAGGACCGTGGAACTAAAAGTTGATTTTTTTCAGCTTGATGCTGAAATGGACAATACGATTGTTTGGACCAGAATGCTGCACTTCATGTTTGTGTCATATGCCTCTTCTGCAAGGCAGGTAAGGGTAGATGGGATCTGGGAAACCCAACAAGAGCTGCTCTGAAACCTTAGGTGTCAAACGTCCCATCTTACACTTGTCAAAGTCAGCAATGGACTGTTTCAAATGTTTGCTCTTACATTTACAACTTCTTTTTTTCTTTACCTCTTGCAAATTTTTTGTCATGGAAGAGTCAAAAACATTTTGTATGGGATGTGTGTGTGTGTGTGTGTGTGTGAGAGAGAATTTTTTATAAAGGGAAACTGTAAAAGAGGTTTTATTTTCTCACATTAAAAAAGAAAAGTCCTACCATAAAGTTTTATTAAGTAAAAAGAGGTGTTTGAGCACATCTAGTATTCCATCATCCTGACTTAAAACGTTACTTGATAGAGCAGAACTAGTTTTCACCAAAGCCAACCAGAAGGTAAAAGATGACAACAAAATACTGACCAGCTCTTCCCCAACACACCATGCTCTCCCATGCAGGAAAACAGGAGTGTGAGTTCCTGACTCCTGCCCCTTGCAAGTGATGTGAGATCGAATAATATTCGGGTCTGGCCACACCCCCTTCTCAGCTACTGTGAAAGATTAACCCTGTCCTTGCTGAAACTAGGACACAAGCAAACAAGCTGACCTTCAAGAGAAGCTGGTGCAGTGGGCTTCATTAAGAAACTGGAGAGCATCATGGAGTGTTAACCAGTAACCTGTCTTCAATCCCAGAGCAGATAAACATAAAGCAGACACGATTTCTGAGTATTCTAGGCACTTAGGATAGCAAAAACAAACAAAAAATCCCCTATGCCTTGTCACAAAAGTGAAATTATTTTGTTTGGAAATCTATTCAACTCATTACAATTCCATATTTCAGCCTATGGGCTAGGTGAGTCACCACCATGTCTTGCCTATAATAATCAAAAAGAAGTTGTTCTCGAGAGCATCAAAATATCTCCTTGTATGAGCCAGGAACAAGGAGTTTTTTCCTTTAAAAAGCAGTAATATAATTCTTACACGACAGACTCTCCTTTCACTGGGGAAAAGTTTTTGAACTTCAGCAAATGAAAAGTAACTCATATAATAGATACCTTGGTATACCTTGCCTACGTACCCAAAACCTTGTACTGCCAGAGCAAAAGGAGTTTTCAAAATCACCATTAAGGTAATGTGTCAGTATGGCTCAGGTGGAAGGGACTGACTACATACCAAGAAAGGAGAAAGGACAAGTCCAGGAAAAGGTCCTTCTGTCATGTTATTTAATAACCTGTGGGTCCATTAGCACAAGCCAAGGAACTCCTCCTGTTGTGGAGCTCCCTGCTTAGCCTGCCTGCTTGCTGTGAAGATCTCTAGTTCGGGTTTCACACATCACTTGAAGAATCAAGGAAATACTTTCCAGAGGAGCCAACAAACACATAAAATTTATAAAGATCCTACACTAATACATTGCTCTGCAAGTGTCAGGGACAGATCTTGCATTTTACCCACTCGTTGTTGTGTGCTGTAGGCCAGTTATGAGATGACACTCTCTGCTACCTGACACCCGACCTGGTGTGTCTGGGGTTCTGCTGCTCGTCTTTCTTCCGCTGCACCAGCTGTGACAAATACCATGGGAAACAAATGTCAGATACACAAGGGATTTCTGTTCTTTATCAGCGAAGGGAATTAATGAATCTGATTGAAACACCTCTTGGGGAGCTTTAAGTCTTTCTGTTGTATTTTTAACTGATATTCAAAGAGTCACAAGTCCACAATGCCTCATAAACAAAATGGTAGCACCACCTAAAATCAAAACTTATCTTTTCGCAATGCTGTGGGACTAGCAGAAATTTAACTCCTCCTTTTTTAAGTTCATAATCAAAGTTCAGCTTTTTCACAAATCCAGGATGCTCTCCCACAGAAGGCCAGGAGAAAATCTAATGTATTAGTACTATTGACCAGCAGCACGTAACAGCATTTATATGGTAGCAACACGGGCATGCAGCTATCAGAGAGAATGTTGTTTATAAAGATATAAACGTAAATTTTTATTTGTTTTTCTTTAATACAAAGAGATGATGTGTCCACACTTCTGGCATTCACATATGCATGCAGTCCATACGATCCAGTGAGCTTAACTGACAAGGTGGTTTAAAAGTGCAAGCCCAGCGGCTTGCCTCTGCTATGGAAGGGCATTTGGCCATAGCCATTTGAATAGAGTAACTGGCAAAATTTGCAATTACAAGCACTGACACACATAAAAAGTAATCGCTATCATCTGCTGCACTTTAGGTCAATTACAAAAACTGGTGGCTTCAGTTACTGAGTCACAACCCTTAAAACTCGACAGCAACTTTAACCCCAGAACCAAAGTAAAGTACTAGTCAGATAGGCCATATCCAACTGCAGCTTTGAGAAAAACCAGCAGCTCTGGAATCTGAAAGCATGAGGGCCTTTTCTGATGAAAGCTCACATGACATCTGCCATAAGAACCCAATGTCTGCAGGTCTTTGGAGGTCTGTAATCAAAACCAGCCCTCAGTGGGTGCCCCATGAGGTGCAGCAGTATTGCCTCCATGCTGTAGGCATTCAGAAGTACTCTTGTCTGGCTCCAAGGGGTGTGGATCTGACTCACTACAGTGAGATCACTTTTTTTTAAACATATCTTCCAACCATCACTTAATATTGTTTAAGCCTCCTGCCCCACCCCGTCTCTAGCAGCTTCTAGGAAACCTATTTGGATGGGCAGACAGGCATTAACTTCTCACTGACAGAATTATCCCCAAATCTTTGAATTCAGTTACATCAAAGGCTGCCAGTTTTCAGCTACCGCTTTCCAAGACCAAAATTACATTACAGAGCTGTATGGTATAGCTTAAGAAAGTGGTGTCTGTCTGACTTTGATAGCGCTGGATCCTTATCAAAGCTATCTTTTCGAGCCTGTTTGATGTACTGGTGTTGACCATGTTTAATTTTGAGCTGGCTGTTCTGCACTGCAGCACAAACATTCAGTGAGATCGAGTATTTCAGATGCCACGGCTCCTTATTCATTTCACAGTGTGAGCAAGGATCAGCACAGGGTCAGCAAAAGTGTTGGAGGGTAGATTATGAGCCCAAAGGCCCAGCCTGTATTCTGCAAACAACTCCTGCTCACAAACACAGGAAGGAAGGGAATACAGGCTGTCCTTGGGGAAGATCTCTACAACCCCTGAAAAGATCTAGGAAGAAAAATGTCATGTGAAATATCACCACCCCTGTCTGACATTTCAGGTGAGTCTCACAGGCAAACAGGAAATAATACTGCTACCCAAAACATAATTTTTAAATCGAAGGTGCCAGTTACTGCAGCATTTTCTGGGACCCACCTGTAACTCTCAAAAGACTGTTTGCACCAGCTCCCTGACATTATCAATTTGTGTTATTTGCTGCCTCCCAAAATGTCAGCTGCCTAACCTTTCCAAGCTGCTCTTACACAGTCTGATTTTCCAAAGCTCATTAAACATACAGAAGGCCCACAGTCCTGTGTAAACCTTGCAGTCAAGCCAAGCTGCAAAGGGTTCAAATGTCTTGGTGTTCCATCTCAGACTTTGGGCACTTCCCATTTCTGGATGCAGAGGTCTGCTCTCCTTGTCAAACTGTAAGAAAAGGAGGGTTTTTTTTCTTTTTAATGGTATAGACAGTGCTACTTACAGGTAGCCAATCTCCTTTACAAACATACTGCAATCATAAATATTCCCTGGCTACACAGGGAAACAATCCTCATCAAAAGTCAGTTCAAGGCTCCAGATTTGGGTTTCCCAATTTCCTCTAAGCTATGCCTATTGTTTAGATTAATCCCCAGTACAGAATGTCTGGCACAGCGGGCACTCTACGACTGTCTAGGAAATTGCAAGACTACTGCTACATCATCAGATAGGTTGGTATTAACAGCAGATGCTAAATACTATATTCCAGATGATATGCATTATTAACTTTCTGAAGGAAAAAGACCACCATTAAAGTGAATTCTTCCAGTCCAACATCCTGTTGGTTTGGTTTCTTTTTAAAGGAAAAGTAAGTAAACCAGGGTTTGGTATTGTACCTCTAGAACTGACTGAAAATAAACAAAATGCCAACCAAAACCCCTCTTCCAACCAGTGAGTTTCATTACAAAAAAGTTCTGTGTATTGTAATTGAGGATTATTCCATTGCTAGGTTGTCACACATAGGAAGATGAAAGGTATAGAATAAAAATCTTGGGGAAAAAATTTGCTCTTCCTTCCAACATTGGGAAATGTTTTCTTAAAGAGGCAAGGTATAAATTACTAAGTTTCTTGTAACTTAACTGTACAGGTCGAAAGTTACCTCACCTGTCAGTTGTGCATCAAAAAATAGACAAGCTGCCAGAGAGACCTCAAAAATTCTGTCTCTCTTTTGTTCCTTTCCACAACCTTCTATTTCTTATCAAAACATTTAAGAAGAGATGATGAGGATTCAAAGAATTAAGTTCTGTACCTGAACTCTTCTCATGTCTTTCATCAATGGTAAGAGGATCACTAATAAATTTTGGTTTTCGATGGATGTGAGCTGCACACTTTGCTTTCAAGCAGATTTTACAGATGAGGCAGCAACATTATTTTGATCTTTTCCTTCATTAAGGCCATCAGTGAAGAGCAAACAGCCTAAATCTAGCTTTGATTCCTCTAATGAGCAGAGAAAGTCATTTGAGTGGTAGTCAAAAATTGGTTTGTGCAGCCAGAGAAATGGCAGGTCACTGGTATTAGGGCACCCACTTGCATGGGGGGATACAGCAGAAGAATCTCATCCTAGTCTGCACAGTATTTTGGACATAACCATTCTTGTAAACCTCCCAAGAGAAGTTAGGGGTTTGGCTGACCACCTTTTGTTTTCATTTCCTCTGGGGACACCAGCAAGATGATCTGGTGGGTGGCAGTAGGGTGGTTTTAATACCCCATCTGAGGTCTTCAGAGATTGTGCTCTTGCTGAAACTGCTGATAACCATGGCATAGGTGGCTCTATGGGTGCTCAGCAGCAGCAGATTAGGTGGAAGCCGGGGAGCTCATTGATGGATAGTGATGCCTCAAAGACCTAGAAATAAAACAACACACTTTCAAGACAATATTAGTATAAGAGGTCTTTATTGGAGGCCTCCAGGGGCAGAGATGGAAAAATGCCCACCCCCTCATGGGGTGAGTACAGTTTTATAAGTTTAGCAAATTAGCCTAATCGACAAGAATTCCCAATTAGAAGCACGAGTGATGAGGTAAGTCCCCCCCTTTCAGTTCCACCTCTTCTTTAGTCCCCTTTTAGATAGGAACTAAACTTTGTTTATGAAAATGTGTCTGGAAGAGCTGGTTTCAACCTTGGCTCTCAGGAAGAACCAAGACAGGATAGGAGCCTTGGAATATGTTTCATCTTTCTGCCTATCAGGGTAGGGAAAAGGTAAGGAAAACTACTGGAGCTAACTAGGAACTATATAGCTATACAACAATAGAGCTATGAATATATATGAAGGAAATATAAAAGCAAAAATCATTCTGGCATCATTAGCAAATGCCAGATGAGACAGCTGAGCACCCAAGGCATCTAAGCACCTCAGGAGAGCTGAGATTAATCCAGGTGATTTTGCCAGATGGAATTTCACATTATCGGCCAGTGCAAGGAAGCAAAGCAGTCAGTAACCTCCAGCAGCAGAGGATAGGCAGAGGCATGCAGCGTGGTCGACATCTGGAGCAAGGCACAGATGTAGGTAGCTCCAGAGGATGCCTCTCCACAGCCTCAGAGCTGCTCACTCTTCGACTGTCTGAAACTGAAGTAGTTGGAGAAAGACCATTGTCACCAGCAGAGCTGGGTGTGGTGCATGGGGCTGCTATCATCAACTGAGAAGACAAGTTTATTTTACAGACATCTTCAGGCCAAATCTAAACAGCTCTTCTAGCCCACAGCTCTGCAGAAAAAACAAGTCAGTGCCCACATTGAGCTGAGAGTCCCTACAATCAGCAGAGGAGCACTGTGGTTTTCTCCTCCATTCCCTGACCTCTCAGAGGAAAGAGGCTCTCTCTTAATGAGAGCTCAGCAGTGAATAAGGTCCATTAGGAAGTTATTTTTCCATTATGGCTGCCCCCACATAACTTATCTAAGTTTTACCAATCTGATCCTGAAAGAGTTTGTTCCATAATGAAGGGTTATTCCCCATGAAAGGGCAGACTTAAATCTGTTCCCCCTAACTCATATTTGCATAATCACTTTGATGCTTAAAAACATCATTAAAATAACTCAGCATTAGAATTTCATAGATGCCATGGAGACAGTTCAGCACCTCCCAATAAATTGAGATAACTGAATACACACAAACATCACCTTTCAAGCAATAAAAAACCAAACCAAAACAAAAAATAACAACTCACAAACACCACCACCACCCCAAACAACACCAAATCCCTACTTCCTTTCTCTGCCCCCTTCAGGATTCAACTCTATTGAAGTAAATTGTAGGGGATTAAAAAAAAGAAAAAGGAAAAAGAAAAACACCAAAACCTCAAGCCTTGCTCTCCATCTTGACACTAAGAGTAAGACTTACTTCAGGCACTGTGTAGCTGTGTCTAGCTTTTTCAGCTTCACAGCTTATACCTGCCATTTCTTTGGCATTTACCCTACAGTAAAACCATGAGGTCAGAAAGGTCCAGGTCACCTCACAGTGCTTAGATCCACAGAAGGCTTTAACCTAAACAATTTCTATCAAGATGAAGCAGTAAAAAAAATTTCTCAGGGGAGAAATTTAGCATTCTTGCAAGCTACAACTATTCGAAGACTTTAAGGAATGGATATTCTTAACTAAAGAGCTAATCAGGTGCAAAAGTGCTTGTAGGAGGATGTGGCCAAAGATGCAACGGGTGCCTTCAGAGAGCCTGAACCAAGCTGTGATTTATAAATGCAGCAGCAAGCTCTAAATCCTGCAGCAAAGCAAGTGTGCTGGCTTCTCCAGAGCTGGAGTGGGGAGGGCGTGTTGAGGCACAGAGCGGATTCTGGCCTGCCCCTGGTCTTGCACAAGAGATGAGAGCCAGATTTGCCACCACTTCCCTTGCCAACAGCCTTACTCCTCTGCATGGTACCCCTCTCTTTCCAGGACTAAGACCTTTGCTAGAGGCAAGGAAATGCTGCAACGAGGCCAGCCTGATCACAGAGCCATAGCAAATAAGTAACTTATTTCTTCCTTTAGTTTATTTTAATCTGCAGAATTGCTGATTTATTTTTATTTTATTTTAGGGTACATGGTAGTGCAGCCAAGGGCTCTGCCAAGATGGAAAAAGCAAACCTGTTTTATATTTCTCAGGCCTGATCAGCACAGCACAGACAGTGGGGTAAGAATTATTAAACCAGCTAAAAAGGGTTGGGCAGTGTAAACACACACATTTGGTACTGTAGAGGAAGAGGGAATCAGCAAATGCAGTTTATGAGAAACATCTGCAGGAACCTGATAATAAGAATTTATTAATTTAGTCAATACAGGTGGGGTTTTGTTGGGTTCCTCTCCACCCCTCCAAGTCTTGGAGATGTTGCAGTTTTATTACCAGATGTCTTAATAAATTTTAATTATATCCGTAATTACTAAGCCAGATTCATGCAGCTGTATTTCATTAAATATCTTAATACTGCAAAAAATAACCCTACACACACCCCCAACAATTTGTAGCATTTGCATTGACAGCAGGAAGAATCCATTCGGACTAAAATTCAGCAACAACAGTTGAGATAACAGCTACATCATTAACCACAGGGAAAAAAAAGATTTCTTGCCTGCTAATAAAAACTCCCATGTCATCATTAGAGGCAACCAAGATATGGATCATGATAGAAAATATTAGCATTTGAATATACTTACTATTTCTCCTCTGAAACAGAACTTCCAGGAATGAAGATACACCTTAACCATTACTCTTTCCAAAGAAAAATATCTTTGGGGAAAAGAAAGCCCCTCTTAGAACACAGTGTGAGGTCTCCTACTCCCCACAGACACAGTTCCACAACAAAAGCCACATGGCAAATCACAGGGCTTAAAAGCATCACTTCTTTGGAATACTCTGGAAGTATTAAGGTTTAAATATTCTTCCCTCTTCCCCTATGGTTTTTTACAAGTGAGAACAAAAAGTTGTTTATTATTAGATCATGAATATTCTTAAATAAGGCTCATCAGGGAAATATTGTTCTGCCAGAAGAACAACACGAGATTCTCAGCGCAACAATAGCTTAAAATCAGAGGATGCAAGTTCCTGACTTGAACACAGGTTTGTTGCATGACCTGAAGTAACACATTCCTTGCCTCATTTTTACAGAATCACAGAAAAATACGTGTTAGTCCTTTGGATACCTTGCAGTTCAACCTCCTATTCAAAGCAAGACTAGTTTCAATTGCTCAAGGTGCAGAACAAAAGGATAAGAAGCAATTGTCACAAATTGCAGAAGGGCAAATCTCAAGATAACCACTTCTGTTGTGATGAACTTCCTGAGCACAGGAACAAGAGCTCAGAGTACTCTCAGGAATTCTCACTGGGAAGCCTCAAAACTCAAATACACCAAGGCCAGGACAACCTAGTCTAACTTTGAAACTAGCCTTGCTTTGTTCAAGGGGCCCTTTGCCAATAGACAGCAAGTACTGCATTCCAAATTTCCCGTTCGTTTCATTACCGATAAGCCCAGCTAAAGAACAGACTCACTTAAAGATAATGAAATGGCAGTGCTTCATAGAGGGCTGAAACAGCTTTCCATCACTTGTGTAATTAGCCATACCCTGGAGTTTGTGCAAAACACAGATATTTAAGCACAGTTTCTATGGCTACCATCATTCTGCTCATTAGCTCTGAAAGATTAGCGCAGGGATTCTCTTGAAAAGGTGTTAAAAAGGGGAAATCATGATGGCATACTCTTACTTGGGATATGATGGGTGTTAGGAGTGCAGTGAATCATTATTTTTTCAGAACATTACTTTCAAGACCCTCTGTATCTTGGTCAAGTATATTTGTGCTTTTGGCTCATGACTAGTCATTTACAAACCTGCAAAAAGCCTTCCAGACAGAAACAAGGGAGAACAGAAGTTCGGACATTCAGCCTAAAAATGGTTCAACATGTCTTCTCCTCCTCCAGCACAGAGGGAAAAGGTCAGCAAGCTAAACACTTCATGTCTAAGACTCTGCTTACAAAGAGCTTTAATTTCAGTAAGGCTGGGGAAGAGGATGGAAGGGACAGAGGAGATTTCCTTTAAGAATTAAAGGAGCCCAAAGTAATGACTTTATCTCTACGAATTTTGCTTTTGTCTGCATCTGTGACAAGAAGGAGCTGGATCCAAGGCTCCAAGAGGATCATTCTCCGTAGAACTGATTGAAAATAAGCTTCCCTGAGGAAACCCATGGACTTCAAAGTGTGTTTTCATTCCAAAAAGAGACTAAAAAGAAAATATCTTGGAAACTTCCACAAGAAGAAATTATTTTGCTCCAATGTCATTAAAAGGGCTTTTTGAGCACTTATATAATTTAGGTGCTGATACAAAATTTTGGAAATCAGTACATTGTTCAAACATCTGGAGAAATTCAATGAATTTACACAAGAAGCCACTTAAGAGAAAAAATAGCACTGAGTCCTTATTTTGCAGCCATAGCACCAGACAGATCTTCAAAGAATGGATGAGCACTGAGCTGAACCTGAATTCTGGGTCAAACCCTGGGCAAGTTTTTATTCTCTGCACAGCTGAATCTGAAAGGCTCAGGAGAAGCTCTTCTGTCTTGCATCAAGGAAAAAATCATGGCAAATGGATGATAAGCAACAAGAGCAAAATAATTCATGACACATTTTCAGACTTACCAACACCAATAGAAAGAATAACACCTTTCTAGATGCTGCTCACTGTGTGCTCAAGTCTTAGGTGACTTTTGCTACCAGCTTTGTGCAACTGATGCTAGAATGCCTGCGGGCTTTAAATGGCTCCCTGAAGTCTGAAAGGGAAACTAACAGCCTTTCAAAGTACTAACAAGAAACTTGGGATTCTTTCTCTCCTGTTATATGAGTAGAAATTCACAGGAGGCCAACTCCAATTAAACCAGCTGTAGCCATTCTGTAGCTCATTTCAAAAAGCCACAACAAAACTCACCAACCGAAAAACCAGCGCACAGCAAATTCCAGAATACTAGTTCTCTAAAATTTTAAGAGCAGTTGCGTATTTTTGGGAGTTTAGAAGTGCTGTAAGAACTTCATAAGGGTTTGAAATGTTCAGTTATACCTTACACGATTGGGCATTAAATACAGCTCCATAGCAGCTGCATTAGTATAATCACAGTGGTACAGTACCAGAGCAGCCTTCAGAGCTTGTCAGAACACAGCCCTGCTGTGCTTGAGACTGAACACGCTTGGTTCCTGGGGGAAAAATGTTCCCACTTGCTCTGTCTATGTCAAGATAGAAATGAATTTTTAGGAAAAGTCTCTTTCTTCTAGGTTGTTACCATACAAAAAACAACAGAGTTTTCTTATGTAAGGGAGCTCCTCCCCTTCCAACATTGATAGAAAGATGCTGGCTATAATGCAAGGCACCCAGTCACCCAGTCTAACAAAGCAATATGCAAAACAAAGACCTCATCTCAAAGCTCCAGTAACTTAGAGGAGTAGGTTCAGTTAAAGTTCAGCCGTCTCTTAAATTTCCCTGTGCCCAGGCACAAAACTGATGCTTACAGGAACTGGCTCTGGAGGCCCAGAGATGGCCCCCTCTGCTTCAAGCCCCAGCAGTCTTTTCAGCAGCCACGGGCAGGAGAACAGCAATGCAGCAGCTGTAGCTGGGAGAACCTATAATCCATGGGAGACTGAGATCACACACTCCTAGCTTAAAATTCAGTCCTACACCTCTTTGCTTTTTTTTGCAGAAATAGTTGTCTTCCTGCTTGCCTCCTGACAGCACTTAGTGCCATGGTCTGGTTGACATGGTGGTGTTAGGTCATAGGTTGGACTGAATTTCAGAGCTCTTTTCCAGTCTGATTCTGTCATTCCTGGTATTACTTCCTTTTTTTTTTTTTTTTTCCCAAATGTACTTTTAAGAGGCTTAAATCACTATAGTCCCCCCACAGCATGGGTAACGAAACATATTAATCTGTCAAGCAATTTAAGACAAATGATGGGTGGCAGATAAACCCAGTATTTGTGTCACTGTTAAACAGATTTGAAGAGGCACAGTGCACCTCTGGTGGCAGGCAGCACCTGTAACAGGATAAACTTCAGTTTGCTAATTGTCACAAAGTACAAATTGGCTGCTGGTTTGTGCCTGGAGGTCCTGGGCAGTAGATTGAACAAAGCAAATTTCTGTGTAATTGTCCAAAAAGATTTGGACTGAAATCTTTAACCATCGTTTTAATGACAAAACAAGAATTCTGCTTTCTGTCATTATTAGGTCACCAGTTCTGGGCTGGCTTTTGCCTACAAGGATTGGAGATGGCTCTTGGTTTGAGTTCTGTGGTGCAACACCTAGGCCATGCTTATGTCTAAATGGACCCTGCTCTAGGAAAGGTGGAGAAGTCATAAACACAACAAAAACACAGAGAGAAGAAGGAAATTCCACAGTGATTTTGTGATGTTCCAGAAAATCTCCCTGTCCAGTGAAAGTGGAGGGAGGGAAATAACAGGCAGGAAAAATCCTTCAGTCTCCTGCTTCTGGAGAGCAAGAGACAGAGACAGGCTCTGTCAAATCCAGAAGCAAAAATGTCCTTTCGTGGCTGAGTGGATGGATGATTGCAGCGACAGCCAACACTGTACTTGCAGTTAAATCCCCTCAGTACTTTGCCCCAACTTGCCATGCCTGCACACGCAGGAGGATGGGCACTCCAGCTGTCTGTTACAGGGTTTGTTCTGGATGGTGTGGAAAGGAACATTCTGGAAAAAGAAACTTCTTCACAAGAGCAAACTCTCCATTTGCCTTTCCAAATCTTTTCATTTCTATAAAGCTGTGCCTTGAAGGAACAGTAAGCAGTATCTAACCTGACCAAGGTCACAAAGTATAATGTCCTAGAAGAACAGTATAATTCATTTCACATTGGATGAACAAAACTTGTGGATTTATATGCACACCAGAAAATAGCCATCTAATTCCCCACCTTCCTTTCTTCCCCCTCACATACTTTCTGTGAAAAGATTTAGAGACCAGGGGGTTTGTATTCTCCCGCAATGAAATGTGGCTGTCTTAAGAAGCTTATAATCCAAGTTGCTAACAACCACTCATGATATTCCCTTGGATGTCCAGGGCTTAAACCACAACACTGCCTGAAAATACACATCTCTCCTCACACTCCTGCTCTCTCCTTTACACTGACAGCAGGCTATGCAACACCCGTGTATTTGTTTTCCAGTACCAATGCTATCGCACTGAGAAGGTACTGTGAAATACTTCTTTTTAAGGAACATTTTGCTGTACAACAGGCTGGCCTTGGGTAAAAAGGTAACTTGTTCCCCTAGACCCAGTAATAACTCTTACAAACGCAACCTCCACATGGACCATCCAAAATGGCCATTTTTTCCTCATAAACAGAGAGCCCCTTCTCAAAGCACTATTAGTGGCATATGAATCTCTATTCTGTATCACAGTACTCCAGGCAATGATAGTATGATGACAAAAAAGACCCTTTTAACCACCATTTTGGACCATATTTTCTATATAAGTTATGAAAGAAGAGTCTTGCATATTTTTCTGTCTTTCAGGAAGACATATTGTGGCAAATTGGAGTCCCTTTCTACAATACATTACTGAAAGTTGATAGAGTAAGTTCAAATATGGATTAGCTCAGTATTAATAACTGCAATTATTATGTTTATATAGTGTACGGACATCTCCTGACACCTCTGTGACGACAAGAAAATATATTTCATCCTCTACTGTAAGTTTACAGGTAAGACCAAGTATAATTCAGTTTTAAACAACATTCACTGGTGAGGGGAAACTAATCAGACAGAAGGAGACAAAGATCCAAGTTTTTATATCCATTTCTTCTTAGTATGAAAGACAAGTCAGAGTTCAGCAAACTTTCCTTTTCAGACATCTACTGGTTTCCCTTTTAACTGGGCTTCCCTGCCACTCCTTACAGGCCCAGCAGCGAAAGGTGGCACTGAGCAGAAAGCCACACGTGTTGCTAGGTATTTGTCCCCCTCATAGGGTCAGCAACACAGAGGGACTAAAGCAATAGCAGAGGGACTAAACTCAAGACTGCAAGTGCACTTATTGAGGCTGACAACAAGGTGAAGTGTTTGGGTGGCTAGTTGGAGATCCTGAGAGGAAAAGCAGCTTTAAGCATTCAGTGAGGTGACAGAAGAAAGATTAGACATCTTCCTACAGTTGCCGTTACTCTAATCCTGTTTCAATACCTTTATTTCCAGACACATGCACACTTCTGTACACCATTCCCCATTAAATATTATCTTTCAGAAAAGAAAAACTTTAAAGGGAACAGGAGAAAAAAAATATATTTTTTAAAGTTCTCATATTCTAGAGAAAAAGATTGACTGTCATCACTTGATTTCTCTGCTTTTTAAAAATTTGCATTTCAAAGAATAAGCCAAAGAGAAAGAAGAGATTCCACAGTAGCATCAGCTTAATTAAAACAATTGTTGAATATTCATTATCCCTCTCATCTCCACAGAAAGACTGGCACTGCTGTAGCAGTTGTGTGATGCGCATACTGAAGACAGGAGCTCTACTGAGCTCTAATTTCAAGTGAAAGAATATCTATGCATTTTCATGCTTGTTAGTGTAATTATAATTCAATATTTTCATTGCAATAATGCCTAAGCAATCCCACCGAGATTCATTTACCTGTGCAATGTACAAACATGTTGACATGACCCCTAAAAGGGCTGGATGGTTGCCAGTCCCACCTTGCAGGCACATACATGATTTAAAGGCTAAGTCTACAACAATGTTTTGGACAAGACTTGTACATTTGCCGCTAGCACAAGCTCCTGAGCTAGGAAAGGTGAAATGAACGGCAACAAGAGCTTTATTATGTTTTCCCATTGTGCTCACGCAGAATGCAAATTCTGAAGCGAGTATGGTTCAATATAGAGCACACATTGATACAGGCATGTTCCCAAAGCCCACTCAAGAGGATACAAGCACTATCATTTTGGCTAAGCACACCATCTACCCCTGTGCTCATGAGCGAGCTAGATAGGTCACAGGCAAAACAGGATTTTTCATTCTCTGCAGTGTTGTGCCAGAAGACCTTTCAGAACTTCAAGAGATTCAAAATCTGCGGACATTGTGTGTATTTACACATACTGACACAGAGGTTTGTGTGCATGCATAAATACACGCCTCTGTGCACACACAAACACACACACCCCCTTGATACCTTCCTATACCCAGAGAATGGAATTTAAGCTTTGACAGCTTAAAACAAACAGTAGAAAAACAGTCACAAAAATCCTCAGACAGGGAACAATGGGGGAGTTACTCAAATACCCTCATACCTTCTCCTGGGATGCATGGGATGGTCCTGGATGGACCAAAACTTCCATATCTCAGTAAATTCCACCAGCTTCAGGAAGGCACAGAAAATCCAGGGACGTCTCAAAGTTCAGTCCCAAGGACTTACAGGAGAGTAGAGACAAGCGCCCCAAGACACAGGCCAACAAGGCTGGCACAGCTGTCTTGGCTCTCAAGTAACATAATCATCAGTTGTGTCACCTCTGCACACCACTACCAGATCTGCAAGTCATTAAGCCCCACCTTATTTCAATTAGACTAATTAACTACAACATTGCAGCACCTTCCTCTTAGCTGAACCCTACTGTTACCAGATAACTTCACACTGACTAGAAAGAAATTTTGTGCTGTGAAGAAACCTGATAGAAAACACTTTTATTTACACAGAATAGAAATAGTAAAACAAATGAACAAAAAATCACCTCTCTGGCAGCCGAAGAGCTGCATGGCATTATATAGGTGTGCTCTTGTACTATTTGGCTCAGCTGGAATCACAGGAGAAAAACACCAGCCTGTTTCAGGGACCACAAACTTCCTCTGCATTTAATGCTTGAATTAGTTCCTGCCATGTTCAGGCAGACCTTTCAAGCTTCAGCTAGTGACGAAATCTGAGCCTTGGAAAACTCACCTTTATTAGCTGAGATGGGCTGTGTGGCAGTGGCAACAGTGGTTTTGCAAGCCACGGGCTGCCTCTGGCGTAAGAGGGTGAAATTCTTCTCCATCAGCGCAGACCTGAGCCCGCCCTGGCTCTGCGGCAGGTTTGGTGATGTAGGCGTCTGGGTGGGTTTGCTAGGGGTGAAATGGGGGCAGGCATCAAGACATCTGAGCCCCGAAATCTCTTCTCCCTTCTCTGCAAACTGCCACAGGCATGTCAGGGGTAGCTGGTAACAATTCAACTCCCCACTTGGTACCTGGAATGATAACCCCGTTGTCAGTCCCATTTCCAATTTTCCCATCCACTGCTTTATCAATGGCAAGCTCAGCACAGTGGTCAGTGTCGGCAACGAGGCCACCACCTGCCTTCTCTGAGACCAGCACAGGCTCCTGCAGGCTTCGTGTGGCATAAAGCCACGAGGCCAGAAGTTTTATCCAGAGACTTAAAAAGAGGAATGAAGTCAGTCTCTCCTCCTCAAGCTTGACTGCAGAATTTCTAACAATACCTCTCACCTCTGCCTGAGTCCTTAAAATCACTTTCCTTAAAATAAAAGGGTGCCTTTAACACTCTTCTGATTCTTCATGTTAAAATAATACTAGCAAGTGGTTTAGAAAACAAAATATAGTTTAGAAAATTAAATGCACCCAGATTTGGTTGGGATTTTTTAAAGTAGGAAAACGCCCACAGATTTTATCATGCACCAGGGAAGTCAGTGAAATATCTGCTGCTTCTTAGAACCCTTTTTAAGGTGAGTTTTACTTTGAGCAGGGAAAATCCTAATTTTGCTTCTTGGCCTCATTTAAATTAGCTTTGGGTGGCAGAAGGCACACCTTATATCATTAGACATAGAGATGCCCATTTTCACAAAACAAAACCATCAATACATTAGTCACCATATTTGCATTAGCTGGTCAGCCTATGCCATTTCGTAACACTCTCCCTGTGGAGCTCCAGCTGGCCTCTGGCAGAGGAAGCTTGGCAAGAACTGTTCTTGGTTTGTTTAGTGCCAGACCTTTTATCAAGGGAACAGAAGAGACTTCTATCGAGGACAGCTAGACTAACTTGTTTTGGGAATCTTCACCTTTAAACCTGTTATTAAAAAGTGGTGATTATTTAAAGCTGTTGGGTAGTCAGTAAAAAAGTACCATGTCTGAAAGAATTCTATAGGAAAAGGACAACATCTTAGAAGATAGCAATAAATATACCGTAGACTCACTGCAAAGATAATCCAAATCTCATGTCCATTTAAGTAACATGTTTCCCATCATGCTGACAGCCACAGAGATAAAGGGAGGCAGAAGAAGGTGCTACAAGACTCTGTAACATTCCTGTCAGCCATGGAGTTTAATTTGATCTCTTTATTTATTTGCACCTGAAGAAAATTCAATTCTATACTTTTCTCCCTTGCTCTGAGATGAATAAACTGTACTTTCCCCAGAGATGACAAACAAATGTTGATCACAGTGACAGGTGCCAGCCCTAGTAGTCCATAAACAAATTAATTCTGTTAAGATCTAATGATTCTCCACTGTGAAAATGCACCACTAATATCTAGGTTCCATGCACCTGCAGACACAGGCTTTTGAAGCAGTCATGAATATTGTGAAGCAGCCGGTAGGAATATCAGTTTCATATGAACAAAGGTTCTTGTCGAAAACAAACTTAATAAAACCCCTGCAGTATTGATTCTGTTCATTTGACAAGCAAACAGCATTTCTCAGGTAATGAGTGTTCCTCCTTCATGTCAGTTTTTCCTCCTGTCATACCTGCGGTGACAGCCCATCTTTCCACATCTTCCCTCGTTAGCTGCCTGCTGCCCTCCAAAGGTCCACATTAAGGACACTCCAGACCTACATTGCCCACTAATGGTCATAGCTGGAGTTTCACAGTACTTTCAGGTCTCTATCCCTCTGCACCAGATGTAGATGCAGGACAAGACAGCTGTGCAGCTGCTGTATGGCATGGGCAGTCCTCACGGCGGCTCCTACAGCCCAGTGCTGGAAGACAGAAGTGGCTAGTTCGTCTTTCAGTGGTTGGTTTTGTGGGCACACAGCTTGACAAATACCAAAGACCTGTGCTATTGCTCTTATCCAGCTGCATTTGACTCTGCATCTTCTAGCCTCTGCAGCATTGCAGTTCTTTATTTTGAAAATGCATGGTGGAGGTGGACGATAGAGCAGCCTGAACTTCCTGATGGTCATGGAAAGCAAGGAAGGACTACTTTGTTATAATCAGAGCACCAAATTATGGAAAACCTAGTGATGGTATGAAGTACTGAGGCCTGAACAACAGGCCCTGAGCAAAAGCTGGCCTCTAGGTGAACCTTCCAACCACATGTTATATATAGATTCACTCATTAACAAAGTGTTGTTATATGTGTTCATTTATTGGCAAAACATGTATTTACCACACCATATCTAGAAGCCAGATAAGGCTGGTTATTAGGAGAGTATAGAACCAAAGGCAACTCCCTTGGTTCCTTCCTGAGCCCTGGCCAGGGTTTGCAAGAATGCCAACAGGAGAATGAAATTAGAAATTATGTCAGCTTGTTTATTTTACAGTATAAAAGCTGGGCTACTGTAATAGCGAATTTGGGGGAGATTTGTGCCCTGCAAGGTGGATACACCACAGGATTTCCCAGTTACTGGGTGTGGTTCTCCAGTCCTTCACTGTGACACTTCCCCCAACAGATGATGTGCAGACTTGGATGATGGCAAAGTATCAGGGTAACTAGTGATGTGTCTTTCTTAATCGTTATAGGCATTCTTTTGTAGCAATGATTAGGTGCATTGCTTAGCTTATCCTTTTGTGATTATTTGCACTTTTACATTATAGTAAATTATGCCTATTCTTTAGGCTGGTTGTGTGCGTCTGTGCCTCTGACCCTACCCACCGGTAAAACATGGTATCAGACTTCAGGTCTTAAATTATTAGACAGGGATACATGTTTATATAACTTAAGATTCCCAGAATATTGTGGAGACCAAAAGAACAGCTGGGCTCAGAAAAGAGACTGGCAAGTTTCTGATCGAAAAAAATCCACTAACCTTTTCCCTCAGTTTGCTCTCCTTGGGAAATGTTTTGTCTTTTATCAGGGACAGGGAGAGTCAGACTATTCTGCAAATCCCCAGCAAATGCTCCATCAAACCTTCACCTTTGCTGTAGCTAATTATCTCACTCCAGCAGAGAGTTCTTATCAGAGACTGTAGATTTCTCTGCAAACAGGGAAAACAACAGGCTGCTATTCCTCTATGTGTCTCCGACAGCTCCAACTCAGTGTATCTCACTGTATTCAAAGAGAATATCAGCAGTGATGGAAGTGGGAAGAAAAATGTCCTCAGAGAAAAAAAATCCAAAGTGTTACATCAGCATAACCATGTAAGAGTTACACAATAAATAGTTTTCACTTTTTGAGTATGCATTTTAATTGCTCAGATTAAGACAGTGCTGTGATGCCATGTAAAGCTGTTATACCATGCTCAGGAAAACCACACTACAGAGCTTCAACGTTTCAACAAAGCAGTCCCCGAGGAATGTCCGAAAGAAATCACTTCCTTAAAATGATTTTCCTCTTCCAGCACATCTTCAATAATCTTAGCACTCAAACATTTCCAAGCCCTTCCAAAAAATATTGTTATAGACTAATTTTTAATTAGCTTTCTAAAAGACTTCTCTATTACAACACATAATGTGCTGTAACTTACAAAGAAGCCTTGTAGACAAGCTGTATTTCTTTTTATGAGCTTCAACTTATGCAGTTAATTAAATGCTGCTGAACTCATTCTCCTCATTGTACAGCTCTGTAACATATTAAAACATTTTCCTCTGTCACACACACACTGCACTCATAACTATTCTGCACACCACCGACTTTTAACTAAACAATACAAGAAATATTGTTACGCTCATCAGTGAGCCACTTGAAAAATCCAGTAAGTCTCAGGACTAGGAAGATGAACAGCATCTGCACACTGTGAGCACGAAAAGGCCACGTCTGATTTCTCACTTCTCTTCCCAGAGCGGTACCGGCAGCCCCGAAGCGACCCGAAGGGCTGGGGCTGCAGAGAGCGGGACACGCTGGACTTGGCCCCGCCGGTAGCAGCGGCTGCTCGCCAGCCGAGCTGCGGGAGGAGCGGGACTCACCGGGAACACGGAGGGACTCATCCCTGCAACAGGCACATCCCTGCCGGTTTAGCGAGCCGCTGCCAGCAGCACCACTGCTCCTGCAGAACCACGGCTCAGAAATACTCTCTTCCGAAAGAAAAGGAATTGCTGCAAGTCCGGTAACGGAAAAGCTGTTTTAATGTTTCAATGCTACGTATTTGTGACTAAATTAACTCAGATGTGGCAGATTCCTTAGGCGGGTATCAGAGATGCACGGTGAGACCAGACGGCTGAAGGGATAGGCTTTTTTATGGGAAAGGTTGTCAAGCCGTTGGCTGCTTCAGCAGAGAATGAAAACAATCAATGAGAAGCACCTGTGATAAAGGAAACTGAGAAAGAGAGATACCACAGAGCCAAGAACTTCAGAAAATACCTCACAAAGCCAGTTGCTTGGAATTGGGAAACAAAAATGTGTGGAAGACATGGGAGAGTGACTATCTCTGGCATTTGGAAAATAATGGAAGGAAATTAATAACTCTTCACATTTTGGAACCACGTGCAGTGAGGACCATCCAGCAAATGCTGTAATGTTGAACAGCAGGAGGCAGCTCAGGTGGCAGGGCAGACTTCTATGAGGGGACCCTGTCTGCAAGAGCTGAAACATCCAATCTAACTCTTTCACGAGAAGCAAATTACATCCAAATATGCCCCTGTTCTAAGAAAAATAGAATTTGGAGGCAAAATCAGAAAAAATGAAACTGGATATGAAGGATCCAATTTTCTTTTATGAGAATGATTTGATTTTGAATTGAGAAAACAAAACACAGCTAAAAGAAGAGTCTGTAAAATCTGGGAATAAAGACCTAGGATCAGATCTATTTTTTTTTTAAGGGTTCTTTGTTCTGGATTTGATTTATAGAATGCATACAATAAAGGAATAAAAGACCCCATACATAATATTCATTCTCAGATATCTTTAATGTGACAGGTAGATTTTTAGTGTTCCACTGCCCAGCAATTCATGCTACCAGAAATATCCCTTGTCAATAACTCTACAAATGTTTTTATAAAGTTCACTAACTGAATTTAAAAACAAACTGAATTTACCAGCTGTAGCAGGGAGAAGAGTAGTAAGCAATTGATGTAAATATTAGGACATGAAATATTTGGTAAATACAATTGCATCCCACTAGTAGGATATTCTTATTGTTACGGTTGAATCTCAATATTTTTAAATAATTTTTAATGGTTCTGGCCTATTCCCCTAGATAAGGAGAGTTCAGTATGCACTTCCAATATGCCTCATGGGAGCAAATACTGTTACAGATTACTCTGTGAGTTAAAATCTTTCCTGGTATATTTTTTTTTCCCCTAGAACATAGTGCCACAGCTTCCTAAAACAGCTTCCTGAAGGAAGACAGGTCAAAGTATCTATTGACAGCATCCTGGGAGGACAAGAGCAGATCAGAATGAAAGGATTCCACAAAAGGGCTCAACAAACAGAGCTAAAATTTGAGAGATAACTTGAAGGTCACCTAAACGATATTGCTAGGAGACAGGCTGAAAACAATACAACTAATACAGAGCATCCAGGCAAAGTGAACTCCGGAGGAACACCTGCATCGGCCTTGTCAGCCTCTGCTCATCTCCATGTCCTTGTACAGAGAGAAGGAGCTGGAATGTCCTCCTAAAAAGGGATCTTCCTGCTTTAAAAGCCTTAAAATGAAGCTATTTTCCTTGCATAACGCTTTTACACCAAAAGACAGAGTAAGTTTTCTACAAACACCTCAGAAGGCAACATAAGGTACAGTATGGGTGCAAGAAAACGATGAATTTTGGGTGTGAGCGACATATGCCCCCAGAATTCTTGCTGAAATAGAGCGTTACAGCACACAGGCACATTCAGTGGAGACAAGTTCTGACAAAAATTGGCAGTGATGATTCTGCTGCATAGAGAAGGATTACACTTTGAGAAAACTGGTCTTTTTCAGCTGTAGCTTTATGGTTTGTCAGCTCTGTACAAACTGCAACATTAGCTGCTGATGGCAGACATGCTCCTAAGAGCACCTGATCAATCTGTTCTTGAGAACTATAGGAAACGTGACACAAGGCATGCAGTGTCCATGTATGAGAATTAACTTGTGAGAAATGACATAGAGTGTACTTACAGAAGCAACAATAAAAGATGAGATATTGCAGAAAGTAATTAAAACTTATTTTCTTGGGTGGCTGTGGAAGTTTGGCTATATTACCAATTCAAACCACCATGGCTTTCTGTAATTGCTGGCTTGCTATTTAAGGGTGAGAGAAAAGTGCTGCCAGAGGCACTACAGGCTGACCTGCTTCTAAAAACACATGAAGGTCACAGTGGTAGGCAGAACACAAATGGAAAATCATGTGGTCTACTGCACTGGCCAGTACTCTGTTTTCTCTGTCAACCCATGGCAAACTTCAGTATTTGAAAGAAATATAAGGCTAGGATCATGGTCTGCCTGAAGTACCTGTGTTGTTTTCCTTCTAGAAACAAGGATACAGAAGTAAAATAATTTTTTTTTTCAACGTTGCCACAAAATGAAGCAAATCTGAAAGTTTTAGAAAAGGACTGAAAAGCAACAACAATCAAAAGGGGGAAAAATGCCCCTTTGAGAACTGCCAGGACAGGGCACCTGCAAGGCATAACAAGCCCTGATAAGCAGCCCACATAGCTAAATTAATTTTGCAATGCAATAGTAACTTTAGATAATTTTCTGTTGGTAGAGTGGGAAACAGGTAAAGAACAGCACCTGTTGCTTCAATAGAAGCTAAATATTAGGAGACAAACCTGATCCCAACCAGTTAGGCCAGGCAACGAAGGCATTGAAAGAAAGGAAAAAAGGGGTCTGAGCACTTTCCTCAAATGGACTCTTGTTAAATCTCTTCTCTCTTGTACACTCTATTTAAAAGTCTCCTCCTTGACACTTGCTCACAAAGTCACATAAAAGAAGTTGAAATAAACCCTTATCTCTTATGTTTCAGATGAAGGCTTCAGCGAAACGGCATCTTTCTCACCGAGTGAAGACAAAAATTTTCACCAAAAGAAATTTATGAAAATGATGAAATTTTTGAAATGATGAAATGATGAAATCTGCCATTTTCATCTCTCTTTTTGGCACTTCAAACAAAAATACTTTTGATTTAACATTCCTGTCCATATCTAAAATCCCTTTACTACCCTTAAGCCCAAGACTGCTTCTCCTTAAATCAAAGGGAAGCTAATTGAAAAACCGAGATAGTTTCATCTCATGGCATCTCCTCAAGTCATTGTTAATCTCTGGACCCAAGGCTAAAGGAACTTGCCCAAAATTAGAGCTCTGCTGTTTCGGAGCCCACCCCCCTGTACCACACCCTTCTCTGTTAAGCTTCGACTGTTGCTCCCTGCCATTGCTGTGTTAGTTAACATCATTACCACAGCAGAGGCAAAAACCAGCAACAGGGAAGTGCGTGAATGCTTCTCGAACCTGTGCAATTCAGGATGATCAGAAGCGTGCAGGAAACCACACTTCAAATTGGTGAATGTCCTAGGGAAGAATTAGGGAAGAGATATAAGGGTTTACAAAGCACGTGGCAGAGTCTGACGGGAGAACAACGCCCGGAACGACAACGTGCTGCTTTCACCGCGTGCAGTGCCATGGTTTTCAGCGCTACCTGCCCACTTGTCGAGAAACACCAAGCCCACGCGTTTCGCCACGTTTTCCAGCCGCGCCGAGTCTCCCGGCGGCCCCGGACCAGCGCGCGCTGGTGACATCTGGTGGCACAGCGCGCGCCACAGCAGCCGCGCCAGCTCCTGAGCGGCACGGCTCCTGGAAACGGCGGCTGACTTCCTGCCTGAGGCGGAATTTGCCGTCGTTCTCCGGAGCTGAACTTCTGCATTGGCACGAGACCGAGTATCACAAATTTGAGCCCAAACCCAGCATCTCGCAGCGTTAAGCTCCTCCAGATAGCAAGCGACACTCCAGCAACAGACTTCAATTCCCTGCTTTCTCTCCTTTTCTGTACCAGGACTTGCCGCTGACGATCTTTTAAAAGTACCAGCAATCTACTCTATCGCAAGTGTTTTTAAAATAGAGAAAAATAGTCTACGAAATTGTCTAAAGGCACTTTTCCCCCATGAAATTATGCTACTTGCAGGTTCTTCCACCTTTTGCCCATAGAAACAGATTTAAGTGAGCCAAGCCACTTTCGATGAGAAATAATAAGTGTAAGCTATTAAACTCATCAATTGAATGGGTCCCAGGGGATGCTTTCTGGTTTGGGTTTTTTTTTTTTCCTTGCTTTTTTTTTTTTTTTTCTTTTTGCAATTATTTTGACTTAACATTTGAGAAAGGAATCTACACAGTTCATTTGCTCTGCTAGTCCTTTGTCTTCCAGTCTCTCCCCACTTGCTTCCTTTCAGAGAAGAGAGGACTTCCCAAGCAAACTGGCAGACAAAAATAGCCAGATGCTGCAAGGAAAACTGTCTCACTTAGCTTTGACAAGAGACATGGAAAGTTGGTAAATGGTTTATAACACTTCTCAGGATTCAAGTCCCAACTTCTTTTATATCTACACAGCTCTACCAAAACTGCCAAGCTTTTAACCTTAATTATTTGTCTCATATTCCCAGAGCTCAAGCACAGGACCGAAGCTTCAAGGAAATTAAATATTTTTATGCAGCTACAAAAGCCACTTAAAGGTACTTTAAAAACTCTTTTAGAGCTGCAAGGCTACATTTGTAGCAATTCTATGCTTCTTTTATTATTATTTTTTTATTTTAGAAAAAATCTTTAATTCCTTGAGGTAGAGTTTAAAGATATTCTAAATAAGAACTTCCACATCAATTCATCTCCAGAAACATTTATGCAATATGCATTTAGGGTCTGGTATCTTATACTTTAGTGAACTTCTCGAGAGAGTTATTTGTACAGAGGCACTTTGACAAAGATTAAAAAGGGAATTAAAGCAGCACATCTGGAAACTTGGGCCTCTCCTCCTTCCTGGAGCCTCAGTCATACTGTTCAAAAACAATGGTAGTAATGATATACATCCACTAGGCTGATACAACACAGTTTCCCTTAGTCATGATCCAGGGAAAGAAGCTGGACTCTTCATCCAGGCTCATGTGTGACCCCTTTTTCCCTCTGCTCCAGAGGCAGACTTGTCAGGTCCCTTGAGGCGGCACCGCCCCATGAGCCATCCCTTTCTGTACAGTCAGCATGTGGCCTTCCAGCTTCTGGTCTGGATTGTTAAGGCTTCACCCCCTCGTACGGCATCTCCATCCAGTCAACTTCCATTTCTTGCCCAGCCAATTTGTTTGCAATACCTCCCCACCCTGTACAATTCCAGGGAAAAGACCTTGAATTAATGCTGCAGAATTTCTCTTCTATGGTCATCCGACAACCTCCCCTCAAACCACAAATTCACTAGTTCAGTCAGCTGTGATTGCAGTGAAGGAAGCTCAAATACAGTTCCCCCCAGGTAATCAATCCTATGATACCATTCTGAAGAAGCAGGAGGACACCTCTGTGTGCTTTAAACAATAAATGAAAATAACATTTTTGGGTCAATGAGTTCTCCTATGTTTGTAATGGAATTCTATCCTCCTTATTTATACCACTTGCAAATGTGAGTTGATTAATAATTCTGCTGCATTGCTGCACACATCATCATGCCTATTAATCATTCTGGGTGAAGGAACACTGATGTTCTTTATCTGCTTTTGGTTTTGCTACATGATTGCACGCAATTCTTAATAGATTACTTTCTCGTCAGGATTTCTACCTGAGACTTCAATGCTCCAGTTAATTAACTGGAACATAAGGTTCAGTGTTCTACAGTCCTTACTTTTCCAAGTGCAAAGACAACTTTTTTCCTCAGCTGATGTTGCCGTTCCCAACTTCATCACTGTGAGCAGCAGAGGAATTTGGAACTGGGCAACATTCCATGATTACTGGAGGAATAAGGAGTCTAACCGGCTTTGAGAATTGAATGAGTTAAAGTTCAATTTTCCCTCTAATCAGCAGGAGCAAACAGGTGTTGAATATTTATATTTGAATAGAAAGTGAATCCTGTTGCTACACTCACTATCGGTATGGGGAGGGGGGAGAGGAGGCAGAAATTGCCTCTATTTGTTGCCTTGGGTACCAAAAGATGACTGTTGTTTTTTTCCCCACAGCAAAACCCCAGCATTTCCACATCCCAGCAACTGCAGCTGTCATAATTTAGACAGTCTCCAAGGTTCACCAAGTAGGCGATTTCCCCTGTAGTCTCCCAGCAAGTTAATCTATTGCATGAAGTACCAGTGGGCAAACTTCATTTCTGTTAGTAGCTGGTTTTAAGTTCATGGCTCTGTAAGATCCCACTTTTCACTTACTATTTCTCATCCACTCATCACATGGTTCGAATTACATCTGAAAGTTGATGACAGGTCTTATAAAAATCAGCATCCTCATCCATCAAAATGAGGATATCGAGCACACCAAGGAGTAAGCAACTGAAATATCATTAAATACAGAAAATCTTGGGCTTCCAGGACTCCTTCCAAAGGCATTTACAACACAGTTTAAAATCCTATGACAAATGTACAAGGCTGAGGGCAGAGAGGAACAACAGCACTTATCGCTGAAATGCAATTGGTTGTACCCTGCAATACAATGGCTCAGCTATCAACTCTCTGCAGGAATTCAGAGAAAAAAGAAGCATCTTTTTCTGTAACCACTACAGAACTAAAAGTATGTTGAAGTCTGGCCATGATTTGAGTGCTGTGTTTCTAGCCTTAAGAAAAGAGTGAGGTTAAGAAATTGTTTTTCAGCATTCTACTCTAAGTATGTTCTCTTGAAGTAGATGCCTCTTTGGAATTACCCTTTTCCAGGTGAAAAGACTCTGTGCTTTTGCCATCTATGCATGATAGCTTTTGTATGATGAACTTGACTTCAAAATACTCCAAAAAATAGGAAAATCACTTTTAATGTAAAAAATACAAGAAGATACATGAAACTCAGGTAAATACAAGGTGTACCTTTAAGACTCCCCTTGTTTTATAAAGCTTATAATTTCTCAGTGATGGGAAATTGTTGTGACATCAGAGATGAACCAAGGATAAACCAGCTATCAAACACATACTTTGACAAAAATTTTGGCTTTGACAGTTTTGCTTTTCTTTTGTCAAAAAAGTATCCTTGAAAAGTCCCAACCTGCTCTGCCTCTAAATACAAACAATGTATCAATGACACAAAAGGGACTGGCTGTGACTGTCCCACCATTTCTGTTCAAACACAGCACCAGGTTACAGCCACAGTAACACAGAAGGCTGCACGATCAAAAAAGTAAAGGTAAACAAAGCGGCGACTATTAATCAGTAGAGACACTGTAGAAAACACATCCTCAGCTCTTGTAGGAGGTTAGCTTTAAGGGCAGAGAATTGCATTTCGGCTTGTTTAAAGAACCGAAACTTGGCATGACACGGTGCTACCATGCAGTTCTTCCATCAACTGCTTACCTCTGGAATTTGAAGCTGGAGGCATTAAACCATACATTCTTTCAAGCTTATTGACTTATCTCATGTTCACGCCCTTAAAGCACATAGACACTGTGGTGGTCAACGCTGGCAGCAACAGACTGTCTCTCCCTCCGCAGTGTACTACTGCAGGATCTGTACTTTAGGGAGATGAGATTTACGGTACGGCTTTAGGCATTCGACTTCCGCAGCTCAGTTATGAGCCAAAGCTTTCTGTACCATTGACTGAGCCTCCAGAGACCCATTCAGAGCTCGCTCTTCCAGTTCACAGCAAGTACTTATTTCTGTACAGCCTATATCTAGATGATGGAGTAACTCTTCTCCTCCCTCATTCTTACGCTTCACATTAATTCATTAAATCCCTTCTTCAAGGTAAAGATGGAGCTGTTCTAAGAGATAATGCTTCAGTGAAAAAGACAAACTTATCCTGACATTTGATGCAATAAGCTGTAATATCATTCTTCCTTACAGTGTATTTGCATATTTGCTACCCACTCATAAATGGGGAGCAACCAAGTAATACAGCTTTATAAGAGTAGCATTAATCAGCAGTGGTTGAAATAGGATCCTTTCATTCAGACAAAGGAAAATACCTAGTATCCTAACGAATTTAGGGTGGCAGAGAACGATGTGACAAAATTTGTCGTATTAACCAGGAAATCAATCCTAAGCTGTAATAGCTTTGACCAGTCATGAGAATCTTGAAAAAAACCCCAACCAAGCCAACCAAAAACAAACACTAAGCTTCGTGTAATTGTTTCCCTAATGTGGCAGTTACTGGCTAAATCATTGCAACCAGTTGTGACTGGAACTGTTCCTTACCAAAGTTAAACTTTAACTTGCAAGAAACCTGTGCTGTGAAAGAAAAGTATGTACAGCTGTGGTGTATTCAGTTCCCAGGCTGAGTTAGAACTCCCCTTTGTGTGTGAAGTTAAGGCATTTACTGCTGCAGCTGTTGTTTACCACTGAAACGTGGTGCCTTTGATCACAGCTCTGAAAATGCTTTACAAAAAAAGGATGAAGTCCTCGTGCTCATCTTACAGACCAGCACTACAGTGTAAGCAAAAAGAAATTCAGTGACTTGTCCAAGATCAAAAGCCAAACTTGCCCTGGAACCAGGGTGTGATCTCCAGTTTGTACTGCCTGCAGCTACAACTTTCCTCCTGAACTCATTGCACTGAAAACTGCAGAAAAGTAAAGCCATTTAAGAAGATGCTGTTCAATGTTGCATTTTCAAGACAGAATGCTAAAACATATCACAAAGTAAAAAGACAGTATTTATTTCATTCAAATGTAAGCAAAAGTTTTCAGAAGCTTACATCTAACTGGCCTTTTAAACAATTTGTAGAACTCCAAAAGTACTTGACTTTTACAGCCTCAAATGCAAACTAAACTGGCTGCATCGATTCAATGCAATTACATGGGCACCCTTTTTAAAATCTTCCTTGAAACAGCACTGTTAATTATTGTTGAAAGTGGCATGGGAGAGGTCACTGAACTGATAACACTTCGGTATGGTGTTTTTAACTCTTTGATATTGGACACCTCTGGGGACAAGCCTACCTAGACAAGCTATTAGATTAAGATTCAATGTAGCAAATTGATTTCTTAACCTAGTGAGGATGATTTTATGTAAGGATTGAATGGAGCAGTTGAGAAAGGCACACAGGAAAATAATAAGGCAACCTGGACATTGGCCTAAAATGAGGAGAGACGCATTTACTTATAAATATGGTAACAATAAAGCAATGAGAGAGAAGAGTGAATTAGACTAGTCCTAGACGTTGGTATAAAACCACAGTAAAGATGAGGAAGAACCAAAAGTCTTAATACAGTGAATAAGATTGTAAGTCAATTAGTGTAATTTATGAGAAGTACCATGACCAGAATACAAATCATAAAAGCCAAGGCTTACTGCATATGGGGAACTGATGGAAATGTTGCTTTACTTCTCAATTCATATGCTTGATCAATAGTCCAACATATAAGAAGAACTACAGGTTCTGAAGAAAATCTGTGAACTTATTTGAAAAGGGGACACTCCTCAATCTCCATTCCCCAAACTGACAAAACTAGACTTCAGTACCTGAAGGACTTGAATATAGGCTAAGAAATAAAAGGGAAAAATAAGTTAGAAACTTTGGATCAAAGGTATGACTTCAAACAAATTCAGTGTGAGAGAAATGTGATTTGAGGGCAGGACCCAGCACCTGGTGTTGTGGAACTTCATACAATTGGCCTTGACCCATTGGTCCAGCCTATCCAGATCCCTCTACAGAGTCTTCCTACCCTCCAGTGATCAACACTCACACCCAACTTGGTGTCACCCAACCTGTTGTCATCTCTTACACCATGCTGAACCAACACTCTTCAGTTTTGATCCTTTGACTTCCTTTCCAGCAAGAAAAAGCTTAACTGGCTTGCATTACAAGAATTAGATATTGATAGTACCTGTTTCTCACTGCTTCACATGGTCAGGCCTGAACTGCTATTTTCAAGTACTTTACTTCACATAAAGGCTTTTGTGGACTACAGGATCTCTGGGATTTTTCAGTGTTAACAGCAAGATAAACTTAAACTGGACTACATAGAAAAGGAGGAAGTAACGACAAAACTTCCTTACTCAGGCTTCTTTTCCACTGTAACTCAGCCTCACTCTATTCTGACTTCCACAGGTACTCAAAAAAATTCATCAGGTACCAAAAAAATTAATAATTTTCAAAACACGTACTACAATCATTGCACACAAAAGCTGAGGTAATTTTCTCTTTTTGAAAAGCATTCACTGTATGTATATTCATACTATACTTTTATCATAGAATTACCTCCAGCAATATCTGTTGGAGCACATACAAGCTAGACCCCCACTACTTGTCTGACACACAGCTAGAAGGAGGGAGCACTGCCATTCTTCTTCCTTGCAAACCCTCAAAGTGTTAGAAGGTTTTAAGATAAAGGGAGAAAAACTGTTCTAGGAGCATATTTACAGCTCTAAGAGTATCTCTCTTTGCTTTTAGTAGCTACAAGTACATAATATGCAAACACTATGAGTGCTCCTGACTTTCTCTAAGGGATTCAGAACCCTGTTTAAAAAATAAAAATTGGTGAAAGGCACACTTTTCTTCTAAATACACTGTACAGCTGTGGAAATGGCACCTCACAGTAGCTCTGCAGGCCTGAAAGAATATACATATTCATTCTGTACAGTTTCGTTAACTTGGTAAAGTGATCAAGCATGATGACTCCATACTGTGACACTCTTAATATGCTTTAGATAGTATCTGTTCTTTGCATCTTCTAGCTATAGATAATGACAGTACAGGTTTTCCTCTTAATAGCCCGTCTCTATAAGCCAATAGAATTTGCTCAACCAAAGAACCACCACAGTAAAAACCACCCAAACTTGAAAAAGTACCTAAAAGATACGCTTTTGGTGGGTTAAAGTTGACTGAGGTACAATAAATAAGACAACGCTATTCCCTTGCCCACAAGTATCTGTCCAACAAGTATTTCTTGTGGGTAAACTAGTACGTTGGTATCTTAGCCTTAAAGGCAGCCATCAAGCAGCTGCATCACAAATAAGAAGGAATCAGGGCCTTGGTGGTGAGAACGTTGACTATCAAGAGTGAAGCCACCAATGTCAATAACTTCAGGCATTCTACAGCAAGAAAAATAAATATTTTGACAAAAGCGTGATTGAAGAGTGATAGAATTGCTGTCACTTCTGCCTTAAACATCTCAGGTCGCACATGCACTGAAGGAGACACACCCATTTCCTTAATGACAGAGTCAAAAAGGCATACAACCATGTGAAGGCCACTTCTGGAACAAAAGTGGACTCCCTTTGGGTGAATACCCTGCCCCTGGAAATAGCCTGCAAGAGACTCTCCAGCACTCCCAGGAGCCACGTGCTCAATACAACTTAAGTGACTGGACAACATATGGTCTAGTACATATCTTTGGCTTGCCTAGACTGCTAGCAGATACACCTGATGTTTGATTCACTTGCTTCTTAGCACAACTACTTGTATCAGGCTTGGAAATAAAATTTTGAATCCTCCGACCACTGACAGCATTTACCAGGTAGAATAAGTGGCATCTAGCACAAGGCACTAACATTACTTTTGGTCTGGAAGGCAGCAGAGAGCAAAAACGCTTTGTAAAAAGGAGTTTAGAAACTTTTGAATTATGCAAGTGATTTGCAAAACAGTGAGGGGAATGAATAGTCCTATTGTTTATTTTCTCCTTTATCCCAAATTTGCAGACTCCCACCTGCTTCCATAAGGACTGGCAAGCCCTCAGATGACTAGACTGTTCGTGGTGACTACTGCTACATCAAAGATCTTATCTAGGTATACCTGAACCTGGCATGAAGACAACAGCACATGTGCAAATTCTCTGGCATGGGAAGAATTCAGCAGCCACAGTAGGAATGGCTGCCCTGGGCACCTTTGTTTGGAGAAGCGCTAACAGTGTTCTGCTGCTGAGGAGTTCACAACTGTGGCCTCTCCCTTTCAGAGACCAGAGTACTCATCAATGTCTGCAGCAGCTGGAAGAGATTCAAGTTGTCAGACCCTGTAACTGCGTACTTTATGTGGTGAGAGAGACGACTGATGGTCTCAGATGTAACACAAATGTGGCAGTGTTGCAGAGCACGAGACTTCATTTAAATGACTGCTCAAAGAAGTAACACCAAATGTGACACCTGACTGAGGTTTGACTAGTTTGGTCACCTGGGGTGAATTGATGACTTTGCTTTTAAAGCAAACTGCAAATATTTTGAACAGATATAAGCTGTTACATCAAACAGCACTGAACTCAGGCCATCCTGATGCCAAATCTCAACTACTGACGCAATTCCCTAAGGCCTACATCTGAGAATGGTCATGATGTCTCAATTTTTGAAAGAAAAAAAAAAGCAATTGAAGAATTGCAATTACCAAAATCACGTAGGAAAAATATTTTAGACTGTATGAATAAAATAGGAGATCGTTTTAACTATAACTTGCTTAAATGTCACCGGTAGAGTACCCCAGGGGTTGATACAAGAGCTGATACGGTTTAACACCTCCAGTAACAACCTGGATGTTGGGACAGTGTGCATTCCCAGCAAGTTTACAGACAATCTGAAATAGCAGGAGTGGCTGATGCACCAGATAGTTGTGCTGCCATCCAGAGAGACCTGGACAGGCCGGAAAACTGGACTTAGAGGAATCTCATGAAGTAGAAATGCATTTGGGGAGGAACAAGCCCACACACCAGTACACACTGGGGACCAACCATCTGGGAACTCGCTTTGCAGAAAATGACCTGAAAATCCTGATGGGCAACAAGCTAAACAGAAGCCAGCAATGAACTGACTCCTATTTGGTTTGTTCAGGAAGAATTCCACTACACACTTGCAAGGACTCTGGACCTAATTTAGAATACCTAATGCTGCAATCTTAAGCACCATCAACTGCATCAAAAATGTATTAATTAGATAGCAGAGTCTCCTTAGCTCCTCCTAGTGCATACACCATAGTGATCTGACTATGTGGAAGGTGGCTGGTGATAGTGAGATCTTTTCTACTACCTCACACTTGTACGTAGATCTTTGTATTACCATTATAACTCTGTGTATAAACTAAACTGCCTCTGCAGCTTGGCTTACAATCTGGGCTCCATACTGACACTCACAGGCCACATAAATATTTGTTATGCAGCCAGTCTCACTGCAAGCTGAGTGTAGGCATGTCTTTATAAGATTGGGCTTGCAACCTTATAAATTCATTATATAATTCAATATAATTCAATTTGAATTTCACGGTATCTTCCCAGTTGTCACTGTGCAAATGGATACCTCCTCTTACTAACTGAAAAATGGGCTAATGCAACCATGACACGATCAAGGAAGAGGGAAGTTCACAAAAGGTGTTAAAAATATTATAAGGAAAATACTGGCTTCATTTGCCTAAAAAACCCCCACAAACCAAACAAAAAACCTCAAAGTACCAAATCCCCCAAAGAACCAATGGACCCTCCCAACAAAAACCCCACAATAGAAGGATGTTATTACTTACCTGTATTCTTGATGCTGAATCAGATGCTGAGTTTCTTTATATACACTGCTCTATCTCCTCTAAGACACCCAGCCAATGTTGTAAAGAGCATCAAAAGAATATTATGGTCACATGAAAGAAAAAAGCAAGCTTATGCCATATGTTTCTGCCCCCATCAAGTGCAAGATACTACAGGAATGTTCATGTTACTGTACTCGATTATTAATCTTAGAGTAACAATTACATTATAATCTTCTGAGAACAGGCTGGCCATAGTCTATAGCTCCTGGTTATTCACCAGAGAACTCCTTTGTATGTATAAAGAAAGCATTAAAATATATTTTTCAAGAAAATTCAGGTCACTTTGCAATACAGTAGCTACAAAACATTTATTTTTTAAATAAAAACATTTAAATCATCAGGTTTTGTAAAACAGCATATCAAGTGTTTATCTTAATCTTTGTAGAGTAAGCACCTTCAGTTTTATGCTAAAACAATCAACATAAATTATTATTTGGTCAGGCTATCAACCTACATTGAAATAAATATCCTTTTAACCAAGACAGGTCACTTAATGCACACCAGATTTCCATATCTTTACAGAGAATTTCTCTGGTGATCAGTGAATTACAGACTGAAACCATGATTGAAATAATTTTTTTTTCTTTTAATTACAGTGAAGACTGGCCTATAATTTTAAACTATAAAAACAATTATAAAGCACTACAGACTATAGCTTAAAAAAACTGCATCACATCAGAGAAATATTTGAGATGGCTTACCTAAACTGTCTCAGAATAACAGATGGAATACAAACTCCTAAAATACTTAGAATGCACCAGGCTGGCCATATCATATGTCCCAATCTTATGGGAAATTATCCATTGAACAGGAATAGAAATCCTTGTCTAATTGCAAGAGAGATAAGCCACTAATAAGTGAAAACAAAATAGCTCAAAGAGCTTTTTATGCTGATACTACTGATTACAAAACATACGGTGCAAAATTCAACACTTGAAATTATATAAACCTTGAAAATACAGAACAGAACTTAACAGAAGTTTACAAGTCAAAATACTTCAGCACCTGAGATTTTCCTGTAGAAAGCCAAATAGAGATACTTTCTTCAGAAACATGTAATACAATCAGCTCCTTTTCTCTCAGTATTACACAGGAACAATTGATCAAGAAAGAGATGAAACATACATAATGCTCCAAAATTCTAATTAAGCCTTGAAGGTAAATGTGCTATCAATCTATACTTAAAATTTGATTAATGACTTTATTTTATGAAAACATTTTGTATTAAAACTGGAATAGACAATCTATTAAAGTGTTCTGATGAAATTAAAGACAAAGAACAGTGTGCAACTTAAATCATGTTGACAAAAAACGAAGAATACTGCAACAGAAACAGGTCTGAAGAAAACGTAGTAACAATCTGCTATGCAAGCATTTAAACTTACAGACAACTAGTGGTTTTTGTCTTTACTTTTGGTAAACTAATACTTCAAGGAAATTCTTTTCTATTTTCACTTTGAGAGCTGGGAAGTTGCATTTTCTGTGTTCTGCTCTGTGTGATTAAGACTTCATGATTTTGTTTGTATAACTGTATGCCATCTTCAAGGTGGACACTGTAGTGCATACAGTCTTAACTGAGAAACTTTCTTTTTTAAACCCTTGGTTTTGAGGCTTTAAGCAACTGTGTACTCTATTTGAACTCCCAGACCCCAGAGTAAAGGAGAAGAAAAGATTTAAACACTGGTCTTAACAAAACAGTATTCTGATGGGAACAGAGTAGTTTTAATCTAACATCTAATTTTATTTATGAAAACTATTTAAATGTCAAGTGATCTGCAAAATTAAGACTTGAAATATTGGAAAATGAGGGATGCTCCTTTAATTCTAAAAATGCTTTCATCAGGGAAACTGTACTGTACATTTGGTTTTATTTAATCATTCACTTAGTGATACTGTAAAAAATTAAACTACCAGTGTTATCAAAGCTAAATGTTCCTCCCCCCACAATTAACTACTTGGAATTTTCTGGGAACTTGTTATCACTGAAAACCAGTCAAGCACATCTGTTTCTGTCCTTTGATTCCTAAATACGAGTAAGCAGGCACTCAGTAGTACCTCAGGAAGAAAAGCTACAGAGATTATACTGAAAGATGTCATATTAAATTATAGCAGTTTTAAAATTAAGTGCAATAAAATGCACCATTGGCTCACTTAAAACCAGTTATCCTTAAAACCCACCAACTTTCTTCAATACAAGGTGCAGCAGAGCTTAAAAAACAAGAAGGGGGGGCAAACCCCTCCACCACTAACAAAAAATTCAAACCCAGGAATATTGCTTTCAGTGCAAACACTGTAGTCTTCAAAAGGTTAAGAGTACAAATATTTACGTTCCAGTGTATCCTTACCTACAAGGAATGTTGTTTCACATTACAAAGTATGTCAAATACCTTTACTCCAATCGCAATACTGAAGTTTATCCTCTCAAATCAATATGGTGGCTGAAACTGAAATGTTTATACAAGCAATGTAACTTTCTGGAGAAACTAATGCACACAGTTGAAAGTTCTCACAATAACCAAGGGCAAAAACTGCAAATTCAGCTGCTGGTTCTTAACTAATTTCAATACCAAATGCCAGCAAGTAACCACCTCCTTAATGAGGAGTGAACAGAGCCTCCTGTACCAGCACCTTAAACCCCTTGGCCCTCTCCCCGAACCTACAGGCCACAGAGGCAAGCTGCAGACCACCACTTCTTCAGTGAAACTCTTCTTGACAGAACACAACCTTGCTCTACATGTCATTTGTTTTCTCAGTGTGCGAAAGTTAAATTTGTAGCAAAACCTCTCAAACCTAAAGAAAACTTCTGTGACACTGCAGAGAGAGGTGGCCATTTTATTTTAATCATTCAAATTATACTTACAAAGTTCACCTAGAATACTATTTTGCAGCATTGCGCTTTTAGAGTTACTAGCTGGGATTCCAAGGAACATTTGAAAAAGGCACCTACAACACTTCATTAGCTGCCCATTTTAATAATTTTGGTACTATTTGTCACAGTACATCAGAAAACAGCAGCACAAAGTGTTAGACGGACAAGAATTTTGTGTTTGTTCCCCTTTATGAAGCAAACATTTTTAAAATGAAAGGCACTCATGACAGAAACTCTCTCTCCAGTTCATATATAGATGGCCGACAAGTTTTGCTCTTCATTCTACATAATGGCACAGTACAGTCTCTGTTTTGACCTTCCACGTCGATATCAAGTAATGAGGGCATGTGGCAGTTAGTTCTTTCCTCAGTATCTGGCAAGAAGTTAGCATCTGGATCTACATTGCCCTCTAAACATTCAGTGTCTTTAGAGTTTGGTTTAATAATACGTGGAATAATCTGCCATGCATCAATTTTACTTCTTAGAGAAGAAGGTCGAGGCCTTGAGATAGTATTGACAGCGCTTTGCTTTTCATTTGAAACACCACTGTGATTGCTTCTTTGTTGAGAAGATGGAGAGGGCAGAGTTCCAGGAACCGACAGGACCGGGAGTCTGGAGACATCATTGGTTGAAGCAACTCCATTAGCTAGGGGAAAGAAAGCCAAAACAAAAAAACCCAAATTTAAACTATGTGACTTCTTGAATTCTTTGCCATTTGTAAAACTGGGTTACCATAAACACTAGTGGCTTCTCTTCCACCAGAAAAATTAAGAGGTTGGTACATTGTGGGGAATCCCATAAGACAAGACCAGTAGTGCCCAAGTAACCTGTCTGCACCTATACTCAGTGGTACTAGCAAACACAATTTATTTTTTATTGCTACAAAAGAGATGAACAGAGCAAGCACTAACCCCCCAATAACTGTATGAATTTTAATACTCGAATAAAGCCCCATGAACTTCTCCAGTTATTATGAGGAATTACACATGCATACAGTACCATAAAGAATATTACATTTAAGCCATCCCAGAATATCAGTAATGAAATTTAGAACTTCTTTTCAAAAACTCATTGATCACGAGCTTATCCATTTAAATGTAAACCAGATTTAAAGACATTATTTTGATCTTCAATTTTTATCAGCAGCTTAACTTAAAGATTCATGGAAGTTCTTAATTACCCACCTGTGGTCTGAAAATGGTTCCCATCTGATAAGGTTCGTCTGTGACCCAACATACTTAACTTTGTGGAGGAATCTTTTGGCACATTTTGAGACTCTTGTTTCAGACCAAGACTAAAAGGCTGACTTTTCAATCGTGTCAAAACTGTGTTAGGAGCCAGCTGTATCCTCTGTTCTCTCTTACTTTCAGAAGTCTGAGATGAAAAGTTGTCAGTGGAACTGCATCGACCACAATCACCAAGCACAGTGCTTACAAAAGCATCTTCACTGTCAGGCTGAAGTAGGCATTTTGTGGAAATGGAGGGCATAGAGAGAAGATTCACAGTATCTGCAGCTGGATTTAGGGATGGAATACTTGTTTCCTCTTTCTTGGACTGCAGTCGTGTAGGGCTGGCACTCCTGCGGTATTTTGAAGCACGCTGAAATATTCCATCACGCTTCTTCTTCTCATCTTTAGGCAAGAGCTCATCTGGACCCTGCGATTTGTTCAGCTCTCTGATATCTAAGCCCAGGGCAACAGATGCAAGGAGGACAGCACACCCATACAGCACTGAATCAGTCTTCTTTTTGTGCAGCGTCCTGCTCAGACTGTTTGTAGGTGTCATTTGAGGAGTACTGTTTGTAGAACTAGCAGAAGTTCCTTCTTCAAAGCTCTCGTGTTCTACTGTATTCTCTCCCTGATCATCTTTCCAAAGAGGTAGATTAATATAGGCCTGATTGGGCAACTTAATTGGCTTTGGTCTTTTACTGTCCAAACCTTCAGGAATAAGTTTCTTATCAGTACAGGCACCTGTAAAACATCACAGTATCCTTTAAGATTGCAATTCAACTGTTTAGCTATTGCATGTCTGCATATGTACACCATTATTTCCTTTAAAATGCACAAGTATTAACTTTGAAGGATACTGTACAATCCATTTAGATGCCGTCAGAAGCTCAGACTCACATTTTGAGTTTCAGAAACACATCCTACGCCTAAACCTCTTGGTGTTTGCAACACTTTGATAATGCTTTTCAAATAACACAGAAAATATTTCCATGTATGGATTACAGAGAAGTAATTTACTATATATGAACTGCCAGATAAGATCTGGAATAAATTCTTTACAATACTTTCAATTAAGGTGAGTTCCAAAATCCAGTCAGTTACTAGAAATTTTTCGAACTAATTCATTAGGTCATGGTGGTCTGGAGTAAAAAGTAAATTTGACATCTTACACCTAATGACAAATAAAAAGGAGGTATTATTTGACTTGCATGTGTCATTCTATTATAAACTACTGAATGCTAGAGAATAAACACAGAAGTATTTGAAATTCAAATATGTTAACTTTGTATGCAGGGTTTTAGTAGTTAGCTAATAAATCTATAAAATTACTATTTGTGAGGCCTTGATTTATACCCCTACCAGTATATATGAAGATTAAAATGCCTTTTTCCAGCAGTGTCCAAGCAGCTTACTATTTCTCTTCCAGATGGCATAAATCTAGCTGCTGGTACGGACACCAGGTTATATCACAGGCTTTTTTCCTGACACCGGTAACTTAATTTTCTCAGACAGGAGAACCCATAGTATAGGAAAAGGGTGTGCAAACTTTAAAATTATTATTAATATTTTATAGTCATGGCCCATTATAGTAATGGACATAAAAAGCAACATGCAGCTATTATGTTCCTGATCCTAAGGGTACCAAGTATGTTGTTCCTTGTGATTTTACCTGTAAATAGCAACACATTGTCTAAAACACTTTAAGACTTAAAATCTACATTTTTGTCTTGAAAATTTACATAATAGGTCTCATTCAAAAAAACAGGGAGTTAATATCTGGGAATATATCAGGGCTTACAGGTTTTTAAAAAACTATGCATTTTTTCAACAACTATGCAGATCTCACAACAATGTCTTTAATGATTATTTAAATGTCAAGACAATTACTGATTTAGGTTCTTTTTAAAAGAAACAAAAAAGTAGTGACTGCAGATCTCATATAAAGAGTAGCCAGCAACTCTAAAACATGGAAAAAATCTCTATATGGTTCTGCTCACAGAACTTATATTTCTTAGTTGCTAATGATGTAAATATAGGGTTTTTTATAGAGGAAAATGGTTGGCAGCATGATTTCTCCTATAATAATCTGCATAATCCTTTAAGGAATTCAAGCAATACAATTTATAACATTGGAGGTAACCTTAATACTATTATATCGCTACTTTCACTTTTTCAAAAATAGCTCTTACCTTGGTCCACAAATAGTGAAGCTAAGGGAACACCTTTCTGATTTTTCATTAAAACGGTTGACCAAGGGTTGCTGCCATCTGAAAGGGGTCTTACTCTGCAATAACAATAGTAATTTTGAGATTACACAGGATACCATGTTCACATAAACTTTGTGAGAAAATTACTTTCTTTTCGAACTATAAATCTGTAGTACATAACTTGAAAACCTTTCCAAAGGTAAAACAAAGGTGTAGTAGCATTAAATCATACGATTATAAATGTAAATGTGCCTTAATGTCAGGTATTCTTTTTACGATAAAACTTTCATGCCTAAAAAGAAAGCAAATGAAAAATGGGCCTTCGCTACCTATTGAACAACACAGGTTTGTGAAAACCTGGACAACAATTTCATTGTGTCAAAGAAATGATATGACTATTGGAAGTTTATTAAACATAGTGACTTTAAAACAAACAAAAATAATATAAAGCTAGTTTCAACTGATTGTCTGGAACCAACTCCTGACACAGGTAAATTAGTGGGTATCCCTACCAAGAAAAATAAAAAAGGCACTACAAATAATTGTGTATACTAGAGAAATAAAGAAAAGAATTTCTTACTTCAGAAAAGCTGCTAATCTCTAGTTTTGAGCCATTGGAAAAAATAATCTGTAAGTAAAGCTGTGCGGCTGATTTTCCTAACACTTTCATCCTCTGTTTGTCAGCATAAATGATGTTGCTGGTGTGAACTGTGCCTCACACATGCCAAATCAGTCTTACTTAATCATACTGAAAGTACCAGTGGAGGCCATGCTTGCAATTCCTCAAAGTAATGCGAGGAAGGGCAAAAAAGACAGGCCATGAATGTCTGGTATGCACTGGTAGCTCAGCATCCCAGTATGTTCCAGATCTCAAAAAAACAGAGATAAAGGGTAACAGATAAGAATCAATAAAACTTTAACATAAGTAGGTGTTTTATCCTCAAGTCTAAGTGGGGGAGTTACTCGTTACTATCGTAATTTCTGAATTAATTAAAAGGTAGGAGTTTTTGCTGCAACTAGAGACAGCAGAACTTTTTTCACTCACTACCTACGCCAGTGATTCAGTTACCAAGAATGCTTTAGTGTTATCAAAAAAACAAAATGCAGTAGACATACTTGTCCTTACAATCTGCACGATCCTTTGTTTGAACTGAACTTGGTCCCCATGTACAACCTTTCTTTTTAAAACTTCTCTTCACATCTTCAAACTCTTCTTGGTGATATGTTGTGCTCCTTCCCCAAGTTCTGTTGCTTTCATCTGAAGTTACTGGAGATTGGATTTAAAAAACACAAAACCCACACACATAAATACTATTTCTAAACCCAAAATACTTTGAGAGAACAGAATATCTTCTGCACTGCAAAACCATTTTGACATAGTAACACACAGGAGTAAAAAAAAAAAAATTGAGATTTTTTTTCTTTTACAAAAACCACCACACAAGCTTCACTGATCCAAAAAGATGAGCAAGAAAGAAAAGTAATTTATGAGCTGACAAGAGACCCAGATTAAAGATAAAGCAGCAAAGTAATCATATTTTCCATGCTTCCTTTAACTGAGAACCTTATATTTAGGTAATTCAGACAAGTGAGTTAGACTGAGCACTTAAATTCAATGAAGAAAACATATTCTGTGGACAACTGGTATCAAATGAAACACAGTATTCCAATTGTGACCATGATTAACATTTTCTTTCACACTACACCAAAACAAATTATACTTTAAAGTGTCTAGCCTCCATTAAATGCTTAGTCTGTCACCGTCTCAGCTGATAAGTTAAACAGAACCAGCACCTTTGAAACATAATGAAATCTTGCCTTTTTTCATAACCCCACTGGGAAGTTCATATTCACTTGTGATATCTACATCTTGCTGGTACACATATACACTGTTTCTTCGGCCATTAGCTGTGTTTGTATCTGTTTTTGGAATCACTGAGAAAAAATTAAGAGAATGTAGTAGAGATCTTAGTCAAATTGATTTCAGAAACAGAACTGTTTCCCTCATATTTTTATCTCGGGGTCATAAAGCCTGGATCTATAAAGGCATTAAGCATCTTCCGATGATGGGTTTTTACAGTAGGGTTTAAAGGATCCTCTTTCTAGGACCTGGCCTGGGAAGGTAGATTTTCACATGCCACCTACCAACTGAAGCCTTAGCTTGGTATCATGATGGCATGCTTACAGATATGATGGAGAGACCTAGGAGAAAAACAGCATAGCCAGTTATAACAGCATGATAAATGAGGTGGCATTTACATGTCCATGGTTCTGCTGTTCCTTCACTGTCCAGATTCTCCTCCTTCCTCACCATACACCTCGCCAGCACAGCTCCCCCTGTAGCACAGCACTACACTTGTCTACCTTACACTGCCATATTCAACCACATTCCTATGGAATATGTACCTTAGTGGTTTTCCTCCTCCCTCTAAACCTCCTCTCAAAAGCAGCAGAATTTGCTTTAATAAGAATTTAACTAGATTTTTCTTTCATCTTAACATTTAGATTGGAAAGCCAGACTCACTCACAACGAAGTGAAGCAGTCAAGTAACCAGTTGTTACAAATGCCTGTTCAAATCACCTGTATTTGAGCAAGTCGTCTTGAAACAAAGACACTTTGAAGTTAAATCAAGATAAAACATTATTGTGGGAAAGGGAATTTATTTTGCACAGGTGCAGATGGGTGTGGAAGCTAAATTGTTTCAGCTAGATACTCCTGAGATATCTGATAAGCTTTCAGGTAAAACCTAAGGATCCAAACTCAGAAGCAGACATATACTTCTTTTAAACGAAAGCCTTTATGTTGTCCTGCATGTTCAAGCCCTATGAATACAAATGCCTGCTCAAATAAAAAAGAAAAAAATCCCCAGTGGCACTTATCACATGTGAAAGGAGTGGCACTGCAATAGCTTACAGAAGGCTATGCAATTAAAAAGACAAACACAGAAAACTCGAGCTTTCAGAACCATGCCAATACCTGATATTTGCTTCATTTCCAAGCACCTCCTTGCAGAACAAGAAGAATCAAAGATAAAATGAGATAGTTTATATGTAATTATGACATTTTACTAAAAGCCTTTCTTTACCGTTCTGCAAAAAGCAAAGCAAACCAACCAACCAGAAAAACCCACCACAGTTTAAGCAGTTTGAGGACAGGAAACTATTGACAACACAGATACTCTGTTAGCTAAAATCTGAAAAAGACTCTGGTTAATTTTCCTTCCATCTCAAATTTTCATCAAGAAAAGCAAGACAGGGTTTGTCCACCTCTCTCCTTTATCCACATGGGTAGTAATGGTCTTTACTAACTGTATCCACTGCAGCTCAAACAAATACTGAAGTGCCAGAGAAGCTATCACTTCTCCCCTTTAGACATTAACAATGAAAAGGATTTCATAAGGCAGAGATGTTACAAAGGAAATGAGAGATCTAATTTCTATCCAAACTTTAAACAAAGTATCAGGCTGATTTAAAAATCAATCAATCTTTACAGTCTAGCTACACAACAGTATGGAAAAAAATCTTCACGCATTCCGATTTCCCCTTCTCCTCATTTATAGCTGACAAAGACAGATTCTGAAGTAATTTCCCTCACAGGTGACTATGCTTGCAAGAGAAGATAGCCAACATCAATAAGCAATCAGCTGGAATAGGTTCCACTGATTTCATAAAGAGAGAGAAGCTTAAGGTATTCCTCTCTGAATATGGATAATTAGACAACCTACTTTGCACAATAGATCAGACAGTACAAATGCAAGCAGTGAATCCTGTAGGAACTGTTTTGTCTGTGTATATGTCATTCCCAAATATAAATGCATGCTTCTCTGTAATAACACGATCATACTTCTGGTACCTCCACTACATAAGCATGAACATACCTTCCTTTCTGTCATCAGTATACACAATAATGTAAACCTACAAATGTACCCACAATTTTATTTTTGCCTCTTTTTCCTGTCTTCAAAAAACCTAAAGCAAGATTTCTTCTGGATTTATATCTGCTCAAAGCTTGATTCTCTTTCGACATAACAATGTTGGGTTACTGGCTCATTCTTTGATCTTCCATCTTACAAGATGCCTTTATTCTCTGAACCTTTCTTTTCCTTTATCAACTCCAATACCTAATAAAAACTTGTTTTCCATCTTACTGGGGTTCTAAATGCGATGCTTTGCCTTTTGTCATAAATTTTGATTTGTCATTGTTTTATCCCAGTCAGTTTACAAATTAGTTCCCAAAGTAATTAAGTAAAGATACGATTTAAAGCATTCACAATCATTTTGAATTACCAAAAATTATTTATCACTTTAGCAAGATTATCCCCCCTTTCAAAGAAGTTGCAACTGTTAGAACCAATCAAGGGATGTGGAAATCAGACAGAAATCTGCCTGGAAACTGATACTACTACCAACATTTCAGTAAGTATATGGAACACTCTGCTGATCAAATGAGTGGGGACATACATTGTATAGCTCGAAGACGAGGAATTATTGTGGGGCTACTTGATGGACTAGAGCTGTTACTGTTTAAACTCCTCCTCTTATCCAGATTGGGGGATGCCTGCACTGTTATTTTGTGCTGGAAATCTGTAAGAGAGCAAAACAAATCAGTTTTAATGTTCTGAATAAAAAACCCCTCAGAAGAACATGCTGCTATACTTCTTAAAACAAAATTATATAATGAATTAGACTTCATTATATGTAATTTATTTATACATGTAAGATAGATATATATATATATTAAAAACATTGAAAAACTCTAAATGTAACAATTTGGATTTTGAGTCAAACAGGCAGGATTTCACACCTTCATGTGACAGGTTTGCAAGAACATGAACAACAGCAAGTAGGTCCAAGTGGACCTGATCTGAGACACATTCACATCACAAGGCTGTTATTCAATCTTTTTGGTTGTCAGAGGAGGGGCAAAAAATACCCCTCAGTATTTCATCTCAAATGAATCAATATTCATGGCAATCAGATTTGCCTTATTTTTTTTTAACATCATTCATATACACCATAAAAAGCATTAACAAAGAAAAGTCACATTTATTCATGTCAGAGAATCATGACAGCAAACTACAGAATTACAACTATTTCTAGCAAAGTAGTAAAAAAAGAACAACAAATACTGAGGAGGAAAAAAATTATGAAATTAAACTTAACAATATGCCCCTCTAATCCCCATCATCAGTGCAATTATATCGTACGCTATTCTTAGAACAGAATTGTCTCAAAGACAAGTTCATCTGGATATTCTTGATAACAAGGAGTCAATTGCTATTCTGAATGAAAGTGTTTATTTTATCACTGTATCAAGTTAAATATAAGAAGAACTGGAAACAAAGGACCAAATATTCAATTGAAGCTTGTAATCCAGCATAAATCTAACTAAAAACCATAAATCTAACATATTTGTCTGGGAGGCTGTAGGGTGGCTTTTATCTTATTTGCTCTTATTTTTAAAGTAAGGAAAAATATTTCACTAGTGCTGAAATACTTCTCTAAATATTACTGTCCCCTTTGTGTCTTTCCAGCTACCAGAAAGCTACAATTTGGTCAGACTTGTGTTAACACAGCATCGAGTTCTTAAGGCATTTGTAATAAACTGACAGAGTTGACCTGGAAGCCACTGAAAGGAAGCCCATCAACCCCAGGATGCCGGTAATGACTTTGAAATAATAATGAAGGCTTTCCAACCATTGGTGAAACCTTCAGTTTGTGTAGTGTTATCTTGTGGCAACATTAAAACAGCACCTTTAAACCAGCCCCTAAAAACTGAAAGATCCTCACTGTCTACAAACTTGCCTCCTTTGCAAAGGGGGCATTTTAATGCATTCATGGGTAGAATGAAATGCTCTAACATTCAAATTATACCGTATTTGTATTATGAAATCATCTGCTGCTATTAATATGTCTTCTTGCAAGAAATAAGGCACTGAAGATTGTAACTGCTGTGCTGTACTTGCGACTGCAATAAGCGTGTGGTTTGGACCTACTGAATATGTACCCCCAGCCCTCTCAAAGCACTGTTTTTCCGCTCGGTATTTGCAAGTTTAGGGCAAATAGCACTAATATTTGATCACATTAGAAAGTTCTGGCATGTACTAAAAAGGTACTTTTCTGTCTGTACAGAAACAATGATAACAAAAATCTGAACTTTGGACCAGTATTAAATCATACGGCTCTCATGCTAGTGACCTTTCCCTCCAAATGGGATAGACTTCTAGCTGAATCATTCTTCCAGATGAAATGAGGACTACTCCATGAGAATATGATATGAGAAAGCTGTTTCCTTGTGGGGAGGGAGCTATACAATTCTTACCAAACCCTTCTGTGCATTACAGTAGAAGAACCCGGGAACAAAACAAAATAAAATAGTAGCCAACACTGAAGACATGAACCATGGAACTGAAAAAGCTGGCATATTTAATCATTACATATACAGTGAACTTTTAAAAAACGGCAAACCTGAAGGCAAACTAATTCTGTGTCCATCTTTGAGTTTTAACCGGCTTCTTTTAAACTTCCCCTTCCTCTTCTTTACATTGGGTTTCTCTTGGTTCAACTGGAATATCATGATATTCAGCTCGCGCTCCAGTACATCGATCTCGCGTTCTGCTAACTGCTGCTCACGGCGCTTCAGCAATTCTTCTTGAGATTTTTGCTGAAGAGCTGCTCTTGTCAACTCCTCTTCTCGTGATCGAAGCTCCTGAAGACAAGATTCACAAAAGTGAAAAAAACTAAGTAATAATATGAATGCAGTATTAAGGGACATATGAAGTGCACAGTAGGTTGTGTTTCCTGATTTATTTTTATGATGCACTATATGCATGCAACATGCACATACAATCTTCTGCCCGTCCTCCATTCTCAATAAACCAAGATTTTGTATTCAGAATCAAGCATTACACAGATTTCCTTTAAACTATTTAACTTGAGTCACCCTACTTAAAGCAGGTAAGCAGTGGCAATGGGTACAACGCATGCAATCAAAGACTATCAGCTAACAGCCGAGCAGAAAATACGCTTCAAGTATTTCACATGATGAGAAACTCTTGCACAGCATGAGGGCTGCTCTTGGATAGCTCCTACACTTTAACATAAAGCAAATGACCTGACGAATACCCAAATTATTGCCTTTATCTTAAATTCTCTAACCTTTCCTGTTTGTCAGCCACGTATTAAGTAGCACTTTTCTATCTAGAAAAGCAATCAGCATTACACTGAATGGGGATTAGTGCAATAGGATAAACTAAGTCATAAGATAGCTGTTTCTTAATTAAAATCTAGCAGGTATCTGTAACATCAAACAGCTACTAACCACTGAATTACAGCACATAGTCTCCCCAGCCACCATTCTCAGAGGAGTTGTTCTTTTATTCTTTTTTAATTTTGGCAAAGGGAAAGCTTTAGTAAGGAAGCAAGTTAATTTTTCAGGGTAAATGAATACCCAAGGCTAAACAGCTGTAAACCTAGCATCTTAAAATTACCTTATTCTTCAGTTTCCAAAATCTGTTAAAATACATCTGAAATTTAAGACCTCCCTAATTTTAGACCTTCCTTCATATTATGTGGCATATTACACAGGAAACAGACTTACACAGAACACTTATAGTCTATATTGCTAGTAACACTGTGCTGAAAGTATAGGAAAAGGAGAACTAGATGTGACTCATACTGCATATGTTTCTCATGACATATTTTTTTCATATGATTGTGTAAATTCCACCTAATTCAACTCAGAAAACCATTATTTGAAATAAAGCTATGCTAAAAGTTCAGGACACCTAAGAATTTTATTTCTATTTAAAATGGATTAATTTTAACACTATACAATTTTATAATTGTGGTGTTGCTTGGTTTGTTTGTCTTTGTTTTGTTTTTAGTTCAGAACTGACTGTCTAATTCTGCTCATTGGTATCCAGCAATGTTGTATGCCAGAAGAATTCCTTACTTCATACAGTTAAAGCAAAAAATGATTTTCTGAACTGTATTACTTCAGTGTTTGCAAGTGAGGGGATGTTCAAATGTTCTTGCCAAAAAGACTATGGATGTCAAAAGACAGGTTGGCACTGAAGCAAACTGGTTCAGCGAGAAGTGTCTGTTCTTCAGAAAGATACTTACTGGGTTTTTATACAGCTATAGCACACATACATTGCTTATCATGGGTTTAAATTCTAATTGATATGACTGACAAATTTCATATGGTATACTAATTTTGAGTGAGCTTGTTTTAACATAATATTGGAAACCAAAATTTTTTTTAACTGACCCATTTAACATACAGTGTTTTGCTAAAGGCAATTCTGCCTCTTTGAAATTCAAAGGAACCTGTCTTCATGACAGCAAGTAATGCTTTGGGTTGTGTTCTTTTGTTTGCTTTGGGTTGTGTTCTTCTGTTTGCTTTTTTAAAGATATTTAATAACTTAATTTAGAGACTCCTGCAAATCCTCATTTTCGTCCTCCTCCTGTCCACTCAGGACAACCTAAAACAAAGGTTGAAAGCAGAAACTACATGAATTCAGATTTAGAAAAAAGATACCTTAGAGTTTAAATAGAGAAGATCTCTATTACTGCATTAGTACAGTAATAAAGGTACATTAGGAGACACTGTTGATTTTCCATCTTTCACAGCCCTCAAACCCAGGTTCCATAAAGATTAGCAGCCAGGCAAAAACTGAGGGCCTGTACATAAATGGTAGACAGTCTAGAAGAAGTAAAAGTGTTTCCTCAGTGAGAGATTAAGTATTTACCCTTTTCCAAATAAACTAATTAAAAACAGACTTACTGCAATTAGTTATGCAATGTTTCCACACCACTCTACAATTAAAACACTCATTGTAAGGAAGCTTGGAAAGAATTGTATATTTAAGTTGCTCAAGAACATTTGTCAAAATAAGATTGTGATCTTCTCTTCGAGTAGGCGTCACCGTCACTCATTTGCAGCAAGCCCTTGAGGAAATTCCTCCAGCTACAGAAGTTCCTCTTTTACAGGAAGAAAGAGACTCCATACAGAGGATTTTTGTATTATTATTATTATTCTATAAAGACTTTACAGACATTACTTTCTCTCTAGTAGCTGACAGCAAAATTGATAATGTGCCAAATTAAAAAACCTTGTACCTATGAAAACCTTGTCTAAGTCAAAGTTAAGCGTTTTCAATCTTAAAGAAGTATACCTCATTAGGGTAGATGCCTCTGGAGATGCACTTATCTTGGCATATAAGAAGCAAGTTTCATTTTATTTTTTCCCCTCCCTAACTGAGCTTAACTCCATTTTGCATCAAAAATATGACTCTTCTCACAAACATTTTCACCTGCTTATTTAATCCTAAACTTGATTTAGTCAGATTTTCCTTGTATAGGAAATCTCACACTAGAGTAATGCCTCCAGAAAAACAGAAAATAAACAAAAAACCGAACAGGAAGACCTGTTACAATTGCTCCCAGAGTAAAAAGAGGAAAATGGTTGGTTGAGCAGTTGCTGGAGGGGCCAAAAACAGAGTTATGTTCTATGGCAGGTTGAGGCAAGTGAACACAGTAGCTGGTGACCCCACAGCAAGTAAAACAAGGAAGCCTCTACTCTCTGTAGAGGAACTATAACTCAACTGCAAAGGAAGAGATCTGACAGCTACTGAGGCACACAGTTCAGCTCTAGCACTCTGTATGCCTACTGCAGGCAGAGTAGACCACATATTTACCAAGTTCTGTGAACCAAAATGGAAGAGGGAAGTGTGGTGGGTAGAAGAAACAGTACATAGGAAGTATGTAATGACACTGCAATCTTATGGGTGATCAGCAAATTCTAATACCACTATGCTGATATTACAGTACATATGTAATGTCACACCCAACACTAGCCAGAAGTCCACATACTGCCATTTGGGACATTTGTTGAGAACAAACAAAGGACAAAGGCTACAAACAGTGACTTGCAAGACAAGAGTTTAGTTCTTGCTTTTCTCAAACTTAGCGACTACATCTTCTATAAAGCTTCTTCATAAGTCACTGCATCTAAATTTATTGTCTACTATCACTTCATGAAAAGTAACAGCAAATATATACTGGGCAATAATTATACTGCAAGAAACACCTGCAAAGAAGGAATCTGTTTCTTCCAGAAGCATTTCAAACAGGGATTTGAGGATGTCTGGCCTACTCCAACTGTTATCTTTATCAAATTGTCTAAAGGAAAATAGGAAACTCGGGGTGATTAAAACCAAGTTGAAGTAAGTATAAGAGAAGACAAAGAGAATCGACAGTGAGTACTCATTTCGTACAAACATATCGTGATACGAGAGTATGGAAAGAAGATCAGTGACAGAAATCTGAGTAATAAACAAAAGAAACTGGATTTGCTGATTCATGTGTATGAGTTTGACTTTATTAATATCTGGCAAGAATATGTCCCACACTGCAACACTAAAAGGCATCCATATGATCAGTCTGTTCAGCAAGAAGAGAGATAAAAGCACTATTCCATTTTTGGAAAAGAAGCCATGGGATACAAGTCACATAACAGGATGAAAGGCTTTTCATTCTCACAGTTGAGGAGAATGTTCAAGAGCAGCTGAAAATTTGAAATCATAAAGATTAGCTAAGGGATAAATTCAATTTAAGTGATACATAAAAACATACAAGAAAAAGAAAACGCTTTTTAAAAAACAGCCTAGAATGTCACATTTACAGATCTACAACCTGTTTTCTTTGGGGAGACAGGTGTGGATATCTTTCTTTTTCAACTGTCTGTATATTTGCATGAGTACATTGGTAAGCAGCAATTCCAAATTGTTGGAATTGTTCCGAATTCCAATACTGCTGTATCACATAAACATACATACATACACACATACACTTCTTTCACTGCCATGCAATTGGAAAAATCAACTTACTTTTTCCTTGGTCCTCAATTCATTAAATATCTGCTGAATTTCCAATTTCCAGTCATCTTGCATGGAATGGAAAGATTCTTGAGGCATTTCAGTCATAACTGCCCCTTCAATGGCAGTAAGCTGTTCAAGAATTAAGGCAAACGATGGTCGGATATGAGGGTCCTGCTCCCAGCATTCTAGAATTTATCAAAATCCCATCAGTTTTTAACAGCACATAGAACTTTTTGAAGAACTACATGAATTTCAAGTTACTTGCCACTGCATTTCAAGTTCTCTTTACCTGCAACTTCCCCAGCCCTGTCTCAATTTAGAGGTGACATCTACCTACTTGTACTCAGAAGATCGCTTTTGTATTACTAGTAATTTTTTTTGTCTATTTTTAGCATCTGAAATAGCAAAACTAGAAATATTGTACAGAAGGGATATATATAAAAGGTAGAAAAATCCATTAAACACAAGGAAATAGCCATTAGCAAGCAATGTTTATCTCTCTCTAAAATATTTCCAAGACATTTTTGACACTCAGGAAGAAACAATGAAAAAAAATGGCATTTGCAATTCTTCCCCTTGGGATTTTAATCTTATCTTGTATTATCCACAGTATAATCCCGTAATTTATGAAAATTAATGCAATTTCAGAGTAAAACAAAATCTGTGAAATCTGAGCAAAAACTGTACTGTTGCTACTGAAAAACTTATACGCAACACCGTAACACTGTATGGCTCCCTCAGAAACACACCCAACTCTCTGTAACAGCAGATTGCTGTGTCAAGAAAAACAAAATACCTGGTACGCAGCACACTATCAAATGAGGTATTTATCTGGCAACCCCATAATCGTGTCACGCCCCCAAAACATAACTATTTAAATACACAGGAAGAAACAACATGGATACCTTTCATTAGTTTTGCAAATGGTTCAGGGCAGGTGGATGGAATGGGCAAAGTAAGTTTATTGACAGCTACTCCATAAGCCACAGCAAGGCCATCAATGCCACGGTAAGGAACTTCTCCTGTAAGCAGTTCCCACAGCAACACTCCGTAACTACAAAAGGTAATTTTTTTAACAGTTATTTTCTGAGAAAGAAACAACAAGAACACAAGAAGACACAAATAAGTATCTGTCCAACCACGTACTCAAATTCATGAGGATTTCCCAGTCAAAGGTGAATGCCTCTAAGTCAGCTCTACTTTTGTCATTATGCACCTTTCCACTTATAGTGATCAAGCAAATTGGGTGTAACTTTAAGACTGGCTCGCACTCCTATTCAAAATGTAAGCCTAAAGCCACTTCTTCAGAAATGCTAGTTTCACATAAATCTGACTTATCTCAGGAAGTCTGAATGACAGGAAAATAAGCAACCTTCTCCCCACCAAAAAACAAACAAACAATAAAAAGCAATCCTCAGCAGAGCATTCAGGCCATTCTCCTTTCTAAATATTTCACAGTAATTTACCTAGAGGGACATACTTTTTCTTTTTTTTTT